>JABMIG010000054.1:132500-624547 GCA_013187285.1 Cyclotella cryptica | reverse complement strand
GATCCGCTATCAATAAACATTAACATAAACAAATGTTCTGATCTACCGGAAATGAGCAATCTGTCTTCTGTTAGTGGTTCTCGGGCGGTAGTAAGTCAGTTGACTGAAATCAAGGGTGTTTTGTCGGAAATCAATCAGTCATTGAAAGCATTAGCTTGTGCTTCTACCGCGGTGACACCATTGAAGTTACACGAACAGCATTCGACATTGTCAGTGAGGTCTGAGGAGTTTGCAGATGATGGAGAAAACAAGAAATCTTATTTTATTCAGATCGACATTCGAGCTCCTGATGGCAAGGAGGTACCATGCTACGTTCAACCACCCAAATTTTTTATTCAATTTTTTGGAGGGACAGCAACTCGGCAGCATGAAAAGAAAGGTTTACCCACTGATCCCTTGAAACTCTTGCTTCTGTTAGCTTCAAAGACTTTCGGTAGTGAAAATGACAGAGTCATCGTCCCAGTCGTGTTGGAGTGGGAAACAGAGAATACAAACGGTGTTACAGATTATGGGAAGCTATGGAAGGAGCAAGTCGATGTATGGTGTCCAGTTGAGAAGAGGTCCATGGGCAAATATAGTGCTTTAGCAATCGTTGCTACCAGTTCAGGGCCTTTTCTTTTTGTCTTCACGTATGACTTTGGAATTGCAGTTTCTGATTCAGTTGAACCCATGCTGACTGGTTATGTGTCTGAAAGGAAAGCCATTCCTTCCAAGTTTCCTTGGACTTCCCTTTCTGCGATTTTCATGGATTTGCTATTGGTTGCTGATACCAATGTTGGTGCTGAGGTGTCTCCATTAAAGAATAGGGTGGTTGCAAATCTTGAGCCTGCCAGTGAGAAGATTCATCTGTCTGAGTTGTTCCCAATGAAGGACGAGGATTTCATGATTTCTTTGCCAAGAGACAGTTGGAAGGTGAATGATTATTCACTAGCTGTTTTTGGAGTTGTACGCTATTGCTCCAGAAATGTTGTCGGAAAGATGAGCCTACCTCGCTTCAATTTATTTTTGGATTGTGAGGAGAAGTTGACTGCTGCAATGGCCACGGATGTGCCTACATTTAGATTTGCAATTTGCTGGGTATTGTGGGATGTATTTTTGAAGTTGGTGACTACCAAGGTTGCAACGCTCAGGAGTGCTGTTGATGGTGAAGATTTGGAGGAAGAATATGATGAGAAATCAATTTTACAAGGGTTTAAAGATGAAATGGAAGCTTCGTTTGGTGGAGTCGATCGTAAGTCGTATGTTGCAACTTCCTGTTATTTTCATCTTATCATGGTATTCTTTAATTCTGTGTTTGAAATTGGTTTCAGGCGGTAAAGTGGCTGAAAATCCGAAGAGGAAACACCCTGATACTGCAGATAGTCTACCTCTTAAGCAGAAAAAGAAGAAACCGGCTGCATCAACTTCAGCATATGGATCCCGTAAGTGAAGCATTGTATTGGGAGATGAGAGCTTTACGTTTATTTCTAAAGTTTGCATGATGTCAGAACCTCTTGAGACATCGAGGAAGATCGCAGAGTCATCTAGTGAAAACGTTCAGGGTGAGCGTCATAGCCATGTTACCTTGATAAATTAATATGTCATTTATTAACAATTTTTCAGTTTCTGGGCACTGCTTGTTTATAGGAATGTGGTATGTGAATTCAAATTACAGAGGTACCTTGCCTAACTTGGCCAAATTTGATGAGGCTAGAGTTTGGATTTTGGAATCGCTCTTTAAAAATGTTAGTGTTATTACAGCCAAAGAATCCAAGATTACGTGTGGTAACGATGAAGATACATTTTGTCGTGGAGGGCATCATGCGAAATATGTGACAGGGAATCGAGGAACTTTTATTAGAGAACTCAATGGGCTCATTGCTTACTCAAATTATCAAATGCACCAGGTATGTGATGAATATTTCCATGAGTTTTAGTTGGTTTTTGCAACCTGTGAATTTATTCGATTGGATTTCTCATTTGTTAGATTGAGCTTGATCCCATCGATTCAGTTGCAAATAGGCATCTCCAATTTCCAGAAATGAAAAATTTCTTCGAACGTGATCTACTGTCTATGCTTCTCAACAAGAAGATCCACATGGGTGACTTTGATTTGTATCACATAGTTGAAGGAGTTATGCATTGTTCAATGCACTCACAACATGCTTGTTATACGAGTGGATCTGCTAGCATCTACGTGCCTTGGAATGAAGATAATGCTGCTGCTGTCACATTGTGTTTGAACACGTTGTCCAAGTATTTTGCAATTTACCCACTTTCTTCCAGTTCTATGAAACACAGCATTCTACTGGAAGCTTCAAAAAAAGCAAACGACATTCAAAATTACCATCATTTTCAGATGTTTACTCCACCATTGCAGAAACAAATTGAGAATAAGATTGCAGGGCATGACAAGAATTTGAGCTGTCCCCCTTCAGTAGTTTATATGCTTCACCTGTTGGACAATACGTTTGGGTTGAACCAAATTGACTATGTATGTTTGAAAGTTCTTGGTTGCCATCACCCTGATTTTAAGAATAGTGTGCCAGTCACTGGTTTTGGGATGACAGTTGGTGGATTTTTCTTCCCCAATTCGGAGAAGCCATTTGACAGGAAAGCACTTGCTGCTAGAAAGAAAGGGCTATTCTCGATTTATGATAAGAATCCATTTGATACGAACGAAGAGAGTGACGAAGAGAGTGAGGAGGACTGCGGAAGCAATTTGAAGTCAAAATTTGACGAAGAGATATATTGTGATGGATCCAGTTCTGATTCAGAGAAGGAATTACTTAGAAGAAAGTCACGCAACAATGAGTTTGCAGGTTTTTTTGAATCATCTATTGAATCTGAAGATGATGTGGGGAGTCAATCTTCTGAAAGTCCAAGTATGTCTGATGGGAATCAATTGTCAGATGAGCTTGCTGAATCTGATGTTGACAATTCTTCATCTGGAAATGATGCATCGTCTTCAGATCAATCATCAGTAAATGGGGAAATTAGGAATCCTCCTCGACATGGCCATGGTGGAAATAATGAGGAGGAGGATGATGACATTGCAATTATGGCGGTGATCAGTGATGATGATGGTATGTAGTGTGATGATTAAATTGTGTTTGTAGAGCATTAACAGGAAATGAATATTTGTTGTCCCTTGTTTAGTTTGTACAGCATGTTCTGGTTCCACTATGATTTATGTTGATGAATCATGTTGCAATCATAATCAAAGAGTATGGATCAATCATTTAGAACAAATTCGAATTCAACCAGGATACAAATTATTATCCACTCAAGCTTCTCTACGTATGCCGCTAAAATTTGTTGAAAGAATATCAAGACTGGAAAATTCTTTTCTAAGCAACAATGAACAATTCAGACTTACATGGGCCACAGTGGACGATGTCAAACGCATTTTACATGGATGATTTAGAAGTTGATGGTGAAGAGGGTTTCCATGCGTTTGGAGAATTAGTGCAAGGGCGATTCAATGGCTGTTTGAAATGTGAGGGATGCTATGTAGGTTTGTGGAGTTGCAATGTACACTTGAAGGATTCGATTGATATTCTTGCATTAGAAAAAATCCTGGAAGACATTGATTCCAATATTATACCAAAGTCAGCTGATTGCAAGGAATCTTTGATATCGAGAATATCTGCGAGCAATTACCTTGATGACATAATAATTTACAACCCGAAATACTCCCATTTGAACAGTGACTTGAAATCACATCAGCCAAAGAGAAGATCGGAAGGAGTTCTAAATGGATCGTTATACCAATATAGTGGGACTGATGGGGAAGGTCAAGGAAAATTGGTTGTCAAATTACCAAATTACACATCCTATGGCAGGCACCCCGACAATTGGCACGGACGTCCGATGAAGTCATCTACATTTTTAGCTGGGCTTATTTGCTGGAGGGCTTGTTGGCCATATCTGACTGAAGTGTCACGTAGAAGTCCACCCACTCATTGCCAACTTCTTTTTTATTACGGAGCATTTCGAAGTCATATCGGGCAGCATAGAGACAACTCCAATATTCAATATATCAAAAATGTGCTTTCCGCCAGACCTCAAATGCGCATAGGGCATGCTTCTGGAGGAGCAGACAATTCTCAAATTTTGGGATCTAATGTGTTGGTGCTAACTGTTGGAAACAAACCAATGACGTTCAAATTTAAGTATCCTCAATTCAACAATCCCTCTGGAAAAAAGGGACGTATGAAACAAATCCAAAGCACCAATTTGATTGTGGTCATATGACGATTTCTGTGTTGGATCCTATAGACGACCTGATGATGACCCACGGTGTTTCATTCTCATATCGAACAAGCTCTGACATCAATTCATGGTATCGAATTGGTTATTGTTTTAGGTGGCTTGCATCATTCAAAGAGTTTTATGTGGAATCTTGTACCCTGAGACTAGATTCAAAACAAATGCATGGCAAACGATGCAATGGTGTTATGAATCGGAACATCTTTACTTGACACATTTTATCTTTATGAGTGTATAAATGAAATAATAAATTAGTTTTCTTATGATTTGTGTGTTTGTGTGGTTGTATAATAGACACATCATCATCATGAACCAAAAAATTCCTTCTTGTGTGCTACTTTATTAAAGGATGCCATATGGAACTTTCCACCCAATTAAGATATGTAGGAAGCCATGTTGATATTAGAGCAAACTTCACCTGGTGTACAAAAGGATGCAAACTTTGTGTATTATCTCTTTCTGTTGTAGCTGTAATGTGAGTATTCCATTCTATTAGTATTTTTGTATGATCATCATTTTTACATCGTTGAGCCCATATGATGACATGATCATGCTGAATCGCTCTTCTTTGTTGTTCAAATCTGCTGTAAAATAATGTTGTCGTTTTCTGATTTGAATTGAATAATTGGTATGGATGTAACATTTTGAGCAAACTGAGAAAAAAATTATGAGAAGAAATGAGTACAAGATAATTACTGACAGAGAAATGTATTTCTTGTTTTCATAGGAGCTGTCATACCTTTGTCAATCGTTTCCCTATAAGGTATCATACGTATCAATCATTGAAGAAATTTATTCAAAATTTCCTCATAAGCGATCATGAACATGATTATGGCACGGTGGTTTCCCTAGCTGTCATCATGCTTCAGAGCTCAGTTCAGACACATTGTTTCCCTATAAGTTATCACCCATGTCAGCGTTGAGAACTGTTTAATGATTTTGGCACTGTGGTTTCCCTAGCTTTCATCATGCTTCAGAGCTCAGTTCAGTCACATTGTGTCCCTATAAGTTATCATCCGTGTCAGCGTTGAGAATTATTTTATGATTTTGGCACTGTGTTTTCCCTAGCTGTCATCATGCTTCAGCGCTGGATACAAGTGATCCTTTGCTGTTATCAAGCACAAGCTGTCATGTCAGTACAAGAATCTTGCGAATTTGAGGAGAATATGATATTGAGAACTCTAAATTGATTGACACATGGTATAGTGTAATTGTGTGTCAAAATTAATCGTGCATACAAAATTGAGAACGCTAAATTGTCATATTCCAGTATTAGTAGCATTTGGTCATTATATTGTGTTGTAATGTATCTTCTTATAAATCTAATTAATGTTCAAACAGTAAACTGCTACTATGACAAACACTCCAAAGAAAACACCGCCTGCTTCTCCAAGCAAAACAACTTCTCCAACTAAGGCATCTACACCTCCAAAAAAGTTTAATGCAAACAGAAGTCCCCTGAAAGCTCACAAATCATCAAAAGATCAACAAATCAGATACAAAGAAGTTGGAATTCCTAATGTTTGCTTAGCATTTGCGTTTAAACCAGATGGTATCTCTCCTT
This sequence comes from Cyclotella cryptica, assembly GCA_013187285.1. Taxonomy (NCBI): domain Eukaryota; phylum Bacillariophyta; class Thalassiosirophyceae; order Thalassiosirales; family Thalassiosiraceae; genus Cyclotella; species Cyclotella cryptica. The sequence continues at coordinate 618,732 of JABMIG010000054.1, read as the reverse complement.
CTTTTATGGGTCCATTGTTCCGAGCTTTAGATGAAGATGATGCGCAAAAAGCAGCTGGTCATATTTTGTTTTTGACACAAGCTCGAAATAATGATGGTTCCAACAGTCTTGCTCAAACTCCATCAATGACAGGAAAGCTATATCCTACAGATGTCATTGTGATGTCAGTTGAAGATGAAGAGAAGTCCTTTGTGTCTGCTGTGGATGACTTAGTGAAGGTACTGAATCATGTTGTCAATAGTGACAATTGCAGAGGATACCAGTTTGCGACCCCTACATTTGTGAACAGGGGGAGTGCAACACCACCAAGTGTCCCTCCAATGAGTACATATCTTCTTAATGAAGATTGCATCACTTTCATCAAAAGATTTTATGACAAGTGTGACACTAAGGAGCAATTGTGTAACAATGAATTTCGAGACACCATTTTGGAAACGATATTTGGTGAAGCAGATAAAGGTTGGACTGTATTGGATGCCATGTCTGATGATGAATATGAGAGCCTTTGAAAACGGAATTGCCAATATTAATATTGCTTTGATTTGATTTTGCTCTGTCTTCTGATATTGAATTAATAGATTGACTGAAATAAAACTCCTTGCTTCTAACACAATTTTGATATTATTTCATTTATAATTACATTTCAGCATTTTGCACGTTCTGGAATCTTCTGGGATATTCTCTGTTGGAATCTCAATAATGATGGTGACAACTTAAATGAGTCAGGTTTATATGCCAATGGTTTATTCAAAAATAAGCCATTACGAGTTCGTACTCTGGAAAGAACTGTGTAAATCCAACCTTGAGTGTATGACCAGTTGTAAACAATCAGGTGCTTTTTTGTGACACCCTGCAATTTGTGCACTGTTGTGGCATCGTTGAGATTGACTGGAATTTGCAGCATAACAATCTTTTGTTTTCTTTCGTGTTTCTTTGAGTCCTTTTTCCCACTCAAACCTTTATCTGGGGGATCTATGTCACTCCGAAAGAATGTACAGTAATATCGTTTTGGAGTCAGTTTGAACCGGCGTGACGCAACAAATTTCTTCAATTCATTTTTGACTTTCTTCAGTTCTTTGGATTGATTGAAGTTCAACGGATCTTGTTTTACTTGATCTTCTAACTCTGAAATTTTCTCTTCCAGATAAGTTTGCTCGAATCTTTTGGGAAAATGCTCGAATTCAACGTACTCAATTTCACTGACATTTGTAGTGTATACTTTTTTGCCATCATAGTTTTTCCATTTGAGAGGTTGATTTGTTTTTCTCTTGATACCGACTACTCTACATAATGTTCCATTGGCCCGTCCCTTAGAAATGTCTTCATTGTCATTAATCATACAATGTGCCCCCACATATAGCTTCAAGGCAGGATCCACTTGTTTGTGTTGATCTTTCAAATCACAATCTCCACATTTGGAGTAAATTTGGTTTCGAAGTTGAGTGGTAATTTTTGCTGGAAGAGGACTTTGATCCACTTCATTTTTTGTTTTTCTGGGTTTGCGTTTTGGAGCATGTCTAATGTCCGCCTCCAACACAACAGTATGCTCTGGTGGATTTTCATCGCTATCGATAGATGGAAAGTTGGCAATATGCTTTTGAAATGTTGAAGCATGTATTGAAACTCTTTCAGAATTCTTCCAACATGCATAGGATATGTCAGCATCATCTTCCACTTTTGGCAAGTGAACTTTTTCTCCGATCAATCTTTCATTAATTTTGCGACAATCTTCTTTTGTAAATTTTCCTTCCCACATTCTTTTCAGTATTTCTCCATATTCTGGGTCATCTTGGAACCTGTGACTGTTGTTGAGCACAATGGCCACATTGATTGAATTTTCCCACAAACTGGAGCCAGAATATAACAATTGGTTTTCGCTGACTTTGACTGGTGGAAGTTGACGAAAATCCCCACAGAAAATAATGGAATACCCACCAAAAATCATGTTAGGAGATAAAACTTCGTTGCCACTGGATCGCTTTCGTCTGACATGGTTGAGGCGACTGTTTAATTTGTCCATGAGATCTTGGGCGGAAAACGAAATTTCATCTATGATCAGCATTCGAACTTGCTCCCAAACTTTCATCATTTCATCGGAAATATTCTTCGACTTTGAATTCAAAAATGCAACACTATGTAAAGTGACTCCACCAAATAATGCAGCTGCACACCCAGTGATGGCAGTAAAAAGAAATGTTTTTTCGCCCCAAATGATATCCATTGATCTGCAGAATTCAAAGCAAAATTGTTGAGCCACTTCAATCGCTGTACTCTTCCCAGCTCCAGCTGCCCCAGTAACAAACATGAGCAACTGATCTTTTGCACCAATTTCCTTGAGCTTATCGACAATCTTTTGTTTTATGTTTGCTGTCATTTCATCATTCCGTTCATCTTCATCTGCGGCAAAACTTGAAGTTGACTCCGACTGTTTGATCCATCCATCATTCAATAAATTCAGCAAAAAGGAGCTACAAATGATTTCATACGCTATATACTGAATTTTGTCAAGTGTGATACCTTTCTGTTTGGAGACTTTTTCTGCGACACTTTTCATTGATGGGATGCTGGCTTGATCAAAATTAGGTGAAACACCAAGGGCAGCCCAATCACTTGCTTCTGTAGAGTGATTGACAGTATTCTGTTGGGCATCTGGAAGATTCTCAGAAACTGAGGGGCATGCTTCATCATTGTGATCAAAGTTGTTCCCAACTATGGCTCCGCTGACAAAAGCTAGGAGTGTCTTGTATTTACTGGCCCCGCTACTAAAAACTGTACTGCTATGATTCAGGTTTTCTGATTGATGGTTGTTGATTCTTTCACCTGGTCCTCCTTCGGAAGCTTCTTCATGAATAAATATTGATCCGACTCCTTGCTGCCTTGAATGAATGGTTTTGCTGTCTGGCAGGTCTTCCCCCTTTTTCAAATCATTTAAACAACGGGACTCATCCAAATCATCACTCTGATATCCTGGATCTAGCTCATCTTCGTTGTATTGCTCCACCGATTCGGCTTCTTTGAAATCAGAATATTCATCATCAGAGTTATATCTATGGTCTTGACAGCTTTCATCATCACATTTATTCGAGACAGTTGATTTCTTCAACACTTCTACAGGAACTTTACATCTTCTTGCTTGAAATGTATCTTGCATATTTTGGAGGATTTTGATGCCTTTTTTGTAAAACAAATTCGATGCATCAGTTGCTCTCAGAAGACGGTTCATTTTGTCCCACAGGCATTCGTCATATGCAAGAGAGAAAATCATGTTGGTACGAAAAGGAACAAACATCACCAAAACTGCTTTTGCATAGTTTTCTCTGCTTTCCAAAACTTGTTCACTTGGATTTTCTTCTGATAGGTTAAGATCCTCCAAATCACATATCATTCCTTTGGGCATTGAAAGTTTAGGCACTCGAATTTTCTTGGACTTCTTGACACAACAGTATCTCCTACCTGGATGATCTTGCCCAAAGCATAACTCTCCTTCTTTTAAAACTGGCATGCCATTTTCATCCACATTGCTCATTCTCTGGAATGATAGTGCAATCCTCTCATAGCTTTCGGAAAATTTAAAAAAGCTTATACTCTCCAAAGAATCTGGTCTGTAGAGATAATCATTCACAGAAAAATCAGGCCACATATCTACTTCTCCGTTTTGACCTCTATTTCTTCTTCTAAGAACAAAATCCCCTGGTTCTTTTCCATCCAGCTTATTTAACATTTGTCCAACAAGCATGTCATGGAACTCATGAGAAAATGAAAATCTCGATCCGTGTTGACATATAAAAAAAAAAAAAAATTTAAAAAGAAGAAAATAGGTTGTAAGTCTTCAGCAAATGAGCCATAGTGGCACTGACAACATCCTGACTCATATGAATACTCATTCCAATCAAAAATCTAATCAGACCTTCTCGGAAGCCATCATCTCGCTCACTTTCAGAAGGATCTTGCAAATTACATTGCGCTAGCAAACGCTCTGTTTCTTTTTGGATGCGACGAATTACTTGATTACCCACGCGTTCAAAATCAACACCCTTGTCTTCTTTTTGCGTTGATTTGGTGGAGTAATGCACAACATAAAACATACACCTTGGACTTCCAATTTGAACATTACTGTTGCAACCAAGTGTTCTTGTTATGAACTTGCTGTGAGTGTTGAGATATTCACAGCCAATGGGTCGCTTGGAATTCACTACAAAAGGGTACACTGCAAGATCATCCTTCACTAGAGACTTCCACAATGTACATTTCTCTTCCTCGTCATTATCTTCTTGAAACTCAGTTTCTGCAACACATTGTCTCGGAAAGGGAGCTCTGCATTCTTTACTGTATTTGAAACATGAACGCCGATGCCTCCAATCATGCTCATTCATCCTTCGTGTTGCAATGTGATGCCTCACATCTTTATTGAAATAAAAATTTGAGTCGGAAGACAAATCATCAAGAGGGTAGCGATATGTCAAAATATCACACCTCTCTTTTGAAGGAGGAAAAGTAACATCCTCAACAGTGCAATGATCATCTTGACCATTTTCACCAACAGCAGCGATAGCACACTTCTTCTTCAGGGAATCAAGAACCATGTGAGAAACATCTACTGTCGAAACACCAGCTTTGGAACCTTGACCATCACTTTGAGAACAAACTTTGCATTTCAACACTTTGCCTCCCAATTCCCTGGTGAAATTTTCATTTCTGCAGTCCCGCAATTTTTGTGCATCCGCTTCTTCAAACAATTCTTCGATGGTTCCACAAGTCTTACACTCTTCATGAATCACTTCTAGATCTGGACTGTATTCGTAATCTGAGCAAAAGCATTTGTCCACATAAGCACAGATCTCATCACGTGCTGCTTGCCTAATCAATGGATCTTCGTCAAAAAACAATTCCCTTATTTCATCGAATCCATCGATCCAAACCAAACAATGACCATGTAATGTAAATCTCCCCTGTTCTTCATCAGCTCTAACAAAGGCCTTACATTTCCCAAACATGCCAATGCCTTTGGAACAATTGTTCTTGTAATCCCATCCTAGCAATTCGCAAACAGCTTGTATGGCTGCTTGATAATCCAATGAACATGCTCCTGGATACCTTGTCCTTTTTCGACATCAAAGTTCAAAGTCATAAATACATTCTGAGTCGGTGCAATCTGGAGAAGGTACGTGAATTTCCTTCCCCTGGTTGGCATACATGCGCACACGAAAGTTACATTCATCATCTGGTGTAACAGTAAAAAAATGCTGTGTGAACCAAACCGATCACAAAGGGCATACAGCTTTTTCCTTGCTTCTTTTGCAGCTTCCGTCGTGTGTCCAAGAACTTTGCATGCAGTTGTCACGGATTTCAAAAAAGATGCTCCAGATGAATTTGTCTGCATTGGATTATTCTGTGCTTGCATTCTATTTAATTGTTTTGCTGCCAAGTGGACATCACTGATAGAAAGCTTTGAAATCATATCTCCTAGAGATCTTCCTTGAAAGTTGGAACGACACTTAATCAAGCCCGTCGTATATGATGTACTCCGACACATGAGCTGGTAGCAAACCAAGATAAAGTCTGGACGCATAAACTGATTCAATGACAATCTCATGTAGTGATGTAAGCACGCTTCATGAGACACATCTACTTTTCTCTTTTTTCCACAATTGGGACCTCCTGTGCCAAAAGGAAATTGAATTGGAAATGCATCCTCCAAATTGATTTCGTGTCCTTTTAGATAACTTTCCCCGTACATCAAAATAGTTGGAGCACTGAATTCAGCATAGCATGAACAAAGTCCTCAGAATTGTCGAATACAGAATTATCTTGAGTTGGATTTTGGGCTTCGCTTGAAAAGTAGTAAGTTTTTCCATCCATCTTGCATTCCAAATTCAAATCAACAGAAGTATCAGTATTATTCTCATTGTCTTCTTGAAGAACTATGACTGGACCTGGACACTCATCTGGTGGATTAACATCGTTGTACCCGCCATGACGAGATTCTTTGATAAACCATGCACGAACAAATCAGTGTCCAATTCAGCCTGCCTTCTTACTATCGTTTTTTGCTCTGGAGTCATTCTGCCACATAACACTACATAGATATTCTTTCCTGCTCCAGTACTTTGATATTTGTGTAATGCCCCGCCAACGTGAGACTGATCCACACTGAACAAAGAAAAATGTCCCTTGATTGATTTTTGACTCCCAGCAGTGTAGGCGTGAACATATCCAAATGGACCGACTGGACTTATTGCTGCACAGATAAGGTCATCCAAGTCCCTCTCCGCATCAATATGCCTCTCATGATGTGCACCATCCTTACCACAAAATGAAATGGCTTCTGGAATGTGGCCAATAGCAAATCCGTTTGCAATAGCAAATTTTGGAGGATTGTATTCACTGCTTTCTTTTTGGTTGCTGCCAAACTTCTGTAACAACAATCACAACACTCATAGCCTCTTTCATTGACTAAGGCTCTTGGAGACAATAATAAATGCTTCAGATCATCATCCTGTACTTGATACTGTTGAACCAACTCTCTGTGCAAAGAAATCCCATCATAATATTGTTCATATTCTGAAACGCACAACCTGGAAGAATTAATGAGCAATTGATCTTTCTCAATGTAGTGTACACTCTCCATTCCGATAATAAGGCAATCACACACAACACAAATGTGTGCACGATGCACCGCGCCCGCGGCCACCGTGTCCTACACGACCTCCACCACGTCCGCCTGCCCGACCAGCTTTGCCATGACCTGCACCCCTTCCTCTCCCTCCTGCAGCAACGATTGCAGGAACAGCAGGCGCAGCTGCTACAACAGGATGTGTTTCCGGACCCAACTCGACAGGTGGGTCTCTGGTGCTTCTCGCAGAAGAGGTGCTGCCAGTAGATGAGGAGGAGGATGCTACACTGGATACCTCCTCCTCGGAAGATGGGTCTGACGAATCGACGTCCGCCATCTTGACGTTACGATTGAAGAGTGAGACAACTTCCGTAATATAATAATCTAGAGATCTGGGACTCTAGGTATGCGTTCAAATAGGAATATTAGGCGCAAAATCGATTTCTATCCTATTCTATGGAAATAGGATTTTAGGCAAAAAGGAATTCCACAAATAGGAATATTAGGATCGTATACTCTTCCTCACAACCTTTTTTGGTACTATACCGGACTTAGAGGTAATTAGAGGTATCTAAGTAGCTTACTACCTCAAGGTAGGCTATGGTAGAGTACTGTACCAGCCTGCAAAGCCTCCGTATGGTATTGTATTGTACGTCAATCAGCGGGAGGAAAAAGGCTTGCGTTGGGCGGAGACGGCGGGGAACGGCAGTGTTCAATGGAGACGGACCTGAGACGGACCACCCAATGATCAGTATTGTATTGTACAATAGCATCAGCTGACAGCCTTCATTACAGCAACAGACAACAGATTCTGCAATAATATTTTATATTCCGGGGTCGATCGTCCGGTCGTACCACATTGACATCGCGTTACTGCAATTTATACACACAGGGGCAGGCTGCCAGGTGGCGTTCTACCTGCGCCGATCTGCAGCCGATTAGATTCGACGATTGGCGTTGAGAAGTGCCCACCATGGGGTTGCCAAGCAGAGACATGGACAAGGGGGAGGACGACCAGCGTGTCATAGATTTTGGTCGTCCCGAGCAACACCCCCCCTTTGCAGACAACAGCGTTACCACTTCGAAATATACAATCCTTTCCTTCTTCCCCCTGGTGAGTTTTGAGGTATCGTGGCCTAGTTTTGAAAAACTTGCACTCTTTTTGGTCATTCATGTCTAGTTGATAGCCGTGCACCGCGAATCAACGTGGATCGAACGAAAATTCTCACAATTCTTGTTCATTCTCTCGGTTTCATTTCACCTAGTCCATTCGCCAACAGTTCCGAAGAAACGGCAACGTCTACTTTCTCGTCATCGGCATTTTAATGTTTATAGGATATTACACCCCTCTATTTTCGTCATCCATCACACCATGGACAACTCTCGGTCCACTAGCTCTAGTCATCTCTGTTTCCCTCGCCCAAGAAGCCTACACTGACATTCAGCGCCATCGCAGCGACAATGCGACGAACCGTCATCTCTGTGTGGTACTAAGACGAGCCGACGAACTCAACCAGCATGAGAACAGGACCAGAGACACCACCGTGAACGAAGGGAACGACGTACCGGTCAAAATCAAATCTCAAACTGACAAAGTTCCCATTGCGTTCGAGTCCGTTCAACGTAGCAACATGTACGCAGGAGACATTGTCGTGGTTCGGAATCGAGAACTGTTACCCGTCGACTTGATTTTATTGGCCAGCTCCAACGAGGGAGGTAGTGCCTACATCGAAACCAGTTCCATTGACGGGGAGACGAACTTGAAGTTGCGCAATAGCCCTCACCTTCCTGCCAATCGTCCTGATGCCCCCAAAGGTCAGTCCAACGACTCCTTGTTCAACGGGGGGCACGAGAATTCGACTTCCCCAAACGCAGAGACGTTGGAACATGCCATTGAACGAATTGCCAACATGTCTCTTCTAGGTCATCCTGACGGCGTTAGCGCATCACTCAACCCCGCTAATTCGGACGAGCAACCAATGCCGCACCCGCGTTCCCGCAGGGTCTCGCGAAAAGGCATGTTCGAACTCTTCTCCGAAGCCAAGAGGGATTTTCAGGACTCCCAAATTGTCGCGCCCAAGGTCGGAGACTCCGTGTCGTACATTGCTACCTTGACTTCCGAACCACCCAACACGCATGTGAACAACTACACCGGGAAATTGACCCTTCCCCCCATGTCTGAAGGCGGAAGGAGCGAACATGTTCCTCTGAACGCCGAAAATATTTTGCTGCGCGGGGCAGTGTTGCGAAACACCGACTGGGTGATTGGTGTCGCCTGTTTCACTGGGGCGGACACGAAGCTGGTGATGAATTCGGTTGCTACCCCTTCGAAATTCAGTCAATTGGATATGATGATCAACCGAACTGTCGTTTTCATCTTGATGATTATGATTATTTGCGTGCTTTCTTTAGGAGGACTGTCGGTTTCTACAAGCAATGCTGAGTTCGATAAATTGTGGTATGTCGGTCTCAACAAGGATCTTTCTGAGCCATGGCCATATTTCAACCTGGAGAGTTCCGCGCACATCGGCACACCTAGTTGGGATAATACAGTTCCAAATTACCTTCAAGCTGTGTTCATGTTCGTTACTATGCTGAGTAACTTTGTACCGTTGAGTTTGTATGTGTCTGTTGAGATGGTGACTCTCATGATGATGCTATACATTGGATGGGATCTCCACATGTATCACAAAGAATCCGATACCCCTGCCATTGCACGCAGTACTATCGTGACAGACCTAGGATTGGTGGAATATATTTTTTCTGACAAGGTTAGTGGAGCATCACATATATTTGTCATTTCAAAGAGACTTTTTGTTTCACGTTGTATTCCTCTTATCTTTTCCCGCAGACGGGCACACTCACCTGTAATGTCATGGAGTTTAAGCGTTGTTCAGTGGACGGTCATGTATTTGGGATGCCCATTGCCAAAGCTGCACCCGGGCAAGTAAAAAGAGCGGAGAGCATGCTCCCAGATTCCGTACATCCTCTGAAAAATCTACTTGCTTGCTCAGAAAATACGGATGGCTCGAAATCTTCCGAAGCAAAGGGCGATGCCGCAGCTCAATTGTTTGTCGAAGGAATTGGTAAAAAGCTCAGCTTTAACGCTGAAATGTTTCTCCGCGTCATGAGTATTTGTCATACGGTAGTCGTGGAAAAGGATCATAAAGCGACTGAGTCTGAAAAGGGTTCTAACAATTCTGCCAAGAAGAGCAAATGGCTCAAGTCTAAGAAGAATTCCGAAGCAAATGCGAGCAATGGCATAAATGATATGGAATCGATTAAGGATGCATCTCATAAGGACCAGTCGAAATCTAAGAAACGTGACGGGCCATCGAAGCCCAAGAAGAAGGACGGTGCCCCAGAAGGAAGTGCTTATCAGGCGGAAAGTCCCGATGAAGGTGCTTTAGTTGCAGCTGCTAGCCATGAATATGGATTTCAACTGATCGGGAGAGATTCCTCTGGTGTTCAAGTTTCGTGTCCATGTCCATCACTTTTCGAGGATGCGAATATTATTGAAGGCATAAAAAATGGCACGCTTACTGCCAAATCTCTCGCTGCACAAACGAACTCTACATCTGGAGATTCTTCGAAGTACTCGGATCCGGAGCTGAAAACTGTCGACGAATGTTCTTCTCCTCGGACCGAAACTTGGTCGATTCTTGCGATCAATAAGTTTGATTCAGATCGAAAGCGTATGTCTGTGCTTGTTCGATCGCCCCCTGAGCTCGGATCGATACCCATGTTGCTTTGTAAGGGAGCCGACTCATCAATGCTTTTAAGGGGTGTGTGCGAAGGCTTCGATCTCCTTGAACAGGTCGAAAACACTCAAAGCAGACCAGACACTAGAGAGGTAGAAGACCATTGTGAAGTAACAGCTTTACTCGGTCTCCAGTCGCATTTGGGAGGTAAGGCTAAAATATATTCAATTGACCTGTTTATAACTCTGTAATTAGGCACTCACTATCTCCCGTCAGAATTCGCATCCGAGGGCTTGAGAACCCTTGTACTTGGTGTCAAGATCTTATCCGAGGAGGAGACAGTGACGTGGTTGTCAAAGTTCAAAGAAGCATCTACTTCAATTGAAAACAGAGATAAAAGGTTGACCGCGGTGGCCTATGACATAGAAAAGAATTTGCATATAGTGGGCGCAACAGCGATCGAAGATAGACTGCAGGATGGCGTTCCTGAAACTATTGCCAATCTCGGAAAGGCCGGAATCAAACTTTGGGTGCTAACGGGGGATAAAAGAGAAACTGCCATTGAAATCGGATACTCCACAAAAGTTCTCAGTCCTAAAATGCACTTGACAGAAGTTATTGATGGTCCACCTCAAAAAGTAAAAACTCTTCTTGCAATGGAATTGATGCGTCACATCAAAATAGGCAATTTACCTGACTACCAGCTTGCGTCTCTTGACGAGCCGAAACGGTTTTCGCTCAGATCATTACTGAACCTCGTCCCATTGATGAAGCACTCATGGAAAAAATTATGGTTTGCATGGCGTCAGTTCTACTTATCCAACGTCAAAGGCCTTTGGACGTCCAAAGCTGTTTTACAAGATTACCTTGATGAGCTTGAGACTTTCAAGGAAGCGGAGAAAAGGAGAGTCGATCCCCGCGTACAGAGACGAAAGGTGCGTGAGTGTGCACTTGCTATAATAAAGGAGTTTTGGAACGACCCTGATAACCAGGCTTTGAAGGATAGATACGTTAGAGATCACGGAAGTCATGATGAATCATCTGTCATTGATGCAGACGAACCTCCTGCTGTCTTCGAACGCGCCAAATCAGCACGAGCATCACTCAAAAGCTTTCGACAGATTGACCCAATGCGGCAACTAGCCCTCGCCACGGTTACTGAGAGTCAAGATGTCCTCTTTGATGAAGAGGCGCTGTCCTTGCAGAGTTTCAGACACAATAACGCAACATCAAATTTTGATAAGAGTAAGAGAACTGTTATGGAAAGACTCTTTGCTGTTGACTCTGATGTTCGTCACGGGAGGTTATCGAAGCATGTGAAAGACGAGTACAAAGAGGCTCTTGCACTCGAATCAAGAGATCACGCAGAGGATAGGAATCATGTTCCTTTTGATGTAAGAGCTGTGAAGCGAGGTCTTGTTGTTGAAGGTGCTGCATTGAAACATCTTCTCGGCGATCCTCTCCTCGAAGAGATGCTCTTCGCCGTTGCAAGCTGCTCCCAATCTGTCATTGCTTGCCGAGTTAGTCCCATTCAAAAAGCTCTATTGTTGAAGATGGTTAGAAAATATGTATCGCCAACCCCGACAACACTCGCCATAGGTGATGGAGCGAACGATGTTGGCATGATCCAAGAAGCACACATTGGGATCGGAATCTCGGGACTCGAGGGACAACAAGCTGTGAATGCATCTGACTTCGCCATAGCTCAGTTTCGATATCTCGAATCTCTTTTGTTGATTCATGGACGGTGGAATTTCATGAGAATGAGCAAAACTATTCTATTTTTCTTCTACAAAAATGCAACACTAATCGGCATCTTGATGGTGTTTTCTGGTAAGATTGCGTTCCTTGGCGTTATGTCTACCGCTCTGAAATGCACTCATGCCTCGTCGTGATGTTAACTCTTGAAGGGAAATGTCTGTTCTCGGGAACTCCCATCTTTGATCCTTGGGTCATTGCTGTATTTAACTTCGTCGGAGGAAGTATACCAATCATATTCATGGCTTTGTTTGACCGCGATTTACCAAGAAATTACGTGATTGATCACCCAGAAGTTTACCAATCGGGTCCCAACAATGAATTTCTGTCCTTACGCATGACACTTCGTTGGGTATTCATCACAATCATTCAGACTTTTACCATCTATTACTTCACAGCGCCAGTATTATATTTGGGCGGTGGAGTTACATCAGCATTTAAAGGCCTTATGGGCAATTGGGGAAGGGACATTCCTGGGGATGGCGAGGGTAGCGATCTTCAAATATTTGGAACTACAGTATACTCCAATCTCATATATGCCGTTACTCTCAAGGCGAGTTAGTTTTATTGGCATATCCTCGTGTAATTCTTTTTTTCGGGCAACTTATCATTCTCGAAAAATATCTGCAGGCTTTTTTTGAAACGCGTTCTCTCATTTGTGGAGAATTCCCAACCTTTACCTGCCGTCGAGGCAACGGCGAGGGATGGCCAAATCGCATGGGGTATACTTGGGTGGGTGTGTCTTGGGGATCCGTGATATTCTACATATGGTTCCTGTATATGTATGAATTGATCGGCAGAAGGGGAGTGTCGTCGTTCTTTGGTTTTATATACGTCACCAATCATCTTTTAAATATGAGATCCATCACGTGGATGCTCTCGATTTTGGCTCCCACAATCGCGTGCATACTAGATGTGTCGGGGAAGGTTATCGGCAACATGTATTATCCCACGCAGACACAAATTCATGCAGAAATTGCGTGCCAAGAGCGTAAACAGAAGACTAGCTGATAGAAACAGATGTATCTAAGTGGTTTGTCGGTGTTTTTGAATTATATATGTCGTGGTTCTCAGTGTGTTTCATTTGAATTGCAAAAATAGGTAGTATAAATGCTAGTTGTGACATTTCACAGGGCACCGACGCGGCAATAGCTCAGAAATAAGTCTTTAATCTTCTTGCATGTATCAAATGAATGTCAACTGTCAGTTGAATTCAATCTCTCTAGTGCTTCTAAAGGGAAGGGTGTCTGCTGCAATACCCAAGGGTGATTCATCACCTGGAATAAAGATAGCCTGTCTTGAGGATGTTCCCTTAACATACTTTGTAACAAGTCTATTGCGAGAGGGCTTATTGGTCGCTTCCATTGCATGACAAGCTGTTCCAACCCACCTTCACAGATGAGTCGGTATCTTGGATCGTCGAAACTCGCCCACTCAAATGGAGGCAACCCGACCAGCATTATAAACAAGACGACACCTGCTGCCCAAAGGTCAACAGCAAAACCATCGAAAGGGATGTTATTCGTCAGTACCTCCGGAGAGATGTAATTTGGTTTACCACACTGTCCTTGCGGGACAAAGGGCATACGCAAAGTACCTGCGGCGCAGTCGCAGGCTGTATTACAGCCAAGCGGCGAAGCGTATGGAACGCGCAAACACATTCCAAGATCAATGACAAGCGCATGAGTATTTTCATGAATGAGGATGTTCTCGAGACTAATGTCTCGATGGCAGATCCCTCTTTTCTGAAGACCAATCAATGCCTGAATTCAAATAATGCACAAAGAACCTATGATCAACAAAGAGAAAGAAATCAAAAACAGAATAATACAAACGGATCATCCACTTACATTAAGCAGCTGCTTAAACCAATATCGGGCTATGGGCTCTTCAAATCGTCCATTTCTTTGTACACACCCAAATAGTTCCCCACTTGAACAGTATGGCATACACATGTAAATATACTTTTCATCTCGAAACAAATCCCAACAGGGTAACACGTTTGGCACGCCTCCGTCTCGAGAGAGAAATTGCATTGCTGCTACCTCTTTCAGTGGGTCTTCTTTATGCTTTCCTTGCAGGTCACGAACCTTGTTAAGATCAATGATCTTGACAGCGGCCAATATAGGTGTTAGCTCCCAAACAGAGTTGCCCTGAGGACCTGCCCATCTTCCTTCGCGTACTTTTAAGACAGTACACGAACACACACACCCGTATATTGCCTTCTTTAGCTTTCTGCCTACCCAATACGCTCTTGAAGGAGCGCGACCGTCTGAATGAACTTCGTAGAATATGTTTGGGACAATGATTTCCTCATCTGTGTCGGGATTGTAGACGAAGGCGTTGACCCTCGTTACTTCAGAGAAAATGGGTGCTGGAAATTCCAGTGGCTGAGACGGCGGACCCGAGGCAAGCACTTCGTGATACGACGCCGTTGCGTTATATAAATGCGGGTCCATTATTTTAAAGAGAGTGGACACCAATGCCCAATGTAGCTCTCAGGTGATGAGGGACGTGTTGCTGATTGATGATGCCGATGATGATGACCATCATGAATGATGATGATGATGATGATGATAATAAATGGTGAGAACTGAGAAGCAACCGAGGGTGAGAGAATGACGAGGCCAAACCAGAAGTCCATCATATTATTAGAGCGGGAAGAAGCAAGACCGAAATACCTTTAATGTCAAAGGATACCTTTTCAGAAGATGGTAGTCAATCTATGGTACCGTAGTAATCATTTTGATGAAAGAATTGCTAACGAAGTATAGCGAAGTATTATGGCAATGGCACCTCCTGATCCGCCGTAGTCTGGGTTAGCACGATCATCTGACAGCGAAAGAACCAGTGGCCAAACAGAGAGCAAGGAGCACAGATCAAATCCCTATGTATGAACGACGTCAGGGGAGGGCAAAGGAGACGGCGAAGTCTTGGTTGTTACTCGTGTATAGATGCGAACGAAAACGGTCGTATCCGCTGGAGCGGCCATCCCGCCGACCGTTGCCTTTTCATTAGCAGCTATCGCAAGACGTCAATCTTTAGATCAGAATGATGCCGGGAATCAAGATCTCCCGCAGCAATACCTTCTAGTACACGAGAAACCTCCTCGGGGATGGTGGCTTCCAGGTGGGGGTGTTGAACACCAAGACACAACTCCCGTAGAAGCGGCCGTTCGCGAAACACTCGAAGAGGCATCACGTACAGATCCGAAATATTCACGTTCACAGCGAGATCAAACGCTGCTCCCAGTTATGACACATTTGCTTGCACTGCAACAGACCCCAGGTAGGATAAGGTTCATTTTTTGCGGCGAATGGTTGGATGAGTCTACCGGAGGAGGAAAAAGTGTATTGAAGCTTCCTCCAGGAGACGATGATAGTATAGAGGCGAAATGGGTAACACTAGATGATGTAAGGTGTCTAAGTGAAGGGAATAGAAAGCCGCACTCATCTCCAATAACGGGAGAATGGAGAGATCGATGGTTGCGAGGACAAGAACCTATCACCTTTTTTGGAATCTTAGAGTCTTCTAGAAGTAAGGGTGTATCTATTCCTGGGTTATCCGTGAGTAACACATTGTTTGAATGCACAGATAACAAGGATAACAATCGTAGTATTGGTGCCTTTTTTGAAAGGAAGAGAAAGCCAACAGAAAACTCCAAAAGGACTCTCATATATCACCGAGGTCGAGCTGCTCTTATGACACATCTTCGAGCGCGGTTACTAATCTACAAAGAGAAGGAAGAAAAATTTGCAATTGATGACAAAACCCTCAGATTCCCGTCGAGCCATGTGACCAATCAGTTCCAACAGACACTGAGGCAATTAGTAGATGAAATGATATCTGATGTCCTCCCTGAGGGATCTACAAGGGACAGCAACCGTACAGGTACATTGCGCATGGAATATACCATTCACTCAAATGGGACAGAAGCAACATTGACTGTTTTTTCATACGTCATCATTTCACCAAAAGACAGTGTGACTTTATCAAGAGATACCATAAAATGGAAGATGAAATGGGTGACTATACATGAACTTCTTGATAGTGTAGAGAAAGATCTGGCTAAAGCTGTAGCCAAAAAAGGGGGAAACTTGAGTAATATCGACATTTTGACAGATGAAGAATGATCAATTCAAAGCGAGCGTATCCTTGGCAGTTCTTCGGAGATCTTCTCTATATTTTTAAAATTGTCATTTTTAGAAATTATAGCTCATAATCTGAAGTAACTACCGATTATCACTACCAATTAAGTTCCTAGTCCAAAGAGAATCGGACAGAGCGTTTGATAAATTAGATACGACTACTAAACCATACATCCATTCTATCTCAAATGACTATTTGTTTCGTATTCTCACTTGTTGCCCGTCTTTTTGAATTTAGAAAGCACAGCTTTTTGTTTCTCCGTCAACGCTTTTTTGTGTGATTTGTTTGCAGTTGAAGATGCACTATTCGTGCGTTCCTGCGAAAAGGTTTTGGATGAAATACCCCAGCCAACTTTATTCTTAACCCCTGCAGCTATTCGAGCTTCTGCAAGGACATTGCATACATTTCCATCATCGATTCCCAATGCTGTTCCCGTTTTCGCCAGTCGATTAATCCACGCAGGGTACTTCTCTAATCGAAAATTATTATTATTTTCTTCCAACAGTGCATCGCCAAAAATCAGGGCCATAGCGAATGTCTCAGAAAAATGATTGCAATTCCTATTGGCTAAATGATACTTATCACCAGTAAATTTGTCTTCCCTCATGCGTTGCACTATTGCGTTTATTTCAGATCGTTCGAACCAAGTTTGCCCCAATATGATTGATTCTCGATATGTTACGTTCGGTGGCATGAATCGGAGGGATTCAGCAGTTTCCCCTCCGGAGACAGGGGCTGAAGTACGTGATATTCCTATAACAGATCCAAACTGATAACGAAACCCTGTAAAGATATAGAATAGTAGTTAAAAGACATGGCAGTGGCGGATTTCGAATTCTCCCGAAGATACTATGCCGCAGAGCACTCACCACGAACATCTATGGATGTATGATACGCTCCCATGCCGAATGAGTTGAGAATAACGGAAAAGACACTAGACATCGAAGAAGCTTGCGAAGCTGCCTGCGACTGATTTGGCGTCGTCGGGAGGAGATCGTAGACGTTTAGAACGACGTTGTCCATCTTTACTGTATTGGTGACTATTGGTGAATATGAAGCCCGCGCGCCGGTGCGAGAACGAAAAATTTTTTTTCCGGGAAACTCTTTCGTGTGAATGAAATGTGCACCAAAAATCTGAAACAAGACGAGCTGTGTACCCCCTATGTAAGAGCGCAAATTTACATACTTATACATGTACATGTCTCTAGACATGATTCCAATTGCATATGAGCCTCTTAGTTGTAAAGGACAATTGACCACAAGGGTTAAATGTTGGAGATGTAGAGGGCAGATCATGTCATCACTAGGTAGTCCTGTAGGTTTTATAAATAGTGGGATTGTCTGCATGTGAAAAATTGAGCATTTCCGAATATGGTATGTATTTCTGTTGAATCCTTAACAACGACCATGACACCTCAGAATAATCACCAGCACAAGCCCCAACAGTGTCCAATAATTATTTGAGTTGAGTTGAAAGTTTGTCTTTTGTAGGTCCTGATGTAGATATAGAACGTCGTTGCCATCGACGCTCTCATTGCAACGGGTGCTTCTCGGCGCCAAGCGTGCGCGATGGTTAGTCTCCCACACAACTACTATCCACGCTCCAAGAAAGTGCCATCAAAAGTTGACGACCTCGAGAAAAACAATGAGTTCATTCCATTCAAAACAAATGGCGCTGCCCGCAAGATCCATCCCGGCCGTCCCAGTCTCCTACAGGAGATTCATGAAGACTTGTCCCGGTTTGTCTTTGAAATCCGTCAGTGTGGGATACAGGTAAGTACCCGGATGATCAGACAAGAGGCATCCCACTTGCTTCCCACATTCCGTGGCAAATCCATGGAAGCGAAGAAGAGGGTGGTGACACGTTTCACCAAGACGATGGGCCTCACCCATGGCGCTGCTACACACGCAGCGCAGAAGAACTCGGAAGAAACAAAAGAAGAATCTCGACATTTCATCCAGATGATGAAAGAGAAGCTTGTTGACTACAATCCATGTGACGTAATCAACATGGATCAGTCACCAATACCGTACTCTTTTCATTTGAGTAAAACCCTTGAGGTGAAAGGAACAAAGACTATACATGTCTGCTCTTCCACGATGGACACAAAAAGGATTACTCTTGCTGTAACCATCGATGCCGCCGGGAAGATGCTACCACCCATGCTCATATTCCAGGGCGCACCAAACAGGCACATTGCAAACCGCGAATTTGGTACGTACCCAGATCGTGGCCATTATGCCTGCCAAAAAAAGCTTGGATGGACGAGGACATGATGCACAAGTGGATCGACCTCGATTTGATTCCCTGGAAGGAAACAACCACGCCTGGAGTTGTTCCTCTTCTTGTACTGGACACATACCGCATCCACATGATGGGAACTGTGGTGAATTGAATCCAATCCCTGGGGATCGAGGTGATCCTTATACCCCCGGGATGCACATATTTGTGCCAACCGGTTGACGTGGGAATTAACAAGGTGATAAAATGTGGGATGCATGAGAAGTGGGAGGATTGGATGCTAGAGGGAGATGGGATTGTACATGGAGTGGCAAAGGAGCCAACACGGAAGTTGGTCGCTGAATGGCTTGTCCATGTCTACACGAACATAGCAGGAAACACAGTACGAAACGCTTGGATGAAACAAGGGTTTGAATGGTTTTGATTTAGCTTTCTACGTGTTGAATAAATTTTAACCAATTAAGATTTATTTTAATTACTATTGAGAATGCTTTTCAATCCTTATCATCAATTAAACTGAAAAAGTTACACAATTTTTCGTACGCATATCCACGATTGTGGCGAAACAGATGCCGCATGGAGCAGTTAGCATCATCACATCGAAACACTTCCAAGATGCATACCGTACGACCATCCAGGCGGCGACCATTCTCACCGGCCACGTATTCGCGGGCAACAAAACAAACCTGACATCCATCCGAGCCGTCATAGTTGATGGTGTAACATGAAACTTCATGTGGCACCATCATTCTCAAGCGCAAGACCAAGCCAACCCCGCCGTCCGGACGATTCAACACCAGCGAGTTTCCACATCCAAATGGGTGCAATTCGCAGCTGCGTCCATTATCGCAGGGCATGAAGCCTACCAGAATAATGCGCACCATCGTTATACTATGATATTGGTTGCTATGGTTGTGATGTGAGTTTTGCGATAAATCAGCATAACTCAACAACCAGCCGGAGTTATGGGGATCGCTACATATCGGCGTGATGCTGGCATTAAGGAGAAACTGACTGGGTGGTTACCAGTGGATTTAGCATGGCAAAACCTCTAGAAAAACACAAATGTCAGTGAATTTAGCCCGGTGGGACTTATTATCCGGCGGTACTTATAATCCGGCATATACGGTAGATGATCACACTGCTTATTGTATGATGACCGACTCTAAAAACTCAAACCATGGCAGCAGCATCAACCTCCAGAAATGCAAATTTTGAATATGAAACACCTTTTGGCTAAAATCATATTCATATGTTCTTGCTTTTCTTCAAAGAGCTTCAACAGAAATCCTGACAAACACTTCATGCTAAAATCATAAATCACAAACAATTTGTGCTAAATTTCAAGAAACTAAGTAGGGCATGACATATCCTCTTGCAAATTCTCTTGAGGCAAATGTACCTACACCTGGGTGATGTAAAACTCACTGCCACAGAGAATGCAACTCTGATTCTCTAAAATGATTCTTACCACATCCCCTACTCCAATTTGAAAACTTTTTTATTAATAGGAGTAAGACTACAACACTTCCTAACACAAAACTTTGTTTTATATTCTGGGAATCATTAATTTTATCTCTCTCATTCCACGTTTCTTACTGGAAGTTGATGTTGTTTCAGATCTCTCCAGATTTTTTGTGACACTTACATGCGCACATGCATGCACTCACGCACACACTCACAGACACCCACCCACAGCAATAAACAGCTAACACAAAATATCTGGATGCATGGAGACCTCATGATAGTCCTGGTATGGGGTATTGAATTGTTTTAACATTATCCCCAAATTTTGATGAATTTATTATTGCTATCAAAAATTAACAATTTTAGCCAGGCTTAGAAGATCACGGCACGTGATAACTGCCTTTACCTTTATACAAGACCCTGTGTATCCATGCTTAAAATGACCATGTTGTACCAGCTGGTAGCTTGCAGCTTGGTGACAAAGTAAAAGTGGAAAAAATGGTATGAGAGCTTCTTTGTCTTTCAAGATCCCAAAGAATTTGATCTGGAAGATGATGAAGTTAGAATCAATGTAAATAAAAAGCGATAAATATAACATATTTGTGTGATACCTGATTTTCACTCTAGACATATCAGTGAATTCTATTCATATCATTCTCAGATCATTGGCACAATATGGAATCACTTTGCTACATCACTTTTTGATACCCTATATTTCCATACAGAAGAAATATTGTCTGTAAACATCCTATTTTAATCGATACAAGTGTCAAAACTGTCAATAGAAGCCATCCTATATATTTGCACATAAAGTGCCTTTCTTTAAGTTTACACCACTGTCAAGTCTCACTCAATGTTGCTCACACACACTGAATCATTGTCTGCAGTCAAGAATCAAGACGGTATAGTTTTGCTCTCAATTTCCACTGAATCTTTTTCAACTTCCAATGGTATCAACTATATGGATTTGACAAAAGAAGAGTTAGTAAAGGGGAAGTCAAATTTCAGTCCTCTTGGTGTCAGCAAATGAGATCAACAACAAAAATAAGAAAGTAATTCAAATGTCAGGGAGAATCAGAGTTTACGAGTTTTGCGGTCACAATTGGTCACATTCCTCAAATGGTCACAATAGTTATCATGTCTTCAGTTAGAAATTGATACCAACACACTTCCTTGTTCAAATAAAATTTAGATGGTATGAAGTTCAACCATAATTATCATAAAACTCTCATATGTATTTTCTTCCATCCTTTCCTCACTCACACAATCACTCCATACATCCACCGCTAATCACCAAAATATTGTATGCAATGTAATGCGTGTATAACAAAACAAATCATCAGAAAAACATCATTTTTCTTTCTTTCCAGACATAACATAAGCAGATAGAAAAACATATTTTTTGTTTGGAATGAGCTGCAAACACTTGTGAATGACAATGATTATAAATGAAATACTGTTACATACATAACTGTGGCTGGTGAAAACTAGATCTCACCTTTCCTACGCTTTTGACCATTGTTTTCTGTTCATATAAGGAAAACAAAGCACTGTTTATATGTGATAAATAATTCTTATACAACCATCCTGAAATGTAATGTACACACCTTTCACGTTTCTTATTCTACATACACTCGTTTGTTCCCCTCCTCATCTTGCGCTCCCAGTCTTCAAGTCAAAGGGGATCCCTGGTGTTGGCACTTCTTTCCTCACATGCCCAATGGTAAAGTGACCCCTCAAAGTATCCTTGTGCCTGTTCTCCCATGACACTGCATCCTCCCTTGCCCTTTCAAAGAACACAAACGACCTAGGGTAAGCATGTCAAACAAGTTGCTAAAATCTGTTTTGTACCTCTCCATCATGTTATTGTCCTCTGATGACTTATATACAATTCAGTGCCGGTCTTATCAAAAAATGTTTTGTATGTAACAATGTTTCATTTGTAACAGAAGGTAATACATTAAGAGAGGTCCAGCTGTTACATATGTCTTGTTGATACATATCTTGAAAATGAAAATTTACTTTCAAGCAAGCCACAGGATGGGAGGCTATAACCAAAACCTCTTTCAAACATGTAAACTTTTATATGTGAAACAAGGTTAGTTTTCACGAGACTTAATTGAAGTTGTTTGATGTTATCATACAGACACACGGAGAAAGGGTCAACAAATGACTTACACTTTCTAACACATCATGAAAGTAGTCACTTAGACACAAATCAGTGTAGGTTCCATCATTTTTTGTATGTGACAATGTCACATTTGCAACAGAAGCTAAAACATAGAGTCCAACTGTTATAATATATGCCACCTTGGTACGTATGTAACTGAAAACATGAAGAATAACTTAGAAGCAAGCCACAGGATGGCAGGGCACTACCAAAACCTCTGTTACATATGTGAACTGTTTTTATGTGAACCAGGGAAGTGTTATTGTGGCTCATTGAAGTTATTTGAAGTTTTCACACAGATGCAAAAGATAGAGTGAAACAAGTGACTTTCCACTTTCTGATGCATTTCATAAGAATCAATTGGGATGTCACAGGATGCTTGAGGAAAGACTGACAGTAGGAGAGAACAGATACTCAAGTTTGTAATGCAGTTTGCGGTGTAAAAAACTCCTGTCACCTTTCATTTAGCACAGGTGAATAGAGCAACGAGACTCTGAAAATGGTATCATGTCTTGTAGGTGGTGTGTGTCGAGCAATTGGTGCTGCGGGGAACATGGCATTTGTTCATCATCCAGTTGGTTGTTGTGATACAGCTTGACATGTGTTTCAGCAGCCATGGTGGAAAAATTTGGCAGATATTTGTTGTTGGGTTGACTGATAGAAAATAATAAATTTGTGTGACCTTGTGTGTCATGCGGTCCAGATACCAACCATCACACAAAATGACGATCAAAATGGTATGATACCATACCAATCGTAAAACAGTATCTCATTTCTGTGAGAAAAAGTGTGGTTCAGATATGGTACAGATTGTATGGAGGATATGTAGATCATAGTCAATTCTTGAATAATGTTTCGGAAAAATGTGGAGAAAAGTTATGTAGATAAGAACAACTTCCTAATGATTAGGCAAGTAACAGTATTTTGTTGGCTATGGGAGTATCATGTGACCATAACAAACATACAGACATTAATAAAAAAGAATGTCTACATCAATATGAAACATCAATAGCACTGGTGGAAAATTCTATTGAAAAACACACAAAAATGAACAAAAATCAACCTTTGCAATTTTGACATCCATTGAAACAAGATTCTTGTGACCAGTGCATTGTTCTATACATTGGTTGTCCAAGCACCAACGTGACCTAAGCCGTTTATGTAGATAAAGGTGATACAGATTTGTTGATGAAAGTAAATTGTGAGCTTATCATTTACAGTTTACAATGAACAAAAGAGGATGGGATGTCAATGCAATCCCAACGAAATAATGTGATTCTGTGTAGGTTTCTACACAGTTCTGGTATGTTTATACCCAGGGAACATGGATGTTCTGACAGCATGTTCCCTCGTCGCATAGATCCGAAGATATGGACCTTCAACCTGTTAGGACCTCTCACCACTTGGGAGGTCAGGATGATCCCTTACTTGGGAGTTTTTCAAATTAGTCCATATTGGTACTAATAAGGGTACCAATGAGGGTACTAATTGAGGTAGGTTCTTGGCCTATGTCACTCGCCCCCACAAATGGAGTATTAGGTGAGAAAAAGAGGGAAAAACCTGTGAAGGAAAAAATTAACCCATGTCTCTTTATGCACAAACTAAAGAGTCTGTGGTGGTATAATAAAGCGTAAGTGTTGTATTTGAAGAGGGAGATGACACATAAAAATTAACTTGCTTAATATGGATTAAGGCTGCTGGTTAAAAAAAGGTGTGACTCTTCTGATGTTTAATCGTTCAGATTTTGTACCGCGTTGAACCCTGATAGTCCCATTCGTATGAATAGTTGTGATAGTCCAAGGATCACTTTCATACCAACTCTCTGATTTGCGGAGGATACCATCTTTCTAAGAAGTACTTGATCACCAACTTGGTAATCCCAATCACGGCGTGAGCGATTTTCCCGCATCGTGTTGAGGTCAGTTTGGCGCTGCCTATGTTCTCCAATTTTATTCCAGTCAGCAAGGAAGGGCACGTCGAACAACATGTCCCTACCAAAAATTGCTGCACCTGGGGAGGCTTTTAGTACTGTATGGTAAGTTGAGCGAATGGCCCATGCTGCGTTTGTTACGAACGCATCTATGTCACTGGCAACTACTGTGTTGGCCATGTCAGTTCAGTAGTGCGGAGCATTGAAGTAATTACCTGATGCACCCGCTCCAGTATTGCATTCGCTTGTGGGTTCTTGACACTGGTTGGCTTACGCTTGATCCCATATGATTCACAAAGGGCTTCGAAGTGAAGTTTGAATTCGTTTCCATTGTCATAAATAATGTATTGACAACGTGGATAACGGCTAAACCATGTCTTGTTCACTAAATTACTTATCATTGCAGATGATTTGTCAAAGTATGGTAATTTAGGTTCGGTATGAGTCTTATTGCCTTTTTCCCTCTTGTTATCCGTGGGAGTAACCGCATCTGTGGTTACCGGCAGTTCTACTACCTCAAACCAACTAGAAGCTGGATCGATCATAGTAAGACACATAAAGTCAATTTCTGTCCCATCTTTACCTTTGAGGGTGTATGGTCCAATAAGGTCCACACATAATGCCTCCCAAGGGTTTGTGATGACAAGCTTAGTAGGGAGTTTCCGTACTTGTGCTTGTGTCGTTTGTTGACTTGACATATACGACAGTTTTTGACATGTGATCGGATAGTACTTTGCATACCTTTCCAATACATCACGGCATGTAACGCCTCTTCAAGACGTGTGTGTCCAGGATGCTGCAAACAGTGGTGATACCAGCTAACTGCTTGATTCTGGAGGGCTTTGGGAATGACCATTTTGCCATCCTTACACAACAATTGAGTATCCTCTACTAATTGAGTGGTATACTTGTCATGTCTACTAAGCCTCTCCAAAGTTGCATCTGTCGCCTGGGCTTGTGCAATTTCCTTCACTGTTAATGGGTAAATTACATCTTCGTCGCTGCGATTAGCAAACACCAGATTAATACTGTCTTGGTGAGGAGGAGTGCTGTTAGCACTCAAAGCATGCTCAGTGTAGTGACACCAGCATTTCGTGAACGTCATCCAATTGGCATTGCCATCTTGGGTTGGACCGGAGTCTAACCTGGAGATGGCGTCAGCAACAGTGTTATGGATGCCTTTTATGTGCACAATTTCGGGACCATACTCTTCTAGGAGTAACCTCCACCGGTAAACTCGGTCAGAGGTTAACCCAAGGGCATCTTGGATTAAGTTCTTATGGTCTGTATAGACCTTTATTTGTTGTCCCCACAGTATGCCTTTGAACTCTTTTAGTGTCTCCACTATGGCCAGTAGTTCAATTTCGGTCACACTGTATTTTTGTTGCGTCTCAGATAATTTTCTGCTGAAGAACGCAAGAGGCCTGTTACCTTGAGTGATCACTGAACCAAGTTGTTTAGACGAGGCATCAGTGAATATTTCAAATTCTTTTGAAAAATCAGGGTAGGCCAAAACTACATCTTTAGCGATAGCAGCTTTTACGTTATCAAATGCTATTTGATGTACCTCATCCCAGTACCAAGGTCGCTTTTAGTCTTCTTGGCTTTGGTGACTTTGGTATGACCACACTCTCCTACTAGTGAGGTGAGTGGGGCAAGCATTTCACTACGCCTTGCCCAAAGATCTCTATAGTACTGGACCATGCCCAGGAATCTACGGAGGTCTTTGACTTGTTTTGGCGGTGTAATTGCAAGTATCGCTTGTACTTTGTTTGGTTGTGGCTTTATGCCAGTCCTTGTTAAGATATACCCTAGGTATTCTGTTTCTACAGCACAAAACTTCGATTTGGGGGCATTGACTCTCAAGCCCGCGTCTCGCAGTCTGGTAAGTACCAACCTTAAATGATCTAGGTGGTCATCCAGACTTGCCCTGGTGATGCAAAGCAAATCATCCAGATAAGTTCTCACGAACTCTAAGGCAACCATTAGCTCTGACATCTTTGCCTGAAAATGTCGGAGAACCTGCAATACCCATCGGTAATCTAAGATAAGAATACTTTCCCCATGGGAAGATGATGGTGCAGATTTTGGATGCATCAGGATCCAATCTTATGGTGTAGTAACCCATGTTTAAATCAAGGGCTGTAGCAAAAGTGAAACCTTCTAACTCTTGCAACACTGTACTGATTTTAGGTAATGGAAACGGCTTCCTAACTAGTCGTTTATTTACCTCCCTAAAATCTGAGATAAAACGTACGGTGTTATCTTTCTTTGGTATTATGAATGTGGGTGATGCCCATTCTGATGCGGGCTGAAACTCTAATACCCCCAGTTCACAGAGCCTATTCAATTCTTTGATTATGGTCTCTTTGTGTACTTTTGGCACTGGGAATGGTCGGCCATGATATGGCTTCACGCCTTCCTTTAATTGTAGGGAGACGGGGTCTGTGTTCCAATCACCTAGTGTTCCATCAAAAGTTCCTCAAATTCTGTGACTAACTCTAGTAACTTGTTTTGGTCTTGGAGACTAAGGTGAGTACAGTTGGTGCTAACAACTGATTGGAGGTCTGCTTTTTCATATTTAGCATCTAGGATATGGACCACTCTCTGAGTCGCTTCTTGTGTACTGCTGGGTTCATGAGCCATGCTGTTGTTTACAGCCCAGGCTTTTTCCATTGTTGACTTAGTCAGACTACTGATGTCCCTCATTGGCAAAATGACGTCATCAATTGTTATCTCTTTTGTTCGAAAATCTAGAACAATTCCTAACTCTTTCA
Organism: Cyclotella cryptica; assembly: GCA_013187285.1. NCBI lineage: Eukaryota > Bacillariophyta > Thalassiosirophyceae > Thalassiosirales > Thalassiosiraceae > Cyclotella > Cyclotella cryptica. The sequence goes on along the minus strand of JABMIG010000054.1, from coordinate 591,925 downwards.
TGGTATTACAACCAAGAATGAGGTCATACATTGGCTTGGTCATCTTCTTCTTATCATATTCTACAACGCCTGGCTTCACCAGATACTCCTTGCTGTTGGAATAATCAAAAATCGAAGATTAACCTCACTCCTTCCTTTGGTTAGGAAGTCCCCATTCGACGTATGCCAAGAGTTTGGCACCTGCCTAGCCAAGTAGGGGAAATGCATGGATGCTCCCTTTCATGGAACATCAAGTCACCATCAGATCCACTGTCAAGTAGGACTTTAAGGACTTTGTTACTAGTGCAACTCTTCCTCGAGTGTTCGTGTCTCTGTGGAAGCTGATTTTCAGTTGCTAAAGTGTGCCATGCTTTGGCCTCTACAGCTGTGACTCTTCCTTCTATTTGACTTTTGAAGGAAGTGTTCACACAATTGAGAAAGGCACCGAACAGTTCGCGGTCTGACAATTCGGCAGTTATCTCACTCTGTGTGCTGTTTTCGACTTTTGCTGCAAGACTTTTTTGATCTTGCTTCGTCGTAGTATCGTAAACAATTCGATTATTTGAAATTGAATGTTCGGTATCTTATTAAGATTTTTAAATCTTTTATAAACTCTTTATTCGAATTAATATTTGAAATTGAGTTAACGGTAGTTTTACTCGGACTGGGGTAAGTATTCCTTGGTTGTTTATTACTTTTTAGTTTCTTACAACATTTAGTTAATTCCCGGTACTACCGCACCCATCCTTTCAGGACGAAGTCGGAGTCATCGCTGTCACTTTCGTAACGGCGCTTGCGTTTCTTCTGCGAACGCTTGAGTTTCTTGTTAGATTTCTCAAGTTTCTCGATCTTCGCAGACAATTGCGCATAGGCACTATTGGTGCGAGGAGAAGCCTCAGTAGAATGCGAAGGTCCACGGGCTTTCTTCCTGTGAAATCCTTTTGAAGGAACCGTCCTTCGCATACTTGCGGCAGTCTTGCGTGTTATGGGTCGTGTGCGCGCCCCCATGTTTCTTGCACAAAATACAGTGCTTCGCATTTGTGGTACGCTTACGTGGGATACGATCCTTAAACGTAACCATCTTCTGCTTGGAGGAGTCGCTAGACTTCGCAGAGCTTTTAGGCCCATCACGATCCTTGTCGGTCGGATAAGCCTTCTCGATGCGTTCGAGTGCTTCTAGAAGCTTCCGAACACTCTGGGGTACCGTTGCCCCACTGATGTTGTATTGGTCTTGCCAATTCCTTTGGACCATGCGTAATATGTGACTAGCTAGGTCCGGTCATCGAACGGCTTCACCGCAGTGGTGAGCTTGGTGGCACGGTTGGAGTAGTAAAGACAGGGCAATAAGTCCAAGTAGCCATTCAGCTGCTGGATGCGGCTGATGAATTGGCGAATCGGAACCCTGTTGGGCTTCTTCAACTGGGGGTCTCAGCAGCGCCATTACGGAACACGGTCAACAAATGGAAGCTGACGCATTCCATGAATGACCCCCAAGACTGCTCACGCTTCCGGGATGTTCTTCCCCATAGATATCCGTCCATGGAGAACAGTCAATTTGTTCACTCACGATCTTCTTCCAGGGGCGCCTTGCTTCCTCCGTGAGTAGGTTGGAGTAGAGGCTGAACACTTGATTGATGACGGACGTAACAGCCTCGTCAGCTTTCTTAGCGGCTTCTAGGGCCTTTTCATAAGCCTTTTCTTCGGGAGGATTCGCATCCGATCCCGAGTAACTTTTAAAAGCTTCTTCGGCCTTGTTTGCCTTCTTGATGCAATCCTTCTGGTCCTTGCAGACCTTATCATATGCCGTATCAAGGCCCTTCTGCCTCACGGCATCCAGGGCTGCTTGGACATGCATCAGGAATTGCTCAGGGGTACCGTTTGACCATACGGATACCCTCAGCTCTACCTTACCAGGTAGGGTGAGCTTCATCATGCTGGCTGTAGTATCTACTGCCAAAGCATCTTGAACTACATCCCTTTCGGGTATGTATGGAACGGGCGGCTTATTCCGTCCCGGTTCCTCTCACACTCTTGGCTTTTAAGTCCATCAGGGACTGCCTTTGAGGTGCTCATTCTCTTAAGTGCGTCACCTAGGCGTGTACGGATGAATAGGGCCTTAAAAAAGCTCCTAGGGGTACCGCTGACGTGCGCGAATTCTCGTGGCTGACGCGACGTAGTTGCGTTTTGCACACTCTCGTATTACGTAGCTGACGACGGGTCTGCTTGCGCAACGGAGCACGAGTGACGGAGTGGAGGGAAAAAACGTTTTGGTGGCTTTCACATGAGAAGGTCGCGGAAACGGCTATCTATAGATAGTGACCTAAGCCGTTTGGAGATAAAAAATACTAAATACCTATTATGTAGATAAAGGTGATATAGATTTGTTGATGAAAGTAAATTGTGAGCTTATCATTTACAGTTTACAATGAACAAAAGAGGATGGGATGTCAATGCAATCCCAACGAAATAATGTGATTCTGTGTAGGTTTCTACACAGTTCTGGTATGTTTATACCCAGGGAACATGGATGTTCTGACAGCATGTTCCCTCGTCGCATAGATCCGAAGATATGGACCTTCAACCTGTTAGGACCTCTCACCACTTGGGAGGTCAGGATGATCCCTTACTTGGGAGTTTTTCAAATTAGTCCATATTGGTACTAATAAGGGTACCAATGAGGGTACTAATTGAGGTAGGTTCTTGGCCTATGTCACAACGAGTATTATTTGATGTGTGTTGTTGTTGTTTTCCTCCACAGATTCTTCACCACCACTGTGATACTTCTTCCACTACTTTGAAGGAAGTTTCCAGCAACTAGTACCACATGCTTCATGTTTGTTAGCAGGTGTTCATGCTGCTCTACCTTATCAGACATTTTAGTCTCCACTGCAGCTAATCATGCTGTAATATTGGCTCTTGTGCTGTCTTGCCACACTCAACAAGCCAAAGTGCTCAAGCTCGTGCATCTCCTTTTGCTGAAGAGGAATATGCTGATTTTTGAAAATGAAGGGGACAGTTCCTGATCATCCATACAAGTTGGATGAGGCCCGAATTGTAGCATTGAAATTGAAACATTTGAGAATGAGTGTTGTGGAAGCATCTATTCTACAATATTTTACAAACAAATGTCATTTGATTATGGCAAGGCCAATCACAGAAGACATGAACTCTGTTTCAAAGTTGCTAACACACAAACAGTTTCAGATCAATCAAGAACAAGAAGATACAAGTACCTGCATTGAATTCATTTGAAAGTTACATGCTCTCTACAATTATAAGTCCTAAAGCTCACAAGAAGTTTTATGAGCTGTGCAAAGACAACTATTAGAATTTCTTGGCTCTCTTAAGTATTACAGGGCAGCTCACAGCAGTAAGATGAAAGGAAATAATATGCAACAGAAGCCATTGGCACCTAAGTTTGATATTTCAATGCAGCTGCATCTAGATGGATGTAACATCAAAGAGCTTTAGCTGTCCAATATCATCAAGTCATCTCAAACTCATGTTCAATTCTCTACAGCAATGCTTGGATGGCCAATGTAGATCAAAAAAGGATCATAGTGTGCATACATTCTTCACTCAAACAGGGGTCACAATAATCTTTTGTCATGGGATGAGACAAACAAAGTCCATGAGACCCTTTGAGAAATGGCTCCCTTAGATTTTCCTTGTGCAGAATGTCATTGCTTGATTTAAACTGTCCTCTAAACCAAGGATACACAACAATTTCTGATATGGACAATTACAAATGAGTCTAACAGCAGGTATTATACTGAAATTTACTCTACAGCATAATAGCAACAACTGATTATGAGTTGATGTTTGAGGGATGTTCTCATCTTTTGCTGTAATATAGACATCAGCAACAACCACTATATTAAAGCAAACATATCCAAAGTGTTCTGCTCACATTCACAAAGACACCACACTATTTTCAAAATGTAGAAATGTTTTGAAGACATATTTTACTTCTCCTCGACTCAAGCATAATCAACACCATACAACTCATTTACATCTGCTCTCTCTCTATATATATAGCCTATTGTTTCATCACACATTCTCTCATAGCATCTAAGATCTTTTGTTCTTTATGAATGCAAAAGATCTCATCTTCATCGGTGTCCAGTTTGGTGGTGACATCACTGACATGGGATTCTTCCTTGAACAGCTTGTTACATTGTGATTTTGGCTTCAAATCAACAATTGAAATGCGTGCTGACTTTAAGAAGTATTCAAGACAAAACGATTGTTGTTTAGATTTTGTTTTGTATGCAGCCAAGTCTTTGTTGGCGAGGATAGGAAAAGATTATTAAATGAATTCTACACAAGTCCATTTGAAGAAGCCATTGAAGATACAAGATTCTGATGTCTCTCTCATAGAGGTAGCAGTGTTGGATGTTTTTTGGATTTAAAGTGCAGGAAGACAGAGTTATTCAAGAACAATCAATATCTCAAGTATGGCTATGCTTTGCAGAAGTGGCCACTGGTGCCAAAGATTGTTTTATATGTGTGGGAGTTATTTGATTCAGATTACTGTCATGTAACCTGACAACTAATCAATGTCATGTGCAATGTGCACAGTGACATTTAAGGAAGTTAACCATATTGATGTGCAATGATGATAGCAGATAAGTTTCAGGCATTTGGCGATGAAGGTCATTCGTTGTAGATGGAGACAATGTAAGAAAGCTCTTATGAGATGTTATTGCATGACATGGTAAGTCATAGATGGAGGGAAGTTCTTTTGACTGGTATGGGTTAGTCAAAAGTGTACTAATTACCAAAGATTGAAAATGTTTAATACCAACTTCCATGAAGGAATCAATTTGGCCTGATGATCAACTTTCACCAACCTCCAACAACCCCCCCCCACCACCATCACCACCACCATGGTGCCAATCTGCCCAGAATATTGCCAGGCAATGTGGTCAAGACAATATGAATGTCCCACGACATAGTTAAGGGGGTTACTTGAAGGGAAAGGGAAGGTTCACAGGGAAAGGGGAGGAGATCTATGAGTTTTGATCCCAGCTGTTGGATGGAGCTGATAAAGGGGAGGGAACTGTACTTTCAAGCACTGAAAGAACCTGCAAGAAGACTAAAACCAGATGATTTGGTTAAGAATGCAGGATGAGAATCAAGGGAAATGGAAAGTGACAATGAAGCAGTCAAGACAATTGGAGACAAGTGGCCAAAGGATGATTGCATTGGCACCATGCGCACTAAGACCTTACAATCCACCCCCAGCAATGTGCCACCTCACATTCGCAATTTCTTGGGGTGACAGGAGATGGAAAATGGTGGAAGAAACAAGAGGAAGGCATCTACCAAGGAAGAAACACAAGACTACATGAGGCCCCAAACAGAGCCATAGCATGACACAACAACAAATGGCACGGAATGAAATTTGGAATAACTATTCTACCTCAATGCCAACTGCCCCTACCTTGTGAGCAGTAAAAGACTGTTAGATCTGTCCTTGGAAACTCAGAATCACAGAATAGCCCATACATTCAATCTCTTGACAGCTGATTACAGTAGCAATGGGTAGAGGGCACTCTGTGCTCTATACCAATTGGTGTAAAGAAACCAACTGCCTCCCTAGAAATGTGGAGATGAAGGGTGTGCATTTCAGGAAGCATGTAATGAAAGTAAGCATATGTTTCCCTACTGTGGTCTCATAAGGCTGCTGCACTGACCGTTTGGCAAGACAAGGTCTTGACATAGGCCAAGAATCAGCCCATTTTTGTACCCATTGCTACAAAATACAAAAGGAGCATTCTCAGGACTCTCCAAGCCGGAAGTCCACTGCCCCTGATCCAAAAGGCAAGGACTCCCCAACAATGGAGTCCACTGCCCTGGTCCAAAAAGCTAGGACTCCCCACCACAGGAGTCCACTGCCCTATGGGCTCTGGAATACCAGAGTCCATAGCCCCTTCATTTGGGAAGGCTAAATGCATACAAATGTGTGTAGAATCTACACACATTTTGTTTGTATCGTTTGGATTGGAAGAGCAGCTCCACTGCCCTTCCATCCTCACAATTAGAGTAAAATATGCTCATAAATTAAAATCTTCGACCCCTGTCAAAACTACCTATATATTTTGTGTGATATTTTTTTGCGCCGAACGGCTCAGGTCAGGTCTACACAATTCCAGGGTAGGACAATTTATTAAGAGTTTATGTTAATGGATGGAGGGGGAGTTTTGGGCGGGGTGTGAAAAAATCTATCTTGTCCAAAAGGTGCTGTGACCCTGGAGGTTCTTTGAGAATAAAAATGCCAGGGAAGTCCCTTATTTTGCTCGCAGTATACAAGGAAATACCCCAACTACTCCCCCTCCCTGACTACATTGGTAAGAATTTTAGGTTGTGGGGGGTTTCTCTGTTATTTTTATCAAGAGGTGATCACATACATTCACGTACGGTATTGTACAATACTCAATAGAGGAGAGTGACAGTTTTAGGTTTTAGTGCATTTATTATTTTTGCATGACAGAACCAAAAAGTAATCAAGATTTTTCAAAATCTTAGTTGTATTGGAAACTGAGCCCCTTTTCTCTGTCTCCTCCTCCTCCTCCTCCTCCTCCTCCTCCTCTCCTCCTCCTCCTCCTCCTCCTCCTCCTCCTCCTCCTCCTCCTCCTCCTCCTCCTTCTCCTTCTCCTTCTCCCTCCTCCTCCTCCTCCTCCTCCTCTTCCTCCAGTGAGACAGTCTTTTCACTTTTTGCCATAACAGTTACATGCACTGTAAGCCAAAACAAACTTATCTGTAAATAGTTAATTTTTCAGGTTGACGTACATGGGTAGTCATCATGTTTTAATTTATGTTAACCTTTAAAATTATATCTTATTTCAGAAAGAGGCACGTTCGTGTGCAATGTGCGCGCGAAGCACCATTTACAACTAAGTGTAGACAAGCCACTACCATATGTCACGGTTCATAAGACCACCCAAATGAACAAAGATACCTTTTGGAGGGTCTTCTAATCCATGTAAAGCTAGTGATTGTAGCACGGTGAAGAGATAAATGTATCCCGTTTATCTACTTGACATTTTTTTATCGCACTGTACTTCACTCCATTTCCCACCATTTTCCGATCCATTGGTGGTGAACTTCTATCAATCTGTCTCAATTCATCACTCACCGCCCACTTGTTCTGATGGGCTTCACCGGGAATGGGTCTTTCCGGACATAGCGACCCAGGATGCTACAGCAACGCAAGCACCACTTGCCCATACTCAGGGCTAACAATGCCGCCATGATGCAGAGTTCACCCCAAGGGGACTTCTGCAAACTTCTCCTCCTCAAACATTGATGGCCTACCCCCACCCGATGAGACCCCTCCATGCACCGCAAGACCCTCACCTCCGGGCTGCACCCAAGAGCACTACACACCCAGTCTGCCTCTCAGGCGTTCCAACGCCTCAACCAACTAGGGAACCCCAAGAGGAACCCAACCCCACGAAGGAACATACCTCTGCCCTTGCATCTCTCTCTTGCTTGGGAGCACAGGTGATGACGAGCTTGGAGCTGCAAACCTTCCTTGCTTGGCAGGCAAGCCTAAGCTTGGATGTGGAGGAACAGAAGCAGTTCTGTTAGGACGTCTTGCCGTACCCTTCTCTACTGGTGTTTGCAACCATGTGGAAGAAATCACCGTTTAGTCACCTTGTCCACTCTTCTGGAATTTAACCAAGATCCCAGAGGCCGACCCTGAATGGCAAGTGAAGAACATTGGTTTTTTGGGGGACCGAACATAGTTAGCATTGTTTTTTTGGGGGACTGAACACAGTTGGCCTGCCCCGCATGCTGGCATTGCCTCCGGGCTGTGTGATGTTTTGTGCTATACAACGCCGCACACTGATAGGCCTCCACCGACATATTGTTGGTATCTTGGAAGCGACAACCCCGGACCCGGGACACTTTGACCTTATGTTGGACTGGTGCTGCATGGTGACTCAACCAGGCTCGGGGGTCAATGCTACAAGCAGTGTCCTCTTGTTTGCCACACCGGCAGTTATGGGACCTACACACCACCTCTCCCAGTGGGCACATGCCAGACTGACCCTCACCCTAGGGCAGGGCAAGGGCTCCTCGCCTACGGCGGCCAACCTAGCAGGCACATCCACGGGTTGACACCACAGCAATGAGCACCAGGTCGGAGCGGCACCAGGTGGAGTGGATGTGGCAAACTTGGTCCAGGTAACTGCAGCAGTCGTGGCGGCAATTCGATCAGGAAATGGGAACCCAGATAGGGGCAATGCAACCAACCATATAGCAAGTTCCAACTGGCTAAACTAAGGGTTTTTTGCTGCATTCGAAAACACTCTATTATCCCACCTATTTGGGATTACTTTAAGGCTACAAAGGAAGAAAATGCACAACACACACAATTGTTGGACCAAATGCAACAATGGGCATGGAGGCATGATGTCCAACTCAACCATGGGGTATATTTTGACAAGGCCACAATGGACAAGATTGTTAAAAGAGTTCTGTCCCGGCACCCCAACATCATACATCTCGATTGCAGAACAGGATATTTCCATCCTCATGCGTCGCCCCCGTTCAGGAAATGAAACCGCCGACATCCACTTGACAGAGCAAGCAATGAAAGCTACCTTTCAGAACCACACTTTAGCAGAGGTGCTGCTGTTGGGAAAAAAAGACCCCCAACCCCCCACCTCAAACTATCACGAACTGAAGCTCGACATGGGTACACTGCGTGCTTTGCTTTGGGTGTTATTTGGCAAGCGATGTGATTACTTAGAAAATTGCTATGCCTAACTGAATATGCTTGATTCGGAGAGTGTGTTTGCTAATGCAAATAACTTCACCCCACTTATTTGTCGCCAAATCTCTTGGGCAATCATCAACGATAGTCGGCAATTCTTTTTGTGCACAGTCACGGCAGACCCATTGTCAACATGAAGCGTGAGATGGCCGACTTCATTGCTGATGCAAATCATAGGGGTGGGCGTTCATGCCTGTTGGGAAGTTAAGATGGGAAATTTTCCTCAAAAATGGTCCGTCCAGTCAACAGTGGGCTTCCTAGCAGTCACACCGCTGGTGAGGACTGCCAAACCTCCCATTGAACAGCACTTCACGATGCCAACGGCATTACCACCGACACACGGCCCTGCGTGGCAAAACATGCCAGCAAGTGCCAGTAGCCCCTCCCCAGCACGCTCAAACGTATTCCCCATTGAGAGGCCAGTAACCATTCGACAGACAGATGTTCACCCAGTCCTCAAACAATGATGGCGTGCTACATCACCCATTTTCAAAGTGTTGAATGGAAAACATTGGTGCAGACCCTTAATCTCTCCGAGAACAACATGCCAACCACCCCAAAGTATGTGACAGGTGGACTGCATGGACTATGCTACACGTATGTCTTTGACATAGGCCAAGAATCTGCCATATTTTGTACCCTAAGGTACTAAAATTAATAGGATCTCTCAGGACTCCCCAGGAGGAAAGTTCACTGCCCCTGATCCAAAAGACATGGACTCCCCATCACAGGAGTCCACTGCCCTGCTCCTGATGGCAAGGACTCCCCAACACAGAAGTTCATTGTCCCTGAACAAGAGCACACCCTTGAGAAGGGTATAAACATACCAATTTTGTGTAGGATCTACACAAGGTTCGTTTGCATCATTTGGATTGGAATTGCAGTTCCACTGCCCTTCCATCCTCACAATTGTAGCAAATATAGCTCATAAAATCAAATCGTCGACACCTGTCGAAACTACCTATAATTTTTGCGTGATATTTTTTACAACAAATCAGCTCAGGTCAGTCTTGGGGAAATGCCAAGGTTGCTTTTGTGGAAAGTCCCTGGAGGGGCACTTGCCAGTAGCAGATAGCATGGACAACTTTGCAACTGAACTCAGTCGGCTCCTTGCACTGGGAATCGAGCGATGCTTGGCCATGGAACCACCCACAACCCAACAACAATTCACACACGGGAGTGCGAGTGGAAGTCCAAAACGGTATAAGCTCACTGCATGAGGGATGCCTCTCATTTGGGATCGTCAGTGTCACCGATGGAGGGGAGACAATCAACGGATGGTGACACAAACTACAATGCTGCCGAGTAAGCACCCAAGGACCACAGGGGGTGAGGCATGCTTCCCTCAGCATCGACCAGAGTTGTTGGACAATGGACACGGTAAGTAGGGTATGTCTCATTTTGTTTTCAGCCACTCCATTGGGGTGCCAAGCAGCACCATGGCAACAGGCAGAAATATCTCCTATTTCCATGATCCCACACAAGGCACGTAAATACAGGACCATCCTTGATATCTCGTTCTCTGTCCAGCTCAAGGATGGAGGCATAGTACCTTCCGTCAATGAGGCTTCTGTAAAGACAGCCCCACGGGGCGCCATTGATCAAATTGGAGACGCTCTGAGTCGGGTCATCCATGCATTTGCAGCCACGGCACCTGATGATAAGATCTTTATGGCAAAATGGGACAGTAAGGTTGGTTTCTGGCACCTTGATTGTGAGGAAGGCGAAGAGTGGAACTTTGCACACATCCTCCGGGATCATTAGGGGCCTAGCATCACACTTGTCGTACCAATTCACTCCAGATGGGACGGATTGAGTCACCGCCCTATTTCCATGCTACCACAGAAACCGGACGGGACATGGCGGAACAATACATCGAGACGCCACTAGGTTCATGTGCAGACCACAAGTTCATTGACCACAAATGGGGCAGTGTCGCATATGCCACTTTTGAAACCTCTCCTTCTCGCTGTGGCTTGGCCCTCCGCTACCTAGTCGAAGTATATGTCGATGACTACATTGGCCTGGTTATCACAACAACCCACGCACAACTGGACCACGTGGCAAATGGTATCATGTGCACCATCCATGACATTTTTGCTCCGGATGTTTGGGATGAGGACGACCCAATCTCACATTAGAAACTTCTCAACCGTGACAGCGCATGGGATGTCCTAAAAGACATTTTGGGTTTCATGTTCAATGGGAATCAGAAAACAATGTGGCTTGCCGAGGGCAAGCGGGATGCCTTGATTGCCACCCTCGTAGGGTGGCTTCATGCCACCACGAAGAACAAAACCTATGGCATTCCGTTCCCAGATTTCAGGTCAGTCATCTACAAGGAATCATGGAACTACTTCTGCCTCTCCTCCGCCGTCAGTACGAAGGTTATTTCCATCTTGCAGACAAAGGATTTCACCATGGATAAGTGGCGTTGTCTATGAAAACCCGGGCGACTCATTGGTCCCACTGGGAAAAGTTTATCCAACCTCTGGGTGTGGACCCTCACCTTCAGGGGGTGCCATACAAAAGAGTCCACCTCCTCACCAGATTTGCTGCGTACGTCCGATCAGGCGATGCAGGTTGTGGCCGCCAAGTCACAGCTCACACAGTATCTACAGCGCTCACTGCCATTGGCCAGACAATTGCCTTGGCCGTCTGCACAAATCCCACGAAAATTGTAGGTTCCATAAAACTTCTTCCACGAGTGGCACAGATGCTGGATGGGTGGAAAAATCGGATTCTCCCACTGCAAAGGAGCTCCCTGTGGAGGCAGATGTACCCAAATTTCTGTATCGCCAGGGTACTGCTGCCTCAGCTACGTTGCTTGAGGCAGCAGTGGGTGACCTAATAACAATTGCATTTTACTTTCTCCTTTGGGTAGGGGAATAAACATGCCAAAGCTCTTGCAACCACACAAAGCACACTGTCCAATTCCGACAAAAAGATGTCACCTTCTTTCATTATGTTGGGGGCTCGCTGCGCCAACTTCCTTGCAATGACCCGGATCACCTCGTTATGGTGGCCCACTGTGCCACTCTCAAACTGGATAATCAGAAGAATGGGTGGAAAGGGGTCTGCATTCATCAAGAACAGAATGGTGACCCAGTGGCTTGCCCGGTACGGGCATTGAGCTGAAGGTATCTCCATGTTCAACAACATGACCCAAGCCCTGACATGTTCTTGTCCACTTATTTGATCATGCGGGTTGGAGGGATGTTACAGACCGCAACATCAGCACTGCCTTGAAACTGGCCACCCTGGCTCATGGTTATCCCTCTCGGGGCTTCTCTGTTGACCGGATTGACACACACTCCTTACGGTCCGATGGGGCTAACACACTTTCCTTGGCTGGATACTCGGATCGCCAAATTCAAAAAATGGGACAATGGAAAGGAGCCACGCTCAAAGAGTATATATGGAAGGAACTCCATATTCCAAAGGCATGTCCCGAGACATGAAGCACCATTTCTGGTTTGTGAACATTTCTGACGGGGCATATCATGACATTACATCGAAACGGTGTACGCGGTTAATGCCGCTGCGGCTTAGAACCCCTGTCAGTGTTGGCCACTCCTCACCAGGCAACCTACCCACACTCCTCTACCTGCATGGGTAATGACGATATTCCTTTGTCTGAGGGGCTAGGTGTGTCTGACAACCTTATCCAGAGGCAACAGCGGGTTCATACTCCCTTTCCCGGGCGGTGTAGGGTACAGTGTCTCCCTGGCGATGGGTGTCCACCTCCTTGCCGGGGAGGGTACATCATAGCAGCCCCCCTGTTTTTCTTTTGTTACTTTCTTTGTCCCACAGCGTATGGGCACAGGCTAGGCCATCTACTCGGTTGCCTGGGAGAACAGCGCGGGGCCCTTCTGATACAGTGTCCCCCCTGTCGCTCTCCCTGCCTGGTGGGTGTCTTCATACCTCCCTACCTTGCCTGCCCTTGGTAACACTTTCAGCATCACCAAAATGGGCAAGAAAACTCTGTCAGGCAAGGCAGGGGGCAGGGTTTGTCACATAATACACCATGTAACCCCCTGCGAGTTTTTCGGCACCCCCCAGGTACCATACCTCTGAGTGACATGTAGCATATGCACGTGCCACAGAGGAACAACATCTATCACTACATACCTAGTCATGAGTTTAGTTTAGGTATCCGAACGGGAACGTGGTTGAAAGGACTGGAAAGAACCTATGGTACCTCTCTCTAGAGCAGGAGGTCCAGTGCGGGCACTTGAGTTAGGTTCAGTTGCAACTTCTCAGGCTCCTGTAGTCCTGCGATGCACAAGAGCGAGGAGATAAGAGTTTTGTTACCTTATGTACTACCTCTAACACCCCCCCACAATCCATTGACCATACACACGCGGAATGGATTGGACCTGTGCAGAGCAAGCACTAATGCGTACCCATGGATACTCACTGGTAGCGCACTTGGCTGCCGCAGCTGCCGTGGCATCCATATCCAAGTCATCCAAAGTATATTCGTGTACTGGAGTGGGTGTGAGTTGTTTACTATATTCACCATAGCATGGTGAGTAACTTGGAGGTATATGTCCCATAATATAATCTACATGGCGGTAGAAAAGAGTTCTGCCGAGGAGTTTTGTCATGTGGTCTGCCATATTGATCGACGTGTGTACGCGCTCTAGCACCATTATATCCCGCTCCACCCAGTCTGCCAAGGCAAAGTATCGAATATCCATGTGGCGTGTTCTGGTCGTAGGCTTTTGGGCGTTGGCCATAGCTGTACATGCGTCATTATCCTCATACATGACCGTGGCAGCCTGTTGTGGAATACCGAGATCCCAAAGGATACTGCGTATGAATAGTATCATTTTGCCGGCATTGCATGCCGCCATGAACTCTGCCTCGGTGGATAAGAGGGCCACTGTAGGTTGGAGTTTTGTCCGGCCAGTTTGACAATGATTCCTGTGAATGACCGTCTTGTTTTGGGACATGTGGCCCAATCGGAGTCAACATACGCGTGCATGTCTGTGCACTCATGAAGGGGACGTGTCACGTTTGGTGGCAATTGACCATGTAACGCGGTCGCACAGAGTGGGATTGGATGTTCTGGTAGCTGATCAAGTGGTTTTGCTTGCCAGAAGTAAATACCATCTTTTCTAGTTGCGACGAGATACTTAATTGCGTGTTTAACAGCCTGAAAATGTATGTCGGCAGGTCACACACTGTGCTGTGCACACTTGACCATGACAGTCGAAATGTCGGGTCGACATGTTACCATGGCGTAAATTAACTCCCCTACACCAGATCGATATCCAAATTTAAAACATTGTTGTAGCTCTTTTTGGACTGTTTCGTCAGGATTTCCAATGTCACCATTAAATGCCTTGAGAAAAGATTCATTAGTGGGGATTGGTAATGGGCGTTCTGCCATCATTTGTACTTCCTTGTGCCACATGTCGAGGTATTTAGCGCCCATCTTCTCAATGTAGGTTTCAGCAGAGAGTTTGATGTAATGGCGGGTTTGGAGGACATCGACCCCATTGAAGAGCGAGACTAAACCTTGTCTTTTAATGGGCATTGTGAGGTGATCTTCGATGGCATCGTAGAAGGACGTTGCTAACGTAATCGATGACGTGGCAAATTCGAAGTCGTCAACCTGTCTCTTGAAATAACATGTTTTGCCGTGCCATACGCCTTTGTATAAACATGGTTCGTGCATGGTAGGCTTGAATTGGTGGTGTTGTATCATCTTATCGCACCACTTTTCCCATAATCGAGGCGATTCTGGATGGCCCTGCATGGCTCTTTTAACTGGAATCACATACCCTTCCTTGATAGGAGGGTCGCCAAGGTATACCCACCATTCACAGAATGTTCTGCCAGGTTGAATATAGAACCCTTGCTTTGGCGCGGGTGCTTCGCTGAATGCATCGCATACATCGGCGCCAAAAATAAGCATGTTCTCTGCTGCCAAAATAGCATAAAACATTCGAGAGGTGGTATGATCCACACAGTTGGCATATGTGTGGTCGAGTACCCTTACTTTTCCGCCTCTTGTGGATCCGTCGCATGCACATCGAGCCTTTTTCCGTTTATCAAGCTCTTTAATGGTGTACGTCCATACGAGATGGAAAACATTGGATCTGTCCGCAACCATAACTGGTTCCCCGAACATAAATTGTTTCTGGTATTGGTCCAGTTGTAGCCTCTCAGATTCTTGCCACTCGCTCCAGTCTGGTTGTTTCAACAGCTTGCCTCGCGTGAGTTTCGAGAATGCGTAATTGTATACTCCACCACTGGCAACAATTGGCACCTGTTGGGATTCAATGAATTCGTTGTTTATGAAAAATCTTGTATTCAATTGGTCCACATTAATTTGTGGGATGCCATCATGCGTGAGTCCGTCACGGAGTTTGGCATGTGCCAATAGTAGTTCGCATGTGCCCAGGCCTTCTGTTTTTGATATCTGGAGTGCCTTTTGTACATCTTTGACAGAGTGGACTGGCATCCGTCCAACTTGAATCAACCATGCTCCTTTAACTCGAGACCGCCACCGTGGGATGCGCGCCGCCGGGGTGGATTTCTCCATGCCATGCACAATTACTCTATTCCCTTCTTGTACTATCCTTAAACCTGCCGTTGGGTGATCATTTGGATACCAATGCCATATGTCCAGGTGTTCCTCAAACGCATCACGATACGGTGTTGGTGACAGATATATTTGTCGAAAGATTTCCTCCGCACATTGAAACCCAATGGCACCGTCGGTACAAGTTGAGGCTCCTGACACATTGATCTGTGTTTTTGCGGCGCTTGCCGCATACACTGGATCGTCAGGTTGCGGAGATATCCGGAACTGTAGGGGATATAGCTTTGCTTTGTGGGGAGTTTATGAGGAGCAGTGTTAGCAATTGGAGGGTACAGAGCTACATGCGTTGATGTGTTTGTGTCATCCTCGTCTTCTGGGTCGACTTCTGGTTCCATTCCCATATCATACAGAAGCTGTGCAGCTGGGGGCCGTGTTGGTTGCAGATACCAGGCTTCATCGAAGACAGCGTGATGCGATGTTTTAACAACCCCCGACTCCACGTTGATATACCGCATATTATCATCCATTGCCGTGTATCCAAGGAAGATACCGGTGAAGTCATGTCGATTTAGTTTGGCGCGTCTCTTGCCAGAGACCTTAACACATACTCGAGAACCGAACACCTTGAGTGCACTGAGATCTGGTTTTGCATCCCACCACGCTTCGTATGGCGTTTTGTTTATAGCACTGTGTGGTCGGCGGTTCATGAGGTATACCGCATGCACTGCCGCTGCTGACCAATATCGTGCAGTGAGGTCGGCTCCATACAGGAGTGCCCTGGTCGTGGTAGCAATGGATTCATTGTACCTCTCGGCTTGGCCATTTTGTGAAGGACTGTCAGCACCAGTTGGTTCCACCACATACCGATGTTTCGCGAGAACTACTGTCCTCCATTCTGCGCTCCTCGCTAATTCGCCTCCTTGATCGACTCTTATCATGCCACCGTTTTCATTTCCAAACTTCTCCAAAAATAAACTGATGATGCCAACCGGTGGTTGTTTCGTCTTCGTTAGAAAAATCCAAGCATACCTTGTTTCTTTATCGACTACCAGGAGGTACGATGTGTACCCATCAAATGATTCCACGATGCGATCTGTTTTCAAGTTAGTTTTGCGGAAGTCGTCAGACGAAGATCTCAAGAAGCCAAAATCCATGTGGAACTGTTTCCCACGTTCACTAACTGTGATGGGATTCCGCCGTACTGGTTGCCTTCTGACGCGTGCTTGTTCCTTGAAGTCTATGTATCGAAATGGATGGAATTCGAAGTGCGATGGAAGCCCAATGGCATGCTTCGGTAATTCTTTCAGTTGTGTCTCATGACAGGCGCCAAGCCTTAATGACCGTGTCTCCGATTCTAAAATCTTGGCTTTCGAGGTGGGGTGGTATTTACCTGTTCTTGGGATACCTTTTCTGGTGTGGGGATTCGCGACTTGCGTGGTTCCTGTATGCCACGTGAGGTTGTTCGCGACGGCGTCTTTCTCTAACATATCCATTTCATCTTGTTGTGCCTGATAGATGTTGAACTTGAGTGCATTACAATAATACAAACCATTTTGTTGATGGAGTGTTATTGTGCATGTTATATTTGGTCCCTTAAATACGAGCTGTCCCGATTCTCCAATCTTTCGTCCGATTTGGGTCCATGAGGTGAGTCGTTGGATTGATCAAGGATGGCCTGAGGTGATATAATGGTATCGGTGGCATAGGGGTTGTAGAAACACTGTGTGTATATAGTCGCCCCATCATCACAATGGATGGGTAGCATACCCACGTATTTGCACAACGTCATGTCGTTTCTACTTGCCCCTCTTTCCAATGCCATTCCCACTTGTATAGGTTGTGGCAATAGTTTAATATCCTCCAGCAGCTTCCATCTATTTGTCAGGCAACAATTAGCTCCCGTGTCGGCCATCTTTCCTAAATACTGTCCTTCCACTTGTGACTTGTGAAAAGTATGTCGGAACGTGCCAATATCGGCTACCATTGTTGGTGCCATAACTTGCGCCATTGGAGTGAGTGTGTCCTCCTCGGTCACATCTCGTGCCTGTTGAACGTCCCGCACCGTTTGACGTATATGCTCATTTACCGACATAATCGTCGGTAATTTCATGGTGGTGGAGACATGTAGCTTTAGATCTGCAGCTAAATGGACTCCCGCGGTGTCGTTGGTGCACCGTGGGAAATCTGTCACCGCCGTTGGGGACATGGGGCGCACACAATCTAAGATGCATCCTTGCGGTATGACCCCATATTCTCCTGTGATACTATCCTTCTCATGGTCATCCGTCAGATCCCGACCTTCCTCTGTACTCTTGCTATCCTCCTTGACCTGTGGGTCATTCATCCGTTCCATAGCATTGTCAAACCGGTCACCTATATGTGGCTAATGTACTTTTCGTAGTTCTAACTTGTCATTCTGTACTGCCGTTGGCGATAAGTCTTCTAGGCCAGGGGCGTCGGGCCTCTTGGCCCCGATTCATTCCTGGCTCTGACAGGAATCCATGTTGTCATTCCGGAAGAATTCCCAATCAATTTGTTTGTCTAGTTCATCGATGTCCTTTAAATATCTGTCCATATATGTATGGAGAACTTGGAGGGGTTTCGCCTTTGATGCCTCTTCATTATGTGGGCACTTCAACGCCTCTTGATTAAGTTGGAACCAATTATCTGATGCCTTTTTCATCTCGTCGGCGTTGCCAGACTCATCCATATACTTGCGAATAAGTATAGCCATGGCCAGCGTATCGCATTGGACTGCAGAATGTCCAGTACGGCCACACACATGGCATTTTGTGTAGGGATCATATGCCCTGCGTCGCCTAGGATTGTTGCGCCCTAGCTGTGGCTCCGGAGTAGGTCGAGTTGCCGTCTCCCTTCTCGTGTGATAAGTCTGGTTAATCCGGTGTCTGTGCGGTGTATACCCTTGCATGTACTTATTGAGTTCACTTGTGAGGGTAGACACTGAAGCCCGTTGGGTAGTTGCTGTGTGGGTCGACTGCCCAATAGTTATGGGCGGCACTGGAGTTGGCTCCGCGGCCTTCCATAGGATGTCTGTGTCATCGCGTGCCACAATGGGCGTTGATACCGATGCTATGTACAGTCTTGAGGATTTTTGTGGTGTAGTGGCGCCCTCATCATCCGATGTACTTGCATTCGCGTCCGCAATGAAGGTCGCCATGTTCCCAATGTCGAATCGAGCCGGCAATTGTGCATTCGGTGGTCGTTCCATGATAGCTGTTTTAAGGAGGAGAGCCGCAGCTTTGTAGGTGACACCCCCTTCTTTCTTGACCGCCTCTAGAAACTTAAGTGCTGCTTTTCTTGGCTCAATCCGTTCACCCTTCTTTTCATAAAGTTGCATGATTATACTAAATTGCCCTGCATAATCGAAGATGTTACGGCAGTGTCCAAACGTGGGCCATTTGATATCCACCATGTGTGGTTTGAATGGGTCCACGTACTGCTCTAATAAAATATGGAGCATTTCATACCCATTGGGAGGGCTTTTGTTCTTGGCATTCAACAGTAACTGGTTGAGTTTGCCACCTTTATCGACATTATGTGGGATGAGTTGTCCATAGAGTATCTTCGAAAGGACCTGTCCCATGCGGTCGTACTTCAATTCGCCCACACCCGGGAGGCAAAGACCGACGACTCCAAATTTTACCTCTATCATCGAGAACGGCATTACCGCAATGTTGTAACTATCCATCAGGTCGTGGAATTGTGCAATAAAGTCGATGACGTCTGCCTGCCGCATTGAGCTGAGGGTACTGAAGAGGTTGATATCCTGTAGCAGTTGTTTTTGATTTGGCCCTACGATTTTACCTCTCCACGTGGTCATGTGCCAATTGGCCATGAGGGTTTGGTGTTCCAAGTGGAATGCCCGGTACGCTTTGCGCGGTTCCGTAAACCCAATACACTCCAGATCCTCTACTGTGAGTTCGTCTACGCCGTCCAGGCCCAACAGGTACTGTTCATCCTTATTGAACGCCATCTCGAATTCTTGGTCGAACATGTCGCCCAAGTTTATACCCCTCTCTTGGTATGTTGGCTGGCTGTAATCCCGTTGTTACATGGGAGCACCTCGCTTGTCATATGGATTTCATGGAGGTGGACGTCGTGTAGGTTGTGCCTGATTGCGCATGTTGGCGGGCTCCTGTTGGCACGTGTCATGTCGTGGCTGGGGTGTGTATCGTTGGGTTGGGTGTCGCCGATCCGTGGGATTCGTCCATCCTGCTGTCTCGTCGACATCCTTCCATCTATTATGCCTCGGCACATCATCCGGAAGTTTGTCTCCCTGTGGGCTCTTCTCAACCTGTCTTCCTACCCCTTCTGGCACACGAACATCTCCAAACGTCCGGATAGGTTGGCGTTGTTGTCGAACGGGCGTCTCATCTGGTGGGTCGACACTGCGTCGGCTCATACCCATCTGACTCGCTGTGGTGGTAATCTCCACCTGCTCCGGTACCTTATTATAATTCAGAGTATTGATGGAGAGGTCATTATCATTCGTCGGTTTACGCTGGTTGTACTCCCATTTAGCCATCATTTGGCTCAGCTTTTCCTGTTGTTGCTCACTGCATTTGACAATGTCGTCTTGATATAATTTTGCGGCATTCTCGACGTACTGCTTGAACTCATTGGTATACTCCTCTACTCGACTAGCCATGTCAGTATGCAGTTCCTTCGTTTGGTCGACCGTCTGCGTAAGACAATCCAGTTGTCGTTGCATACATGCTTCAACTGCATTCTCACTTGAACCCTTTTGTTGGGATTTTTTCGCCTGGATGGTGGCCAGAGTGATCTGTTTCACATACAGCTCATCCACTCTGTTCTCTTCGCACCGGTGAACCCTTGTTTTCAGTTCACCCCATTGTTTTTTCCAGTAGGCGTCTGCTTGGACCACATCATTTTCTAATTTTGTGATCTGTTTCAGGTTCGATTGTTGCTTCTTGACTACGTCGTTGATTTGTGAGATCGTCTTGGTGCTCTGTGTCGCTTTGTCAGCGGCTCGTTTTATTTCCTGTTGCAAATTTGTCATTTCCAGTTTTACTCGGTCCATTTCCCTTTGCCTTTCTTCCACAGAGTGCATTAGTTGTCGAACACTGTCCACTTGTGCCATTATTTCATCGTACCGTTCCATTTTGGCCTCCCATTGCTCCATCTGGGCGCGGTACTTGTTGATTGTCGACGCTAGCTGTTCAATCTGTGCATCATTGCCCTGCGTCGCCAACTGATACTTGTTCCTGGCTTCATACGCAAGCCTAGCAATGTCTTTTGCCTTGTCATGTACTTGCTGCACTTCAGTCATCTGTTTCGTGATGTTTTCTGTGGCAATTAATAACTCGGCTTGTGTGTTCGCCACCTCGCCTTCTAGTTTGACGTATGCTGCGTCGACGCGTTCGTTGATGTCGAGGTGAAGCTCACTCTTCAGGGCACGGATGTTGTTTTGCACCGAGGTGAATTGACTATCCGTGGATGCATTCGTCTCCTGAAGCGCCCCCATGAGTTTGTTTTCCAACTGTTCAAATCTTGCAGCCGATCTTCTTTCCATCTCTTCCATACGTCGAGTGGATTGAATATTCGCTTCTTGGATGAGCGCTTCTACGTTGCGATTGGATTGGACATTCGATTCATGGAGCAGCGCTTTTATTGCTCTACCCATATATCGTTGTTTGATGTCATCGGTGGGATTGTAGGTGGGGTAAGTAGATCCGGGCTGTCCCCCCCTTCAGTGCTGCTATTGTCATTGTCCTGTTCATTTTCCCCCGTTGGCATCGTCCCCACCGGGTCATTTTCACAATCAGATTGTTCCTCCTCCTCCGCCATGTCCATTAGGCGTTTGTGGTGCTCCCACGCCTCGAGGGAGGGCTGATCTTGGGTGTTGGCGGCTGCGGCAAGATATTCACGCATCGGGGCATCGATGTGCTCCACCAGTTCCTCCAGCGTCATGTCGTCCGGGCTTTTCGCCTTCGTCGATGGTTGGCTCGTTTCCGTTCCTGTCACTGGTGTTTTTGTGGCCGTCGTCGCACTCGCTGGTGGCGTTTTCTTGGCCTCTGCGCTGCCTCTTGCACTTTTGAGTAGGCTTGTGGGCCCTGCTCGTCCTCCGTTACGCCGTGGGTTTCCTGTCGCCATCTAGCGTCCAATACGCTTCCTCTGCGATGTAGTTAATTTGTTGGCTCCGTTGTTTGTTCCGCGATTCTGAGTTAGTAAGGTCATAACCTCTCAGGCTCCTGTAGTCCTGATATACGAACGACAATATCATACAAACTTTGTATGATGGAATACCTGTTATGTATATTAAGTGGCGTAGTAAATATCATGATTTTACGATCGCGCCAGTCCCGCAATTTACATGATAAAAAAACGGAAGATATTACCTTTCTTCAAACCATTCTTTCGTTATAATACCCCATGTAATATAAAAATATTGCTAGGTCATGCTATTGTTATGTGAAATAATAACTTAAAAAATTCATTATCATATCAAATAATACTAACACCTTTTAGGGATTAGATCAAGGCCATGCTAATTTACTAGTAAAAATAATATCATAGTGAAAAAGTCTATATTCTATATCATACTATTAATATTAGCCTCCTGCCAACCCAACCCTTCACCTGATTGAGGGGGCACAATTCCATTATGCATTGGTTTCAAAAAATCATACTCCATGCAGCAAAGCGTCATTTTTATAAACAACCAATCATTAGCCCAGCATGCTACCCCTTTTTATACACAAATACAGTCATTATTTGAGTAACAGCTCCAGTAGAAATGTATACTGCAAGTCATAGAATTGGTCCTCTATGTAATGCAAGTATCCCTACCAGTTCACAAGAAAATAAATCCTCACCTCATCCGTATGCCACTCTACATGAGCCCAGTTCTTTGAACGATCACAAACAAACTCACATCCTTGCACAATCACAAGTTGAGGCCCTTCTTGAAAAATGATCCCGGGTTCCAAGGTGTTGGTTGTGGTCTGCATTGACAAAAGGGGTAAGTTCCAAGACATTGGTTGTGGTCTGCATTGACAAAGGGGTGCTTGCAATGTGTATTTGAGCTCTCACTTCAAAAGTTGTACAAATAAGAAAATGATCAATGATGGACACCTACCATACCTTTTGTCCATTTATGTGTCACTTGACATGGGCATATTGATGTTGGTGCAGTCGGTTGAATCCTTTGTGGATCAAGAATGTGAGCCCACCAAGTAAAACTGCATGTCACCATAAGAATCAAAGTGGCAGCAGCTTTGTCATTCCCCCCTGATTGACCAATTCAAAAACACAATTCAACTCAGCACAACCTCAGTCAGACTTTTGGGTCAGTTCATGCCTCTTCGCATACACAACAAGGCGAACTTTTGGAGGGTTGGTTGTTGTCTGTGGAGATGGGGAACTGGAACACATGCTGTCTAGTAAAAAAGTGACAAATGAAAAAGGTAGTGGCTGCAAGTTGTTACGACCACATCTTAACCAAAAATCAGGGAATTCATCTTTTTCTCAAGGGCCAACTGTTTGAGGGGTTGATTGTGCTCTGTGAAGGTGGGTAGTATGGGAAATGACTGAAAGCATGCATTGAAAAAAGAAAAATTGGTAATGCAAAAATCATGTGAAACAAGACCCAAGATGACACCCCCACCTCTTTGGACCCTAAAAGATCATTCACCCTAGTACATCCCATCAGTGCAATGGGTGGAGTTTTTACACATGTCTGCAGTGACATGTGCTAAAAGCTAGAAGGGCACCAGCACAGCAAATGTAATAATGAATTAGTTAATTAAAAATTTCATACACACAGGAGGATAGCCATGAAAGTGTCAATACTCCCAGACTATTTCATGAAAACAATGCCAGAAAATTATTTCTTGAACATTCATGTAAGGGTCTACTAGCTATATGAATACCAAAATAATAGTAACAAATGTGCAGGCAGTAGCGCTGTGAGCACTCCACGGAAGCCAAATGGAATATCAAAATTAAAACAACCTTATAGGCGTAAATATTGCTCCTAAACCAGAAGCTCAATCACTTGAGTTGCCTCAGGTAAGATACAGATAGAAAACACTCAATATCAAAAATACGCATGAACGTTCATGTTTTACGATTGCCATTTCGCAGGCCATTACACGTAGCGAATGCCAAGAAACGGGCAAGGATGGAGATTATGAGAAATCATACAATCTTCGTATGATTTTGATGTGTCGGTTAACGATAAACGAAAAGCATGACCCACTACGTAGTTCGCACTTTATTGTGACTCGTCAAAATCATACACGATTTGTATGATGGCTAGGTCAAAATCGCGGGAAATTGTATGATTTTGATGGTTGCTGCGATGCACAAGAGCGAGGAGATAAGAGTTGTGTTACCTTATGTACTACCTCTAACACAACTCATCAGTTGCAACTCATCAGTTGCAACAGCATTTGAGTATTTTTTATAATGCAACGTTTCGACACAACACCGACACAAGACTGACACAACAGCAAACAAGCATAAACCTGACCTCAGACAACAATTCATCTCGAGGGACCATGTCGCCAGGGTTTTCTAACGTCGATCGTAAATCCAACCGTCACCAACCCTACCGTAACAACAAAACCGAAGCAGCTCACCTTGGAGCACTTGATCTCTCGAGCAAATTGCGACATCTCTCAAACCAAAAACGTCTCCGGGAATGCCTCGCATTGTACGAGTCTCCTCAGTACGATCATCTACGTGACACCCATCATGGATCTGTAGTTATCGACTGTTGTGCGCGTTGTGGCGACATGGGAAAAGCTGAAAAAGTTGTCAATGTTATGTTGGGTCGTAGCGAGACCACGACGAAAGCGAACATACTGAGCGAAGCTTACATCTGGGAGAATTACGATCAAATCCCCTACCAAAAAATGCCTATCCAAGCATGGACTGCACTGTTGAAAGGATACGTCCACGCCGGGATGATGGCCAAGGCTGATTCGCTGTTTAGTGCGCTGTGTCGAGATGGAACTGTAACAGGCGAGGATGCCAACGGAAGTAGTTCGAAGAAGCGAAAGCGCGTCGAGGCAAAAGCCGAGACTAGGGCAAATGTTAGAACTCTCAACACTTTGTTACGAGGGTGTCTCTGGTCCGCCACATCTATCAGTTTCGAGAAAGGATCGTCTCTTAAGCAAACGAAGGACAGCAAGAAGACCGAACGCTTCCTTAGGGATGGCCTGGTTGGCGGACTGGTGACAGCCGAGCGAGCTTGGGAGGAATTTAATAGCAACCTTGGGGACACAAAGAACACCATAGGCTGTGATTCTTCTTCTTATGAGTATTTTATAACGCTCCTCTGTCAATCGTTTCGATGTGAAAAAGCTGAGCATCTTTTGGGTCATATGAAGAAGCAATTGAATATTCCGATTCGCATGAGCAGCATTGATCCAGCTTTGGTAGAGTCAATGGCCGTTTCTCTTGTGGCGCTAGCTCGTGCATATGCATTGCTTGGAAAGATCAGTGATTGCCAGCGTTGCACCAAAGAAGCACTAAGCATGATGAATAGCCTCAACTCTTATCATGCGGACAACAAGTCTCATGAAGATAAAAATAAGTCTAAGGTGGCAACGGGTGGGAAACAAGCATGGAAATCAAACACAAACATCGATGGCAGTTCATATGCACGACGGGAACAATCTAATGTCCTTTTTCGCTCCCACAGAATCTCTGAACTGAAATCAGAGGCCATGTCTCTTTCTAGTTACTCCAAACATCATTTTGATGGCGATTACATGGAATTGACGAGAATCATGCTGACCAGATTACTCTACTTTTCTGGAGGGGGAACTACTGGTTTATGTACCATCTCTGATATCAACGCATCTTCTGAAGCTTCAGCCGTTGATAACTACGAAGAGAAAAGTTCCGACGCGCGACTTTTGATTTTGCAATGGTATAATTCCCTATGGTTCAGTTTTGGCCTGAAAGAACTGATTGACTCACTTTATCGGCACAAAATTCTCAATGTTGAAATACGCCCGAACACTCAAAGTCATGCACTCACTCCTGAGATGTGTGATCGTCTAAGGACTTCGTTGCTTGGTGAAGATTATCATGTCATAGAACCCAATGGCTTTATTGATTTCAAGCGCGTGTTTTCGTCTCTAAATAGTAGCAGTACTGGTTCACTGATTAGCCAGTCTACTTCGAGCAATGATGCTCCGTTACACATTGAGCTCGGCAGTGGATCGGGCGATTGGGCTACTTGCCAAGCCGAGCTGAATCCCTCAGACAATTACGTCACAGTTGAACTTCGCGCCGATAGAGTGGCGCAAACATTTGCGAAGATGGTTCTTGGCAAATCGAGTGCCGTAAACAACACTACTGATTTCAAGGGGGCAGGCAAAACTGGCGCATTAGCCAATTTGTGTTGTGTCGGATCTGAGTGTGGAAGTTTCCTCCGAGAAAAAATTTGCCCCGGAACTGTGCGAACTATTTTTGTCAATCACCCAGAGCCACCAACGCAAACAAGTACTTCAGATGATGAACAAGCACACATGCTCAACGCTGATACTATAACGGCTGCAGCAAAGTGTCTGGAGCCTGCCGGCATAGGAAGAATGGTCATTGTCACTGACAACTTAATATATGCTAGATTGATTGCCCGCACATTATCGAAGACTTTGGATCGTGGGAAGCTTTCAGTCGTGAAACCAAACGAAGTCTGTGATCTAAGAAAAGTCGAATCAGTGTCTGTCGCAAAAAATGCCTCGTTTGTCCACATTTATGAAGGGAAACCATCTGCATCAATTGGCCATTACATTCCCTGTAATTCGACTTCAGTTGGCGGCACTAGTTATTTTGATCGGTTGTGGAGGACTGGAGCTGGAAAACATGCCGACATGAAAAAACGATTCATTATTGTTGTTCGTACCGTCGGAGGGCAACACTCAACTGCTACAACTTCGACGCCAACTCAACGACTTGAGAAATCCAGTTCTGTCACTGCTGGGAAGAAAGGAAGCAAAAAGCGGAGCGCTGAAAAGCAACAGCAAAGAAATGAACGGCGATTGTTGAAGAAGCAACAGAAGCAGCAGCAACAAAAGCAGAAATAAGAATTGTTTAGGCATCTTAACTTATTTTCATTCAAAAGTAGTTAAGTTCCTTTTACTTCGCTGCATTCTCATCTGTGTCTTGTGGCGTCGAATCGAGTTCAGCTCTAGGGATAGAATCAGAAGTATCACTGGTTCCTTCTGCGTTTTCAGTGCTCTTTTCCCTTTTGTCGACGCCCGACTTCACAATACACAACAACAAGTCATTCAACCTAGGGAGCATACTTCTACCATCATCCAGCAAGCCAGCTGCGGTTAAACAATTATCAAAGATTTGCTCCGCCAACACCTGCGCCAATACGGGATCGGAGTTTTTCAAGTGATACAATCCAGCAATAATTTCATGGTTTGGATTGATCTCTACCGTCTGCTTAGGTAGAGGCATGGCCCCTGACTCCACTCCGCCCTCGGAGGTCTCCACCATGCGCATGATTCTACGATACGCAGCTGATTCATTGCCAGTGATCACTGCTGGCGAGGAGGATAGTCGATTGGTAGTCCTACATGTTGACACTTTGGATGACATTGTTGACTGAAACCACGCACAAAATTCGGTTGCCTGAGTAGGTGTGAGAGAATATTCACCAGTCGAGGATGTAGATTGATCGGAATCGGTCTCTGAATCCTTGTCTTTATCCGAGTCTTTGGAGTCACCAAAGTCAATATCACTGCTATCTACATTGACCAGATTCCTACCCTCAAAAGCCTTCAAATTGGTCATTACAAAGTCGTCAATCGGAGTGTAGATGAACAACACCTCACGCTTATTTTTAGAAAAGGCTTCCATGTATGGAGATTGCAGAGCCAACTCTCTAGAAGGTGCATACAAGTAGTAAATGTCTTTCTGTTCCGGAGGGCATCGTGAAACATACTCATCCAAAGAAACGAGCTCTCCATTCATGCCCTTGGAAGTCTCGAAGTAGAGTAGTTTCGAGAGAGACTGTTGAGACTCGTAGTCTTGGCAGATGCCTTCTTTGAGGAAGAACGCATATTCTTTGTAAAACTCCTCTTTATACTTTGCGGTGTCTTTTCTGCAAATAAGAGCGAGCGTCGTGAAAAATTAGATCTCACATTCCGAAGACCAATCAATCCAATGACGCTCGCAACAGGGAAATACATCCAATGAAGCCAGCGCAGAGATTAAGGTCTACTTACTTCATCATCGTACTCAAATGACTAATAATCTTCTTCGTCAAAGCCCTCCTCATCTTAGTCACCAATGCCGTGTCCTGAGGCTTTTCCCTGGAAATACTCAGCGGCAAATCCTCCGAATCCACCACACCCTTAATAAACCTGCACCAATCCGGCAAAATATCCGGCGATTTCGCCTCAATGAGAACTTTCGACAGTACAAACTTACCCCCGGGTCCATGCGGCCCATCCCATACTTCTCTTGATGAAAACTGGGAATATAGAACAAGGCCTTGATATCAATGGGTGCATCCATCCGGAAATGAATGTGCGAGAGGGGATCATCGTACATGTGACTAACATACTTGTAAAACGCCGCGTGCTTTTCGTCGTCCACCTCCTTCGGATCATGGAGCCAAATCGCATCAATCGTATTGACGCGTTTCCCATTCAGAAATATGGGGAAACCGACAAAGTTGGAATACTTTTTGAGAATGGTTTCGATGGTTGACTCCTCCGAATATTTGCACATGTCGTCACGCAGATGTAGAACGACCGACGTACCCCGATCTTGACGAACGTCGGCCGACAGAGGCGAGATGCTGTAGGTCCCCGCCCCGGTAGATTCCCAAACCAGCGGTTCATCCTGACTCCCATCGGCGGGTTTGGAACGCACATCGACCTTGTCGGCGACCATGAATCCAGAGTAGAACCCCACCCCAAACTTTCCTATGATGCCGCTCCCGAATGGATCGGGTGTGTTCTCCGGACCGAGCTGTTCTTTGACCTGCATTTCCTTGACAAAGGCTCGGGAGCCGGATCGAGCAATGGTCCCCAAGTTGGATACCATTTCTCCCCGATTCATCCCCACGCCGGTATCGGTGATGGTGAGTGTGTTGGTGGCCTCATCGGTGGTGATGCGTATTTCGAGGGGAATGCTTTTGTCTTGGTCGCTTCCCGAGGTGATTCCGCCGCTGACTTGCAAATGGCGGAGTTTTTCTAGTGCATCGCTCGCGTTGGATACCAGTTCTCGCAGGAAGACTTCCTTGTCGGTGTAGAGCGAGTGGGTGACGATGTCGAGGAGCTGGCGTGTTTCGGCTTGGAATTCGATTTCTTCTTTTTTGGCGGTTTCTTCCGCGGAGTTGGCGTCGGCAGTGGTGGAGAAGGGAAGGGAGGACGGGAGGCAAGAACGTCGGAGTTGCTTGGGGCGGCTTGCGTTGTTCGGGAAGGCGTTCGTGGATGAGGTGATGGTTGTCGATAAGGATCGTTGGCACACAAGTGCTGCGGTGCTGCTTCGGGACAGGCGGCGGCCGACGATTGCTTTGGCTAGCTGACGATGGGACATTTCTTGATTGGCTGTTGGCTGTTTAGGGCGTATGGCGAATTACAACTTGACGACGACGGTGTACGTTGCTTGCACTTTTTGTCAGCATTCGATCAAGATTTGAGAGGTCTACAGCCGAATGGATATGGACGGTATGGGGAAGACACATAGGGGTTGTTGTACAAGCAAAGGGAAGGTGTATGACTTTTTACTACATACCATACCATACCACCGCCCTGCCACCGCCAAAAATGATCTATCGATTCACATACTTCTTGAGACAAAGATTTTTTACCTTTGAAAGGGAAAATGAGGGACACTCAAGGACGTGTAGTACTGTAAGCTGATTACTATTCCTGAATTGACAAAGACAAGTACATGCCACGTGGAACATGTCTTCCACCCAGAAAGATCCATCGAAATCTCGAGGTCGCCACAAACTCATTTTCCATCGAAGACTGACACGGGAGATTTCGCTCAGATTACGCCTGCCTTGATTTCGCGTTTTCTATGTTGTATCTGGCTGACAACGTGTTCGTAAGGCAAGCACAGACGAATTAATTTCTGTGTCTTATCCTCGCGCACAGGAACTTCAGTCTCACTCTCCCAAGAAGAAGAATCGGCGCCGCGGCCAACACTTCCACCGCACTCACTTAGTCAACACCAGCAATATCATGAGCGATCCGATCGACGTCTCCATCGCCCAAGATGGGGGGATTATGAAAACTATCATCGAGGCAGCTCCCGAGGGTGCCTTGGGTCCGCCCCCGAATGGAAGCGAGGTCACGGCTCATTATACGGGTAAGATGAATGATAATCGGGCTGTGAAGAGATAGTAGTCTCGCGGAACTATTTGTGAATGTATGCGTCTGACATGAATTGTTTTGCATATCCATCATTCTCGTCCTTCGTAGGAACACTCGAAAGCGATGGCTCCAAATTCGACAGCTCCCTCGATCGAGGGAAACCTTTCAAATTTACTATTGGCAAAGGCCAAGTTATCAAAGGATGGGATGAGGGATTCGCCTCCATGAAGGTAGGCGAGAAGGCCAAGCTTGTCATTCGTAGTGATTACGGGTATGGTGATAGTGGGCATCTTCCGACGATTCCGGGCAAGGCAACACTTGTCTTTGAAGTGGAATTGCTTGGTTTTCAAGAGAAGGAAAAAGAAAGTGGGAGGTGAGTGATATCACGTTGGAACTGAATTTGTATCGGCAGGCATGAACTAATGCGACGTGGGCTTGTTTCACGCCATGTGAACAATACCAGATGACACCGGAGGAGCGCATGGAAGCGGCTACCAAGCTCAAAGAGAAAGGAACAAATGAATTCACATCGGGATCGCCTGAAACTGCTGCAGACTATTACAAAAGAGCTGCTGATCTCGTCGACGAAGAAGAAGACGGCGAACCTCTCCCCGACGAAGAGAAAGACATGTACGTCAAATGCTGGGGCAATGCAGCCATGTGCTATGTCAAAACTTCTTCGTGGTCGGATGTCATTTACTGCTGCAACAAGGTACTCAACAACGTTCCGGAGGAATCCAAAACAAACATCAAGATTATGTACCGACGAGGACTTGCCAAAATGCACATTGGCGAACTCACTGATGCCAAATCAGATCTCATGGCGGCCTACGAAATCGACAATAAGAATAAAGACGTTCGTAAGGCGATTCAGGATCTAAAGAAAAGAATTGCAGATGCGAAGAAGAAAGAGAAGGAGACTTTTGGTGGTATCTTCGGAAAAGCTAGTATGTATGATGACAAAGAGGGACCAGTGATCCCTAACGCCAAGGGTACCAATCCTCATGTATTCTTTGACGTCGTTCAAGGGGAGGAAAAACTTGGACGAATCGTAATGCAGTTGTATGAAGGTGCGTCGAAGGCAATCTAGTTGAAAATATTCAAGTGATCGATCACGTTCTGTTTGTTCATACACGTGTTTTTATTTTCACGTGTTCTACGCGTTTACTCGCAGACGTCACTCCTCGCACCGCCGAGAACTTCCGAAAGCTGTGCACCGGCGAGGCAGGCAATGGCAGCAAAGGCCACCCCTTGCATTTCAAGGGATGCACTTTCCACCGCGTCATTAAAGACTTCATGATTCAAGGTGGAGGTAAGTTGGCAACAATGCATTCCACATTTTGAATTCGTTGTTTGACCTCTTACACCAATACTGCGACTGTTACATTGATACAGACTTTACCGCCGGCGATGGAACTGGTGGCGAGTCTATCTACGGAGAAAAGTTTGCTGATGAAAATTTCAAGTTGAAGCACACTAAGGCCGGCTTGTTGTCTATGGCCAACGCTGGCCCGAATACCAACGGCAGCCAATTTTTCATCACAAGCCGGGACACACCCCATTTGGATGGCAAACATGTCGTCTTTGGTGAGGTAGTGGAAGGGATGGAAGTTGTGAGGAAGATCGAGAATGTTCCGAAAGGACCATCCGACAAGCCAGAGGTTGATGTTGTTATTGAGGAGTGCGGCCTCATGCCAAGTGATTACAAACCATAATAATCTTTCTTCATATATTATAAATTGACAGTTCGTAGAAACGAGTAACATCAATTAGCACAACAACCACTGGACACCAAACTATTTCAAACGTATGTAACACGTCCTAACATTTTATGACTAGTAAGACTCGAACAGCAATCAAGCCAAGCAATCGCTCAGTGCCAACGGTAAACGCGGCTGACAAAATGTTCAGATGCCATTGACGCTCTGGAACATGAAAACCCACGATCCAATGTTGATGTGCAAATACATTTTCTCTCCTTCCTGTAGATCGAACTGTTCGTCAATGAAACGCCTGTCCCCAAACCTCACGTGCTGAAAGATCACCTTAAGCGCAATGCGAAAAACAGCGGCCAAAACGAGGGCAAGAAGTGAAGAACGGACGTCATCGAAATGACCGTGGTAGTGAAGGTATACAATCGCAACAGCCAATTGGAGCCGTGCAAACACCATCAATGCGAGCATCCAAAAAATAGTTTTTCGACCCATTACGTATAAGGCAGACGACACCATGCGCCAGAGGCTTCTATTGGAGGATACTTCATGTGCATTGCCACTCTTGCTACTTGATTGGCCCCACTCATACTCAGGACGAAACTTGGTGCAGTTGTCATGATGAGACCCAAAACACATAAATATTTCACCCGATGATCGTTCGTGAACATTGTCAGATTGCATTGTCTTTGGATCTCCGCTGGCGTCAATGCAAACTGCCAATGACGAAAAAATCACGACCGCGGCAGTGATTAACAAAGTCAACCGGAAAGCCATCATGCTGAGGGGGGGGAGAGGGGATGATATTCGAGATGAGATTGCTTTTGTGAGCTTGTGGCGTTGACCGAGGATGTAGATCGAGCGTCTTGGAGTAAGATCACGACGTTTGCCTGTGTCATCAGAGACAATCAGAGACAATCAACTTGTACGTTAGACAACATATCTTGCTGCCGCGACACGTGACGAGATACTTCTTGTCTACAAAAAAATTATTTTGTCATTGTTTTTGGGTATGACCAGTGTACACGAGGCTCGAGATGAGAGAGTTGCGGGAAACATTCGATTGGAGGGATAGCCCCAAGATGAAATCCTATGTGGAATTATGAAATGAATTTTTCGCTTGGTTCTATCTCCACTGAAAGAATCTGCACCCCATCTTTCTTGGATCTTGAATCTCCGTTGGAACAAACAAAACATCTTCCTTACAAGTCAGAATTCACTTTGGATCATTACATGTCCGATATCTTTGGGCAATGGTGTAGTGGCAATATCCAACCTCTGAGACCCAGACAAGAATGCAAAACCCTTTGGGACTATCTTGAGAGCTTAAGTCCAGCTCCACACAACCTTCGGTCCTTGAGATCACCTCCTCAAATGCACTGCCATTTTGGGCATAATATGATGAAATGGTTCAAAGTCCACCACGTAGAAATTGGTATGTTTTCTACGATGACCTTGGTGTCCAATAGCAAAAGTGTTGAAAATGGTGAGAAGACACATCATAATCGCGCAATCATGCGCGCTATTTTTTTATGGCATTCATAATAAACTACGGACAGACTATTGGACACTTCGTGTCCATGAATTTTTTGTGTAAACGTGTACAATTTTACATAGGAATAATAGTTCACGTCCCTAATGGTTCGATGTCCCCCAAATGGTCCAAAGTGAATTCTGACTTGTACAAGGAACAAACCACTGTACCATCACAAATCAAACAAAAATACATTTTTCTGTACGACAAGAAGCAGAATACATTGCTTCTTCCTCATGAGGAAAAAAGTTTCATCTTTAAAAACACTAGAAGAAATGGTGATATGATCGGGAGAGTTTTCCCATTGAAATTTTGTTCTGGGACTAATCCTACAAGGAATTTTGTTCTGGGAAGAACCATACAGGGATTTTTGTTCTGAGAACAATGCTCCTACAGAGATATTTTTAGACGATTGTCAAGACAATGTTTCAGCACTGATATTTCATGCATACACACTGCTTCTTCAGTTTGATCTGAGATATTTTTGATGCATCTGATATGAACCTTCCCACATCTGAGGTTGGCCATTTGGAGCCTTTTCGAAACTGTATCCAATGCAATCTTGCAATTTCATTTTTTGAATTTTCTTATTTGATAGAGTACGCAGTTTAATGGTAGTCATGCTTGTTACATAAAACATCATGCACAATGCTAGTGATTTTGAAAATAGATTCTCAATACTACAACACATTGGAATCTTGTCAACCATTG
Source organism: Cyclotella cryptica (assembly GCA_013187285.1). Taxonomy (NCBI): domain Eukaryota; phylum Bacillariophyta; class Thalassiosirophyceae; order Thalassiosirales; family Thalassiosiraceae; genus Cyclotella; species Cyclotella cryptica. Next base: position 558,303 of record JABMIG010000054.1, on the reverse strand, counting down.
TGAGAACCACTTTGCTTGTGTCTCATGAATGGCCCACAGCAACAAACCAACACAGTAGTCACCTGTACATACTTGCCAACCATGACCATAATTCCGAGTTTCACAGCCAGGGATGACATATTTGTGTGCTGTAGTGAGCTGTATTGTTGTCACTGAATTTTGTTACATAGTTTATTTGCAAGAAAACCATACCAAATGTTGATATGCGATTCTAACAACACTAATTTATGTTCAGGAATGACAAGGGATGTTTTCCACAAAACAGCAGTCATTGGTATTTTGTCCCCTGTTAATGAAAGATCAAAAACCTTGGCTGATCCTCTGCTTCTTTGTCCATCTTGCATGTCAAGCTGTCATCACACATTTCTCGTCTTGAAGTCCTATCACATTTTACTGTTTGGTTACAATACTGCCTTTCTACATGTAGAGGTTTCTCTGTTGCTTTCACCATGATGTAAGGAGAAAACTCCAATGACTGTGAGAAAGACTTGTGACTTTGCTTGTGAATTCTCAGCAAGATAACAAGATACTGCCACAATGAAAATTTAAAGAGCAAATTGACGTCAAATGGCCACGGCACTCAAAATGTTCTTCTCGTGCAGTCACAGCATCAATAACTTTATTTATCAATGGCTCATGAAGTCCTTGACAAGAGCTACTAACAACGTTTCTAGTAAAAGTCACCATTTATGAACTATAGGAAATTTTTGTGTGTAGTTTCATTACAATAATAAAAATGATTTTCATTGGCCGTCTCTGAAATACCTTTAAAAATTGTAGCCTCTTTTCATTCAAACTTTGTCAAACTCTGTCATCACGTTATGATCCCTTAAAAGCAAGACAGATGTTGGGATAGAATGGTCTCCCCGGTTTTGGTTGTTGGCTGCTGTCTCAAACAGATTCACCCAACCAATGCCAAATCACAGCATCCATGACCTGGAGTTCAGGCTTCCGTCTATACTAACATGCCTGGCCAATTTCATAAGTAATCTACCATCAGCATTGATTCCATGGCTGACTAACAAGAAGCTTGACATAGGCCAATAATCTGCCATTTTTAGTACCCTAAGGTACTAAAATTAATAGGATCATTCTCAGGACTCCCCAGGTGGAAAGTCCACTGCCCCTGATCCAAAAGACATGGACTCCCCATCACAGGAGTCCACTGCCCTGCTCCCGACTGCATCGACTCCCCAACACAGAAGTTCATTGCCCCAAACGAGAGCATACCCTTGAGAAGGTTATAAACATACCAATTTTGTGTAGGATCTACACAATGTTCGTTTGCATTGTTTGGATTGGAAGTACAGTTCCACTGCCCTTTCATCCTCACAATTGTAGCAAAATAAGCTCATAAAATAAAATCTTCGACACCGGTCGAACCTACCTATAATTTTTGCATGAATTTTTTTGCAACGAAATGGCTCAGGTCAAAGCTTAAGACATTAAGGCTTCCAAAAATTCAATGGTGGAAATTTATTCTACAAACCATAATGTTTGTTGTTGTTTCTTATTAGCACAAGCGACTGAAAGAGAAATCCAGGTATGATTTGTCCATTGGTGAATTGGTTTCTCTGTATAGCATTATGGTTTTTACTACTTGGATCACATCACTAGAAACCTAATATATGCAAATCATCCTGATTACAGTGCTGGATCCAAATTCTATGGAATCCAGTACATTGGTGACCAATCTAAATTATCAATTGAACAAATGTGTGCAGTTGGAGTCTGTCTGTCACATTTGATGATCATGCAAGCTCATTCATCACACTGTCACATGTTTCAAGGTTACTGCCACACCTAGGGGTTTTTGTTACCAGTTGTAACAATTGACAAAGTAAAACTGAAGAGTAACACGTATCTAGACAATGGTCACCTCCAATAAAGTTTGCATGAAGAAATCTACCTTGCAAATTATGACATCAAAGATGAGATCCAGAAACTTTTTTGCAGTAATAGGCCAGGTGATGTAATGAAGAAGACACATTCTGGAATACTTTCCACTGAGAAATGCCTTGCATGATACACAGCACCACTCTATATTTCTCTTTTATGTCACCAACACTGACATAATGTTCATGAGGGTTTTGCTCAAATCATGTTGGCCTATGTTTAACATTGGAGTCAGAGATTGAATGTCAGTTAGGCGACTCCCAAGATCTTGACACACAGAATAGACCTAGTGAGCATCACGATCACCTCTCTCATCCTAAGCTGAAAATATTTCACTACACTCAGCCAACTCTCTCTTCTATTTTTCAAAAAAATGCCTTTGCACTCTCAGATCTTTGATCTAGTTGTTTCATACTTGGAGCTTAAGATGCTTTCTTGTGGCCAACAGAAGGTGTGACAGAACAAAGGTCAAAAGATGTACACAGTACCTTGATGAAGGCTTTCTTGTATGCCGCCTGTGTCTTTGAGATGTATTGTTTGTTGAATGCCCATTTAGGACCTGGAAAGGAACAGTAGAGAATGAACGTGACATTGCTATCATGTTAGATGACACTTGAATGGTTTGTATCTAGGTTTTAAATTGCGGAGGAATTCTGGAGGATTTCTGTTTTACTCCGGAATACTTGGTGATTTTGACAGTCACCTGATTACTATGGTAGCAAGATAACTGCAACATAATTACTTAAGTACTTTGTACAATACTTAAGGAGTGTGATGCTGTGATGTCACAAAATAATACTCATTTTGACAAAATTTACCGTAATATTACGCAAACCTACAGCAATTACTGCAGGAATTCTGGTTTGTTTCTCATTACTGTGTTTTTGAGACAGTAATCAGAATTTACAATCTAGGTTTGTATGGCAGAGGGAAATCTCCCCATTGAATTCCCATGTATGCTGGTTGCATTCAGCAGTATGATCTAAATAAAACCCAATCACATGCAAGAATGGTCTAGTCTTGTTCCCAAACCTAAGGCAGAAAGCAAAATCTAGATGATGAGGAAGGTTTGATGAGGTTATATAACCAGTCATAAAGTGGTACCTTTGTGTTCATCTGTCCAAACACCATTATTTCATCAATTTAAAATTACCCATTGTAAACAGTAAAACTGTGATCAATATGAAAATTTTGAGAGATTATGTTGTTTCATTTTATTTGACTGTCATTGTAACCATGTTAATTCTTGATTATAGGGAACAAAACATTCTGTACCATGCTTGTCCTCATCGGACCTGTATACCCGTTATTAGACAATTGTGTTCTCTACGTACATGGCTTCCTGAGCTGGAACCCATTATGGAAAAGGCACCCTCTTTGTGCAAATGAAGTGAGCATGTTATACTTGGTACAATTGTATGTACAATGGTACTACATATAACTTATTTCTTGTGTAAAAATGTATGGAGGTTGTCAGGTGCCTTTACAGCGGCCTGTGCATGGCATGTAGCACATAGAATGGTGTATATCCTGTGCATCTATCAAGACATTCTTTCTGGAGAGGAGAAATTATCATCTAGAGCAAAACATGAACATGCATCTTGATCTAGTAGTATCCATTGGTAGGCATCAGTCAATTAACAACAAATATGTCCAAGGCTACTAAAAGAGTCCTGAAACCTAATTTTAAATATAATGATTACAGATAATTGAGATTTTTACAATGAGCTAAAAGCATAATTTACAAAAAATTTGCTGCCAGTTATCATGATTTCAAAATTGGGTTTAACCAGTTGTTGACTGAAAGTGCTGCTTATCAAGTTTTTTGTCATACACAACTGGGTCCCTTCCCACTATTGTTTGCATTTTTAACTGCCTTGCAGGGTTTTCCATGGGGAAAATGACTAAAGCACTAATATGACCAAGATGACCAGATAAAAACAGAAACAATAACTACAACCAAGACAACCACAGTAACTACATTATGACTACAACAATAACAATTACAGCTATGATCAAGATGAGCACAACTATAATCAGCAGGAATAGTGGTGAGAACAATGACCATGACCACAATGGCGTCCTTGACCATGATAGCTGTGGGTTATGACTGTAAGTAGACCACAACAACAATGATCACTGCACCCACTGACCGAGATGAGCACAGCAATAATTCGCAACAGTGATGGTTATAACAATACCATGACCATGATGAAGTTCTTGACCATGAGGACTGTGGATTATGATTGTGAGTAGACCGCAACCCAAGAAATTTTATTTTCTGAGATCCTCAATTATGTTACTACGTGACAGGCATGATGCTTTCACAGCAAGAGAATCAAGATAAAAAGAGGGACTAGTTGTCATTTTTTCATGTCCTGATCCTGCCCATAATATAATCAATTTGACAACCACAACATGGCACAGTAAGTCTAGTCATCATAATATATTCATATCAGGTATAGATATTTGTACAAGAACTTCTCAAATCTTTGTCTCTCGCATGAAGTATCATTTTCTGAGACCCTCAATCATGTCTTGCTATGACAGGTGTGCTGCTTTCATAACAATTGTTCATCTGGAAATGAAGGCCTGAACATATTGGGGTGTGAAAAAATCATAGCTAAATGCAGATAAGGTGGCAAATCCAAACACAGCGACTCATATCTTTTGGTCGTGAGAAAATACAAAGGTCATTATTTCAACGAAATGCAGGAAGCTGGTTGAGGGAACAGGTCTATTTATAATTTTAAAAAATAATAGTTGTAATGTTATTCACTGAACAGAAACTACCATTCTGTTATGTCTTCATCAAAAATAGTCCCAATTCTCGAAGAAAGCTTTTTTCTCAGAAATGGCATTATAAATACCATATAAGCTGGATTATAGGAAACACCAGTGTATAAGTAACACTGGGAAAGTCTCACTGATATTTGCATTTTTCTAGTATTTAATCCGCTCCAATGGAAATAAAACCATCAAGAATGGTTCCCCGTTCACACCAGCAATATGCCCTTATGTATTGCTCGCCTTGGTCCCGGATTGTTGCCAAGAAACCTCCAATGCTGTCGGAAGTCACCACACAACTCGCACACATGGTTGAGGGCTGGACATCATGGATGAGAAAGGCAGGCAAAATGATGAGAGGGGTACAATATTGTTACCTCAATGTGATAGGGTAAGCTTTTTAGATACCTCTAATTTTTCACTGTGCTTAAAACACTAACAAGGGGTCAGAAAACACTAACAAGGGGTCAGACTATAACTTACATCAAAAGTATCTTTTGACATTTGTATACCATATAATTCAGCTTATACGGTAAGACTATTTCCAAAAATGAAGCCTTCTCCAAAAAGTAGGACTATCGGTGAAACATTATCACTTGACTGACTACTTTTCCTACAGGCAAGCCTTGCAATTCCGAAAAATAAGCCTTCTCCCAAAAATAAGACTATCACCAAGAAATGAAACTATCACCAAGAAATAAGACATTTCTGATGTTCAAAAATAGTCTTATTTCTTGGCAATAGTCGTATTTTTTGAAAGCTAATTATTAATTTGTTTCCTAATGTAATGGGATAAAATATTATTTGACCAACCACTTTAATCACGATTAAATCAAATGCATATATTTCCCTCAACCTCAATAATCTTAATACACCATAAAAATAAGGAATGGATTATTTTCTTACCATTTGCAGCATACCCACATCTGCAATGTCCTGGTGGTAGTGGTAGAGGTGGTTTTGACAGGAGTTGCTATTGGGGATTATTCATGTAAAAGGTAAGAAGGAGGGGATCGTATCTTACCTCTACGATACGTAATATACGTACCCTACCTGTTTTTTGTAGAGTCACGACAATTACCTCCAAAAATGCAAAATACCCAAAATACCCATGCCACATCATCATCGTCTTGCATCATCTCCTTGTGAATGGCTGTGAATGGGCTGCTCATGGGCACTTCCTGGCCAATGCCGATACAGGCCCTTACATGGTTTGAGCGCTTCGTTTGACCTATAGTACGCTTATGTTAGATATAGTAAATAAGGTAACACAACTCTTATCTCCTATCTCTTGTGCTTCACGAGATGACGGGAGCCTGAGAGGTTACGAGACCCTTCAACGCAGAATCGCGATAACACCGGAGCAACAACAACGGATACCGCTGATGCTTTCGAGAAAAACAAAATTCACAATCTTTTCAATACAGCCGATTGCTCCCAACTCGCCTCGTTATGTGCCGTGGTGACAATGACGGGAGATTGGTGTCGCGATTGCGGGCAACGAGCGCTCCATCATCAAAGCAAACGACAACTTTGTCGAAGTGTTTCCTATTCGTCATTTCTCTCCTGTCCTGTGCAAGTTCAGGACTTGCATTCCAAGGAGTCACATCATCTTTTACAGCGAGGCGATGCCGGCAATCAGCTTTCGACAGCGTATGCAGGTATGGAGTTCAACGATCGTGCAGCATCTTAAGAAGGCAATCCCTCGCTCCGTGTTCAAGCCTAGCATCAAGACACACACAGCACTCGCAGCGTGGCGGGTCAATTCGTATGACTTCTAACAATGTTGATTCAAATTGCTCCTCAGAAAATATATCGGAGTCCGCGCCTTCAGTCGTTGGACTTCCTACCACCAAGCAACTGCTAATATTCGTACTCACCACTGTGTTGGTTTGGACGTCGGAGCCATTGTTGAGCTTAGTTGATTCTGCTATAGTGGGGACATTTGCTAGTCGCACAACAAAATTAGGCACTACATCACTTGCTTCAGTTGTCCAGCTGGCTGCGCTGGGACCTGCTACTATGCTTTGCGATTCTTCGATTTTTTTGACGTACTTTATTGGCCTTGCGGCTACGAACAAATTGGCAAGAGCCTCTGCGAAAAAGGATTGGAAAGCAATGATAGAAATCTCCTCTCACAGTCTTGGAGTCAGTGTAGTTTTGGGGATTTTAGTTATGATTTCGCTGCTTCTGTTTGGGGAGCCTTTATTGAAATCAATTGTCGGACCCGAGGGGGCTATTTTCAAGGATATTGCCACGAAAACCAGTGTCGATCTGACGGGAGAGGTCGTTCACATTGCTCTTGGATACACATGGATTCGTTCAATTTCCGCTGTGTTTGCTATTACTGGTTCAACTGCTCAATCACTACTGTTGTGTGAGTTCGTTTATATATTTTTTCGTTTAATTCTTGTCGTCACTTACATCGCGACATTATGTCTGTGCATTCGACGCATCAGGCGTGCTTGATACGCCAACCGTGACGCTAGCAGTTTTATTTGCAACAGTACTAAACACTGTTGGGGATGTTGTTCTTGTGGCACGGAACGGCTGGGGCGTATATGGTGCAGCAGTAGCAACTTCCTTCGCCACTATAGTGTCTAATACATTCTTGATATGGAAGGGCCGTTCTCTTATAAAGAAATGGAGGTTGGCTTTGTGGATGGAGAAGCGAGGCGAAGACAGCGACACACCGTTAAATGAAAAGAAGCATCGGGACTCCGTAGAAATGGAATCAGCAACGCGGCAGAGCGAAGCAGTCAACGAATATCTAGTGTTGCCTTTTATTTCGCTCCCGGGCAGAGATTCACTTCGTTCGCTGATATTACTTGCAGGCCCTATATTCTTAACAATGGTAGCAAAACTTGTTGAGTTTTGGAACATGACAATGCGTGCTGGGAATTTCGGCCTGGTATCTTTGGCATGTCACAATTTGTTAATGCGAATATTTCTGTTTTTCGCTGTGTTTGGTGATGGGCTTTCGCAGGCATCTCAAACATTCCTACCCGGACTTTTTGTGAAGAAGAGAAGGGCCCAATCTATGTGGAGTGTTAACACTCCTCAAGCCCAATTGAAAGAACAGAATGAAGCATCTCGCTCAGAAAAAGCTTACCAAGTAATTCGGAGACTCTTAACTATTTCCACGACATTGGGTGCCTTTATCAGTGTTATTGCATGCTACATTGCAAAGAACGTAGGTGGTGCATTTACGTCTAATAGCGATTTGGTCTTACTCATGTCGACAGCGTCAAGTTACATGGGAGCTAATCTACTGCTCCATCCATTGGTTGAAATGCTGGAAGGAACCATGATAGCATCACGGGATATGGGATTTTTGCTCGTTACTCGTGGAATTGTGTTGGCATTGTTTTTGGGAACACTCAGAACTTCATTATCAAAGTTTACTGATATTTGGAAGACTCTTCTATTGTTTCAATTCATCAAGATAGTTCTATTTGGCATAAGAGCCTGGGGCAAAACAAAATCAAAGAGATACTCCAAGATTTGATCAAGAAAGACAGCAGCTATCCAGCACACTTCTAGGCACATAACAACGATTCATAAACAGTCGGCGTTCGGACTTTAATATTCGTCTTTGGTCTTCAAATAAACTGCATTTGTCTCACATTTTAAGTGTATCACCAGCTGTCAACTTGTATGAATTTTGACTCCTACACCTCAATTTGTCATCAAATTTACACAGCCCCATGACAAATCAGCTGCCTCCCCCATATTTAGCAGGAGAAGAGTGATTGTTCATCTTGAAGTTGGGTGTATGACGATAGAGCCAATCCATCCCATGTGAAACCATGATGGCACTCAGTTATCAAACAAACCTTCAAGGCAATTGTGTACGGTATATCACAGTTTATAAGTCCCCACGGATTATAAGACCCCCCTACTTTTGAGCTGCGTATATTTCGAAAACTAAGTGATTCTCAACTAAACGGATGAGATATTTCAGAAAGCTTACCTTCTTCTGAAGGTTTTGGTGTGTCGCACAGTAGGCAACAGTTTGTCCTTTCAAAAGTTATCGCAATATATCAAAATTGTGTTAATGGTATCTTTTGTACATTTGGGTGGTCTTAGAAACCGTGATATTGACATAGGCCAATTATCTACCCTACAGTAGTACTCCAGGGTAAACTGAGAAAGATACCCTTAATTTCTCAGGAGATGAGGGATATCTCCCAATAATGGCAAGCACCAGCAAATAGCAAGAATAGGTTCACTACCCAGAAATACCATTTGGGGAATAATGCTTTATGTCATCAACTAATGACATAAAGACATACCATATCTGTGTAGGATCCTACACAGTTTCATTTTGTGCAATGAAGCATATTTGCTTCATTGCTGCTTGCTACTAGCAGACAACTTAACTCATAAGAATCAATCTACAACAACGTATCTACCGTTTACTACATAATATAAAAATTACATTGTAATGGCTTAGGTCACATCAATTGATAGCCTTCGAGCGACCAGGATCATCTGTATGTCATTCCACCATCCATCATCCATATCAGGTATGTGTTGACCATGGTAGGTTCGTCTGTCTGTCCCCTTGTTGCTCGAAGCCGTACACTGCCTGTGGTATGTTAGGCATAGTGAATTTGAGCTGCTTGACTCCCAGAGTATGGCTATAGCCACAGCCGAGCCCAGAGTCACGTACTCAGCCAGTTGAAGTGAGTTTCACTAAGAGGCCGGCACGTTTTTTTAACACGTAGCCATGAAAAATTGCCCTTTACATCACTGAGGAAGAGATCCCTCTTGACTCGGGTATACTCCACTTTTTTTAGCAGAGTACGAATTTAGCACAAAGTGAACTTGCAGTAAAAAAAACCACTCGTGATGTATTATACGCACCAGTGGCAATATAGCTTACTTGCCTACATCTAGTAGCTCGTAGTTCCCCTCACTAAGTGAGTGAGGAGGCCATAAACATTAGTGCCTCGGTTTATTTTTCCCCTCCGAAAGAGCAATATGTGTGTATTCTATACATAGACCTAAAAACACAATTAGACTTTATATTAGTCTGTACCCGTGATCATATGCAGATGCAGTGACATCATGCATGGAGTACTACATACTTGAAGCCAAATAGACAGTACAAAAATAAATCTTCTAGGGCCTAAAATGACCCTACGAAGTCTTGAATAGGCCTAAAAAGCTTACTTGTGACCCCCGAGAAGTTTCGGTCACTTGAAAGACTCTCAATCACCCTGGAAGTTTGTGGTTCTCAAGTTTCAAAAGTGTTAGACGATCCTCAAGGGAAGATGCATTCGTGCAGGACTTTGTCTCATGATCACAGATCAGCCCCATTTACATGGGAGCGTATCACAGCACAACTCATTTCACAAATTGTTTCGCGACACAGCCCTTGCGATCACGATCTGAAAAACAACCACCACATATCATGAGTCCTAGACTCATAGGGCTTAGCTCATGAGCGCAAACGACCAGCCTAGGAGAGAACATTGTTCTAATTCACATAAAGGCATAGGAGCTCAATATATTGCCCTATCCCGGTCAAAGCGTCAGAGTGACTCAGAGTAACATCTTCAAGTCCAAGAACGCATGCGGGTGTAAGATGGACCCATAAATTGACTACGTGTTGTGCCCCAGAAATACTTATAGAAAAATTCCTGCGAATTTCCGATTTGCACCAGAATGCTGCTTACTTTTTGCAGTTTTTGTCAGGAAAACATGCAACTTGTTGATTTCTTTCTGAAATCCAAGCAAAAAGGAGAGAAACGTCACAAATCAAAAATGATTTAAGTGAGATAATTGCCGAACTGTCGGAACCCAAACTGTTGGTTGCCTTTCTCAATAGTGAGACCACTTCCTCCATTTTTGCAAATATATAAGCTACTTAGCTGCGCAAAAAAGGGGACATCCTCTGGTCCGAGGAAAATAGAATCCAGAGCCCCAAACAAATGTTCGGGATTATTTAATTTTAAATTATAGAGCTTCTTAGAGAAAAAATCTTAATCAGAATTCTACCGTCAAGTTAAAATAACCTGACATTCAAAAACCTTGTTAAATGTAAAAATAAGACAAAAATGCCAAGAAATCTTCTGGCATCATGAATTGTTTTTTCAAGAAGAGGAACTCTTTTCCCACGTAGAGAAAACATGCATAAGTGCCATGCTGCACTTTTCACAAGCAAGGTAACCAAAAAAGCAACTGGAAATCAAACTATGTTGGGTTTCAAACCCCTGACATGGTGTTGCTACAGTAACAGTGAAAGCAAGAAGGACGTAGTTCCAAGCATCCCCGTGTTCCAATGTTAGGAACATCCATATGTGTTCCTTACCCAGCTAGGAATGTGTCAAACTCTTGGCGCACGCAGGATGGGTTCTTCCTACTCAAAAGGAAGGGTAAAGTCACATGATATTTTTAAAAAAACATGCTTTCTGAGTACATGTTACCCTAAGCCAGCATATGACCTCACTCTTTGACCAATGCAAGGATTGAGTTATAATTGTTCTAGATTTTCGAACAAATAACAACATAAAAAATTATGTTAAGATCAATTTTACCTTGCCAGTGATAATTGAAGTAAAAAGTCTGTTAAAATCTGTGTACCCTAGTTGAAAGAAAACCTGGACAAAACAGATCAAGCACATAGATAACCACTTAAGTGCAGTGCTCTTTTTGAGCAAAAATACTCCTGATCACAGAGCTAACCACTCCAGTGAAATACTCCTTTGGTGGTCGAGTAAAATGGCAGACCTTCCAAGATGTGTTAAAAAAGTGACACTTGTTACACTAAAAACTCAATTTCAAACACGTTACTGTGGTTTCTCATGACAATAGAAACTGTTTGATGAAGTTTTGGGCGTCTTGGAAAAAAGTGCCTGTTTCCCTCAACTTTTCAGAAGAGATGGGTTTACAGCTTGTAACGGCTGAGGTCAGATATAGGGTAGATGTCTTGGCCCTTTTTTGACATTTATTGAGTGCATCATGTCATGAACATAACCCTGTTCTTCCCCAATTCCATGTTATCCCTTATTCCCTTATTGATATTTTTTGTTCCTTCCATGAAAGTGGGCACTTAAGTCATAATCATCATGAACTCACTTTATATAGAACTTTGTTTTTTCTTTGTGTATTGCTTCCTTTTTTTGCACACACTCATCCTCCAGTATATCATGGTTATCGTTTGTATGAAGACCATTTTTTTCCTTTCTTCAAGCAGTGCATTGAGGTAACCAAAAATGCTAACAAAGGTGAGAGTCATGTAGCAATTTATCATTTGTAGAACTCTTGAAGTCCTTACATGAGTATGCTGACAAGTAGAATGGCCAAAAATATTGAAAATATATGAAATCGATGTTGACAGAGTATTTCATTGACTTCTTAGGACAATGAGTATTAGCCAGGGTATTTAGGGAGGTTGTGAAAAGTATCAGGGGTGATAATTTAATGCTAGCCTGTCACATTCTGAGGTGTTTAACTGGCATTCATATACAAACACTACAATTTAGATTTGCTCATTTGTTCAAAAATGTGGGCACCTACTCTCTTCGAGTATTGTAATAAGGAAGAAAGTTCCAAGGAGCAGCCTTAATAATAATGAAGAAGCAGTATCAGATCAGAAAACAAGCACTAGCAATGAGACTTTTAGCATCATATACTTTGTCATGAGAAACAATGTATGTTAGAAATTGTTCAGAAATATGCCATTTGGTGCAATCTAAGTTTTGTCCTTACTACTTACAAAAACACTGTCAGATGATGGCATTCATAAAAGAAGTTTTGTGATACATGTTCATTGAGTATATGATAAGTGAATGTCCAAGGGTCATGCTGTCATAGCTGCACCACAACACTAATGATTGGTTGGTGCTGAGTTTTGATTATGTAATTGCATAGGTTCTTACAATCATTTAATGAGATTTTTGGGGATGGCTTTTCATCTATGCGCTGAAAGATCAATCATAAATACCATTTCATCTGTGGTCTAGACCTTCTCGGAGAAGAAAACCATGTCTTCAACAATGATGGCTTACTTGGCAGACTTCAACAAAAGAAGCTTAGGATGTATAGAAACAAAAACCATTCTCCAAAACATCCAAAGCCATCCCCAGCATTGTGCTTAAAGAGATGGCCAAACTTCAGGCAAGAAAGGTTCAAAAGCAACAAAAAATAGTGGTTCTAACCTCTTTCTTTGCCTTTCAAGTGAACATTCAAAAGTCCCAAAATCCAATACATGCCAAACAGACCTCCAAAGACTTCGTAACATTTGCTTTTTATCTGATTGAAAGTTGTTAGTTTTTCAGACATTCTCCTTCATCATATTGATTACATTGTACTTGCTTTTGAGTGAAAAGAGCAAGATGAAATAAATGAAACAGTGACACATACCTTTTGTTTGGGACTTGATAGCATGAGGTTAGGGTCTGCTGGTACTCTAGTCTTGACCATCTGGAGAAACATATTTTACCTTGAAAGCACCTGTGCTCAGTTCTTTTCGGTACGCAGCACTTGGAATCAAGAAAGATGAAATAAAGACACACCCACTTTGTTAGGGTGATGCGATGCACTATCTCAATGCTCTGCCACTGGTCCAGCAACGCCTCATCGAACATTCTTAATTAGTGTGTTGTGATATGAGGGAAATGGCACAAAATCGTCATGAGTTGATCTGTTAGGCCAAATGCTTGGTAATTTCGAATTGCTAAGCAATGGCCCTCAGTTTGAAAGGGCACTTTGCAATTCCTCGTCGACGTTTGCACTACCAAGGAATTGCAAAACTGCCGGGAATACGCAGAACAATTCCTTGTCCACGGCCGAATTACGTTTGAATTGTGTGAAAACAGTCAGTTTGGATGCATTTGTAGCCAAATTTGGCACCAAAACGCACTCAACTGATAGGGTTTTTAATTGTACCAATCCCTACGTCAATTAATATCTTATGTTGGGTCAGTGTTCTCTTCCCAAGGAATTGTAACGGCGAAAAAACCTGGACGATATTGAAATTCCTAAGGAATTGTAATCACGAAGATATTAAATCTGTATTATTTCTATATTTTACAAATGACTACTGTTGAGTACCGTCTAACGGAAAAATTGATGCTAAACGGACATGTTAGACACTCCTCTGATGCCGATCAGACATGTCACACTACAGTATTGATGCCAAACAAGGGGTCGTTGCAGAAATCCCGAGCTAAACCACTGTTGTCGAGGAATTGAAAACATGAAAATTGTAATTCCTTGGTAGTGCAAACATGGACGAGGAATTGCAATGAGTTTTTTGACCCATTTTGCAATTGCTTAGCAATTGGAAATTACCAAGCACTTGGCCTAACAGATCGACTGAAGAAGAGTGTTGAATGCGTCTTCCTTGTAAAAAGCAAAATCCAGTCATAAATGACGCTTATGACCCGTGATAATATAGGGTACAATAGATCTTCTACACGAGAGTTTAAACTAATTTTCGTACCCTGCGCATTGCCCCTAAAAGGACATGTATGAAATCACACAAACAACAATTGGCCATTTCTCACTATGCAATCCTCAAACTGCCCCGCCCTCGCCTTCTAAAATCATAGAAAGTAATTCTCTAAGCAAATTTAAGCTCAGCACTCGTTCACCTTTTGTCTAGCATCGTAGACCAATTCCCGTTCTTCACTAGATAATCCCCAAACTGGCTCACCTTCCACTTCAAGCCTCTTCAAGCATTCCATTACATCCACGCTTGTCATAATCTTTTTGATCTTGGAACTAATCTCCAATGCTTTCCCGCTAACTCCACCGTCAGCCTTGGCTTTCTCCTCTTCAAGCATCTCTTCCAACTTGTATACTTCCTCCATTACCAAAGTTAGATTTTCAACGTCCGTCGCGAGTGCAACCATCTCAGGTTTGTGCTCAGTCTCCAATTTGGAAGCACGTGCTCCACCAGACTAATAATGCGAGCGTCAAACAAGATGACACAACCACGATTTATTAGAAAGGATATGATTAGAAAAAATATGAGATCAAAGGCGTTGGTGATAAGAAAAATAAGAGAAGTTCGCAGGATGAGAAAACGAACTTACTCCGTAGAACCCACCTTGTCCTTCGCTGGCTTGTCCACCAGAGTACTGTTAGTTGTGGATTAAGAGAACGGAAAGTGTGAGATCATTGCTTCAGGCGTTCCCGTGTGCGATGCCATCTTGATTAGAAGGGGCTATGTACTTACTGTAATGCTGTCGCTGTATCCGGAGAAGGGTCGTTCAGATAAAGATAGTCCGCGAATGATGGCTGACGATAGAGTTGAACGATAACTGCCCCCAACTGCCGTTGAAAGGCGTGCCGTGGCCGTGGCAACGCGAGCTAGCATAATTATTACAATTTGCGGAACTGAAACGGAAGAAGTGGGCGGATAGCTGACTTCACTGTTGTGTGTGTACTACATGCGGATTAGAGTCAGATGGCTGGCTGCCTTGCGGCGGTGGATTCGATCAGGATTCGATCACATCGAGTTCTCTATCGTTGCGTGTTTGTGTGGTACGTTACATTGTATTGTACGATACACATCATACCATACAGCATGTGAGGATTGAGAATTGTAAGTTTTCTTGTAGATGACAACTTTCAATACTTTCTCCGTTAGCCAATAAGTCGGATTTACTGTTTGTTTTCTGTGACGTGTCAAGACGATCGGAGTAAAATATCCTTAATTCTTTTCCATTCCACGAGGAAAAATCTAGACTAGATGACAAAAAAGTAATCATGTTTCCTCATATCTCGCGTCAGATTCCATCTTGAGAGCTCCAGCTGCTGCACTCTCATTTTTGCACATCACCATGATTGTTTCCGGTTCCTTCGACGCCTCCCCCCAATTGCACTCACAGCACCCATCGCGATGATGCCCCCTCTTCACCAGTTGCTTCGCAAACTCATTGAGAATCATTTTCCCTGCTCGCAGCGTCGAGTTCCAATGAGGGCAAATAAAAAAGTCCGTCAACACTTGTGATCGATGGACTTGACACATGATGTAATCACCTGGTAAGTTTGCTGTTTTATGAATTGTTCGATGATGATTACTTCTCTTTTGAATTATACTTACTTACATTATAACTCGTTATCAAATTTAGACTAAATCATCCCCTCGATCTGCTTCCACTGCACCAACGAAACTATCCCAGTAGAAATCATCCGGTAAGTTCTGTCATCCGCGATTTCCATTCCACAACCATTGATCAGTTCCAATTCGTCCCTGCTAGATGCTCTCTGTATTGTTGTGTATTGTATTGTTTGGTGTTCTGTCAACTATATTTCAATTTTGTCTCATGAAAGGGGCAAAGAGAATGAAAGGCCCACACTAGTCCAACAACCACGAACGACTTTTGCCTAGAAGAAACCTGATGAAGTCAAATCAGGTTTGGTTGTGCTTTATTGTTTCCTTTTTGGTTGCTTTTCATTAACCCACTCACCATCCTGTCCAACATGTTTGCAAGGAAGGAGGAAGCACTGATGCTTGACGGCTATCTGCGTTGATTGTTGTGTCTTGTGCTAACAGCAATTGTTTCAACCTCCGAGTTGTTTGGCAGTGCACCACTCTCCTCTCTCTACACCTCTCCATCCACGGTGAGCATGTTGTTTGACTGAGGTGCTCACTCCTTGCTCTAGAATTGTTGTGTGACGCCATTGCTGTTGATTGTTGGTTTGTCATGAGGGATTTTTGTGTGTGTTGATGATGGGATTATTTTCAGCTTCGTCTACAAAAACTTGTTTTTGCTCGTTGGAACAGTTTTACTGCACGCGTCAGCTTCTTCCTGTTGAAGCCCACCAAATGGCTTGTCTCTCCCTTTTTTCAGGTAGGTCGTTAATGGGCTGAGTTTGGTATTGGTTGAATTTGGCTTCCAATGTTGTGCTTCCGAGAGTTTTTTGTTTGACACCGTTGTCTCTGATTTTTTTTATCCACGCATTTCTGCCTTTGTTGGAAGGTTTATCAGGTGGATTCTTCCAAGAACTACAAGGTTCTCCAGCAAAATTAGAGTTGGTCGTTCATAGTGCAATGATTGGGGACGAGTCGGAAATGATGCAATGGAGAATAGAAGGGCTCCGTGACGACGTGGAGAATGAATTAAATTCTGACTTGATATTGGTTTGAATGTAGAAATAAATCAATAGGGACCACAAACACCACTATCTAAACCTTGTCTTACAAAATATGATGACAGGAAGAGGGGGGGGGGCGGACAGTAAAGCTGATCGAGCAATGATCTCAATCATTGTCGTCGATTTTCGATGTTGAGTTCTTTGTGATGTCGACAGTGACAGATTTGAAAAATCATTGCTTGAAAAAGAGAATTTATCGGAAATAATGCTATGACTAAATTATTACTTAATAGTTTTACACTCTTTCTGTGATACACGTCAGCAAAAGGTGAAAATTAAATTTACTAGTAAAGATCCTGGCCGACTTATTGACTAACGGAGGTCATAGACTTTATTTTATGTAAGATCTTACTCAGACAGTCATATTAACAAAGACATGTCACATTAGTCACAAGCACGACAAGATACCATCACGAGTTGAAGTTGCATAGGTTTCCAAATGCATGAAAATCCGTAGGGGAGGAGTCATAATGACGGCCAACAAGCAACCATGATCAGAGTTCGCATTCAGAGAAAAAGAAGCGAAAAGTTAAGACCAAGAGTAGGGATGCCGTCATGTGCGAGAAAAGCAATGAAGAGAGGTTTGACAGGTGAGTGGGTGCATTAGTGGTTGTCAAAGTTTTTTACGAACTTCTGCAGATGCAGACGTGATCACGAAGTTTTTTACAATATCTCGAGTCAAATTTCTAAGTTAGTCGAGCTATTTACTTAAGCCTATAATCATTATGATGTCTTCATCTGCATTAAACTTTGACATCCCCTGCAGACAGTAACAGCACATTCTGCAGACCGAGACGCAACCTTTAGATGTAAATTAATTTTTTGTCAGACTGTGCTGTACCACATGCTAGGGTTGTCTTCATATTTGTGTCAAATAAGTGATTTTAAAGTGATAGATGTATGTTATCGTACCGTAATATATTTATTTATGGCATCATATGAAACTTTTACTGTACATACTGCAAATTTTTCATATACAGTATCTATGCTTACGATACGTATGGTATAAATTAAGTGATAATCGCAGTTGCAGAAGGTCGTGCTCTCGTCTGCATGATTTTTCGTGCAGACGAGATCACGATGCAGATGCAGACGCGATCATGAAGTTTTTTACATGATCTAAGACCGAGAAACTCCGTGAATGACCGCACAATCGGACACAGTTTCCTGCAGACGAGGGCGCGACCTCTAGACTCCTATACATACGAGGCGCAGTACATGACGTCATAAAACTAGAAGTTCATGATCGCGTGTGCTTCTGCACACGGTCTGCAGGAAACTTTGACAACCACTATTTACTTCGATGAGCATGGTGAGAATAACAAGAAAACCACTTACTCAAAAAAATTGTGTGGAGTATCGTGTTTCTTGTAGATCTGGGATGTGAGACTTGTCGAGGTCCCGAATTTATGAGCACTTCCGATGACCAAAAATTCAAGATCGAATCATAAAGAAGTGCATGGTACAAGAGAAAGAACTCTTGATACCTGCCCCTGATCGTACACATTTAAAAATGAGAACAGGGAAACGGGCCCTTCGTGACTCTTGTGAATGAATTTAGTCATTTTATAATGAAGAAAAATAAAAAAGACCTGAACGTTCCCTTTAAAATATCTTAATTACAGTAACTGTATGTCATCAAAAATTTACGTGATCACCTGTAAGTCTATTTCAAGTTGTCATGACAAGAAAAAAATCTTCTTGCGTGGTCTTACATACACAATACAACGGTTGTCATCTGCACTCGTGTTCTTACAATTTTAGGTAGCATGTCATCAAAGGGGGGGGGGTCTCTTTGTCACATCACGGAGAACCACTCGTTACACTCGTGGTTCACCGTGATGTGACAGAGATTCCACCTTGATGACAAGCTACCAAAAATAGTAAGAAAACTCGTGCAGATGACGACCGTGGTATTATTTATAGTAACGAACATTATGAGCGATGCCAGAACCTATCACGACCGCCCAGACAAACAACGTTCGCAGCTTTAACCCTCCAAGTGAGAATTGCCTCAAAAGTGCTATACTAGTTCTAAAAAACTCCTTGTATAGGCTATACTTGGTTCAATTTTTGCACTAGTATAGCACTTTTAAGCTACACTTTTAAGCAGCCCCGCACTTTCGACCACGAGTGCTCTCTCACCGTTCTCCCACCCATACACTTTTTACCCATCATCATCCCCTCGATCCATCATCGATCGCTGTTGTCCTCTCCCAAATCGTCATCTTTGTCATCACCACTGATCAGGTTCTGCTAGCTTTGTGACCACGAGCCGTGCAAAGCGATCACGTTTTGCGAAGTGCTTGAAGGGGAGCGGTTAGTGCTAGACGATTCGCTCGATGAATCGAAAACGCAAATTAATGGTTGAAATAGTATTGGTGGAAGGCCAATTCATTGCAAAATGGTTGAAATAACAATGTAGAAGATGAAAACTAAGAGTCAGTGTTTTTGACCCATTGAAATTAAGTTATTTTCCTAGTAGTCAGCAACTTTTGTATTGGGGAAAGGCCAAACATCTTTTTGATCCGTCTTCTGGTAGTTCACATGAATCCGTCGTCCGAACACAATCGCTCCATCAAGTGTCTGTATTGTTTGTGTGGTACGTTACATTGTATTGTACGATACACATCATACCATACAGCATGTGAGGATTGAGAATTGTAACAAACATTATGAGTGATGCCGGAACCTATCACGACCGCCCAGACAAACACCGTTCGCAGCTTTAACCCTCCAAGTGAGAAATGCCTCAAAAGTGCTATACTAGTGCTAAAAAACTCCTTGTATAGGCTATACTTGGTTCAATTTTTGCACTAGTATAGCACTTTTAAGCTACACTTTTAAGCAGCCCCGCACTTTCGACCACGAGTGCTCTCTCATCGTTCTCCCACCCATACACTTTTTACCCATCATCATCCCCTCGATCCATCATCGATCGCTGTTGTCCTCTCCCAAATCGTCATCTTTGTCATCACCACTGATCAGGTTCTGCTAGCTTTGTGACCACGAGCCGTGCAAAGCGATCACGTTTCGTGAAGTGCTTGAAGGGGAGCGGTTAGTGCTAGACGATTCGCTCGATGAATCGAAAACACAAATTAATGGTTGAAATAGTATTGGTGGAAGGCCAATTCATTGCAAAATGGTTGAAATAACAATGTAGAAGATGAAAACTAAGAGTCAGTGTTTTTGACCCATTGAAATTAAGTTATTTTCCTAGTAGTCAGCAACTTTTGTATTGGGGAAAGGCCAAACATCTTTTGATCCGTCTTCTGGTAGTTCACATGAATCCGTCGTCCGAACACAATCGCTCCATCAAGTGTCTGTATTGTTTGTGTGGTACGTTACATTGTATTGTACGATACACATCATACCATACAGCATGTGAGGATTGAGAATTGTAACAAACATTATGAGTGATGCCGGAACCTATCACGACCGCCCAGACAAACACCGTTCGCAGCTTTAACCCTCCAAGTGAGAAATGCCTCAAAAGTGCTATACTAGTGCTAAAAAACTCCTTGTATAGGCTATACTTGGTTCAATTTTTGCACTAGTATAGCACTTTTAAGCTACACTTTTAAGCAGCCCCGCACTTTCGACCACGAGTGCTCTCTCACCGTTCTCCCACCCATACACTTTTTACCCATCATCATCCCCTCGATCCATCATCGATCGCTGTTGTCCTCTCCCAAATCGTCATCTTTGTCATCACCACTGATCAGGTTCTGCTAGCTTTGTGACCACGAGCCGTGCAAAGCGATCACGTTTCGTGAAGTGCTTGAAGGGGAGCGGTTAGTGCTAGACGATTCGCTCGATGAATCGAAAACACAAATTAATGGTTGAAATAGTATTGGTGGAAGGCCAATTCATTGCAAAATGGTTGAAATAACAATGTAGAAGATGAAAACTAAGAGTCAGTGTTTTTGACCCATTGAAATTAAGTTATTTTCCTAGTAGTCAGCAACTTTTGTATTGGGGAAAGGCCAAACATCTTTTTGATCCGTCTTCTGGTAGTTCACATGAATCCGTCGTCCGAACACAATCGCTCCATCAAGTGTCTGTATTGTTTGTGTGGTACGTTACATTGTATTGTACGATACACATCATACCATACAGCATGTGAGGATTGAGAATTGTAACAAACATTATGAGCGATGCCGGAACCTATCACGACCGCCCAGACAAACACCGTTCGCAGCTTTAACCCTCCAAGTGAGAAATGCCTCAAAAGTGCTATACTAGTGCTAAAAACTCCTTGTATAGGCTATACTTGGTTCAATTTTTGCACTAGTATAGCACTTTTAAGCTACACTTTTAAGCAGCCCGCACTTTCGACCACGAGTGCTCTCTCACCGTTCTCCCACCCATACACTTTTTACCCATCATCATCCCCTCGATCCATCATCGATCGCTGTTGTCCTCTCCCAAATCGTCATCTTTGTCATCACCACTGATCAGGTTCTGCTAGCTTTGTGACCACGAGCCGTGCAAAGCGATCACGTTTCGCGAAGTGCTTGAAGGGGAGCGGTTAGTGCTAGACGATTCGCTCGATGAATCGAAAACGCAAATTAATGGTTGAAATAGTATTGGTGGAAGGCCAATTCATTGCAAAATGGTTGAAATAACAATGTAGAAGATGAAAACTAAGAGTCAGTGTTTTTGACCCATTGAAATTAAGTTATTTTCCTAGTAGTCAGCAACTTTTGTATTGGGGAAAGGCCAAACATCTTTTTGATCCGTCTTCTGGTAGTTCACATGAATCCGTCGTCCGAACACAATCGCTCCATCAAGTGTCTGTATTGTTTGTGTGGTACGTTACATTGTATTGTACGATACACATCATACCATACAGCATGTGAGGATTGAGAATTGTAACAAACATTATGAGCGATGCCGAACCTATCACGACCGCCCAGACAAACACCGTTCGCAGCTTTAACCCTCCAAGTGAGAAATGCCTCAAAAGTGCTATACTAGTGCTAAAAAACTCCTTGTATAGGCTATACTTGGTTCAATTTTTGCACTAGTATAGCACTTTTAAGCTACACTTTTAAGCAGCCCCGCACTTTCGACCACGAGTGCTCTCTCACCGTTCTCCCACCCATACACTTTTTACCCATCATCATCCCCTCGATCCATCATCGATCGCTGTTGTCCTCTCCCAAATCGTCATCTTTGTCATCACCACTGATCAGGTTCTGCTAGCTTTGTGACCACGAGCCGTGCAAAGCGATCACGTTTCGCGAAGTGCTTGAAGGGGAGCGGTTAGTGCTAGACGATTCGCTCGATGAATCGAAAACGCAAATTAATGGTTGAAATAGTATTGGTGGAAGGCCAATTCATTGCAAAATGGTTGAAATAACAATGTAGAAGATGAAAACTAAGAGTCAGTGTTTTTGACCCATTGAAATTAAGTTATTTTCCTAGTAGTCAGCAACTTTTGTATTGGGGAAAGGCCAAACATCTTTTGATCCGTCTTCTGGTAGTTCACATGAATCCGTCGTCCGAACACAATCGCTCCATCAAGTGTCTGTATTGTTTGTGTGGTACGTTACATTGTATTGTACGATACACATCATACCATACAGCATGTGAGGATTGAGAATTGTAACAAACATTATGAGTGATGCCGAACCTATCACGACCGCCCAGACAAACACCGTTCGCAGCTTTAACCCTCCAAGTGAGAAATGCCTCAAAAGTGCTATACTAGTGCTAAAAACTCCTTGTATAGGCTATACTTGGTTCAATTTTTGCACTAGTATAGCACTTTTAAGCTACACTTTTAAGCAGCCCGCACTTTCGACCACGAGTGCTCTCTCACCGTTCTCCCACCCATACACTTTTTACCCATCATCATCCCCTCGATCCATCATCGATCGCTGTTGTCCTCTCCCAAATCGTCATCTTTGTCATCACCACTGATCAGGTTCTGCTAGCTTTGTGACCACGAGCCGTGCAAAGCGATCACGCTTTCGTGAAGTGCTTGAAGGGGAGCGGTTAGTGCTAGACGATTCGCTCGATGAATCGAAAACGCAAATTAATGGTTGAAATAGTATTGGTGGAAGGCCAATTCATTGCAAAATGGTTGAAATAACAATGTAGAAGATGAAAACTAAGAGTCAGTGTTTTTGACCCATTGAAATTAAGTTATTTTCCTAGTAGTCAGCAACTTTTGTATTGGGGAAAGGCCAAACATCTTTTGATCCGTCTTCTGGTAGTTCACATGAATCCGTCGTCCGAACACAATCGCTCCATCAAGTGTCTGTATTGTTTGTGTGGTACGTTACATTGTATTGTACGATACACATCATACCATACAGCATGTGAGGATTGAGAATTGTAACAAACATTATGAGTGATGCCGGAACCTATCACGACCGCCCAGACAAACACCGTTCGCAGCTTTAACCCTCCAAGTGAGAAATGCCTCAAAAGTGCTATACTAGTGCTAAAAAACTCCTTGTATAGGCTATACTTGGTTCAATTTTTGCACTAGTATAGCACTTTTAAGCTACACTTTTAAGCAGCCCCGCACTTTCGACCACGAGTGCTCTCTCACCATTCTCCCACCCATACACTTTTTACCCATCATCATCCCCTCGATCCATCATCGATCGCTGTTGTCCTCTCCCAAATCGTCATCTTTGTCATCACCACTGATCAGGTTCTGCTAGCTTTGTGACCACGAGCCGTGCAAAGCGATCACGCTTTCGTGAAGTGCTTGAAGGGGAGCGGTTAGTGCTAGACGATTCGCTCGATGAATCGAAAACGCAAATTAATGGTTGAAATAGTATTGGTGGAAGGCCAATTCATTGCAAAATGGTTGAAATAACAATGTAGAAGATGAAAACTAAGAGTCAGTGTTTTTGACCCATTGAAATTAAGTTATTTTCCTAGTAGTCAGCAACTTTTGTATTGGGGAAAGGCCAAACATCTTTTGATCCGTCTTCTGGTAGTTCACATGAATCCGTCGTCCGAACACAATCGCTCCATCAAGTGTCTGTATTGTTTGTGTGGTACGTTACATTGTATTGTACGATACACATCATACCATACAGCATGTGAGGATTGAGAATTGTAACAAACATTATGAGTGATGCCGGAACCTATCACGACCGCCCAGACAAACACCGTTCGCAGCTTTAACCCTCCAAGTGAGAAATGCCTCAAAAGTGCTATACTAGTGCTAAAAAACTCCTTGTATAGGCTATACTTGGTTCAATTTTTGCACTAGTATAGCACTTTTAAGCTACACTTTTAAGCAGCCCCGCACTTTCGACCACGAGTGCTCTCTCACCATTCTCCCACCCATACACTTTTTACCCATCATCATCCCCTCGATCCATCATCGATCGCTGTTGTCCTCTCCCAAATCGTCATCTTTGTCATCACCACTGATCAGGTTCTGCTAGCTTTGTGACCACGAGCCGTGCAAAGCGATCACGTTTCGTGAAGTGCTTGAAGGGGAGCGGTTAGTGCTAGACGATTCGCTCGATGAATCGAAAACGCAAATTAATGGTTGAAATAGTATTGGTGGAAGGCCAATTCATTGCAAAATGGTTGAAATAACAATGTAGAAGATGAAAACTAAGAGTCAGTGTTTTTGACCCATTGAAATTAAGTTATTTTCCTAGTAGTCAGCAACTTTTGTATTGGGGAAAGGCCAAACATCTTTTTGATCCGTCTTCTGGTAGTTCACATGAATCCGTCGTCCGAACACAATCGCTCCATCAAGTGTCTGTATTGTTTGTGTGCTACGTTACATTGTATTGTACGATACCATGCCATACAGCATGTGAGGATTGAGAATTGTAACGAACATTATGAGCGATGCCGGAACCTATCACGACCGCCCAGACAAACAACGTTCGCAGCTTTAACCCTCCAAGTGAGAAATGCCTCAAAAGTGCTATACTAGTGCTAAAAAACTCCTTGTATAGGCTATACTTGGTTCAATTTTTGCACTAGTATAGCACTTTTAAGCTACACTTTTAAGCAGCCCGCACTTTCGACCACGAGTGCTCTCTCACCATTCTCCCACCCATACACTTTTTACCCATCATCATCCCCTCGATCCATCATCGATCGCTGTTGTCCTCTCCCAAATCGTCATCTTTGTCATCACCACTGATCAGGTTCTGCTAGCTTTGTGACCACGAGCCGTGCAAAGCGATCACGTTTCGTGAAGTGCTTGAAGGGGAGCGGTTAGTGCTAGACGATTCGCTCGATGAATCGAAAACGCAAATTAATGGTTGAAATAGTATTGGTGGAAGGCCAATTCATTGCAAAATGGTTGAAATAACAATGTAGAAGATGAAAACTAAGAGTCAGTGTTTTTGACCCATTGAAATTAAGTTATTTTCCTAGTAGTCAGCAACTTTTGTATTGAGGAAAGGCCAAACATCTTTTTGATCCGTCTTCTGGTAGTTCACATGAATCCGTCGTCCGAACACAATCGCTCCATCAAGTGTCTGTATTGTTTGTGTGGTACGTTACATTGTATTGTACGATACACATCATACCATACAGCATGTGAGGATTGAGAATTGTAACAAACATTATGAGCGATGCCGAACCTATCACGACAGCCCAGACAAACACCGTTCGCAGCTTTAACCCTCCAAGTGAGAAATGCCTCAAAAGTGCTATACTAGTGCTAAAAAACTCCTTGTATAGGCTATACTTGGTTCAATTTTTGCACTAGTATAGCACTTTTAAGCTACACTTTTAAGCAGCCCCGCACTTTCGACCACGAGTGCTCTCTCACCATTCTCCCACCCATACACTTTTTACCCATCATCATCCCCTCGATCCATCATCGATCGCTGTTGTCCTCTCCCAAATCGTCATCTTTGTCATCACCACTGATCAGGTTCTGCTAGCTTTGTGACCACGAGCCGTGCAAAGCGATCACGTTTCGTGAAGTGCTTGAAGGGGAGCGGTTAGTGCTAGACGATTCGCTCGATGAATCGAAAACACAAATTAATGGTTGAAATAGTATTGGTGGAAGGCCAATTCATTGCAAAATGGTTGAAATAACAATGTAGAAGATGAAAACTAAGAGTCAGTGTTTTTGACCCATTGAAATTAAGTTATTTTCCTGGTAGTCAGCAACTTTTGTATTGGGGAAAGGCCAAACATCTTTTTGATCCGTCTTCTGGTAGTTCACATGAATCCGTCGTCCGAACACAATCGCTCCATCAAGTGCCAATACAGACCCTGCATCTTCCTCAGTTTTCACCTCAATTGAAGCAGATCCATAAAACTTCCCAGTACTTCGGTCCGTGAGCCATTGCTCTTGCTGGTTGGAGGAACTCCAGCAGTTTTTCCTTGTTCATTTGCTTTGCGTCTAGTTATTGCATGCTTTCTCTGAATGGGTGGTTCGTAGTTGTCATCCAACTTTTGCTTCAACTTTTGTTCGTACTATTCCATTTGCTTTTCCTCCCTTTCTCTCAGCTCTCGCTTATTTCGAATATCTTCTGCCACACATAAATCACAACGGACTTCTCTGCCCAACTTCTTAGTTCCAGCTTTGTCGGCCTCGATGCATTCTTTGCAGATCAAGCTTCCACGATACATATCCCACGGTTAGCAACATGCAAGACTTAAAATCTCTTTGGCAGCGCTCACAGGAACAGCTAGAGTTTTGGTCTCACCCGTCACTTCGATTTCAGGTATCGAAGAATCAACCTCATCACCCAGTTTTTTAATTGCTCGGTCTACGGCCATCTATCCCCCCCTGCAGCTGGTACAGTCCTTTAATGCCCAACTCTTTGGTATCTTGTTCGGTTTCAATCTTTTGTTTTAGCAGTGCACGGGAGGATTCATCAGCCGGAGCAGCAAAACATGGTGTCGCTGCTGCAATTTGCTTTAAATTTTTATGTATCCACGCAATATATGTCGTTGTGGGGACTATCTTGCCCAACTTTTTGCGTAGAATTCGATCGTGATGTCAGAATATGCTGAAACGCACTGCAACACGTCGAATTTGGACACGTTGGGTATACTTGCGTCGATTCGACCCAAGTTGCTATACTTGGGTCATATTGACACTAGTACCCGGAAGAGGGTAAAGTTACATTTTTCAAAAGGTAATAAAGATTAATTCCAAGCATTACCTACAATACAGGCAAGTTTGCCACCTGGATGATTTTTGAGCAATTAACTGACGTCAACCGACGACAAGTGAAGGCAATTGACGTTTTTTACATTATCTCATTAATGTGACTAACCAAGTGACGACATAAGAAGGCACCATGTGACGACCCTGAAGACAAAATTACGACCCTAAGTGACGACACTGAAGACAAAATGACGGCCCTAAGTGATGGCACTGAAGACAAAATGACGACCGAACAGAAGGCAGTTAACGACATTTTAACGACCCTTCGTGACGACACTGACGACCCCTATGTGGTATATATATGACTGCCTACTGACGATAGTGACGTACAAAGTGACGTCAAAGACGACTGACGACCCTAAGCAAAAACATAGTGAAGACAAACTGACGACACAAGACGACCGTGAAGTCCTTTTGACGACCCAAGTGATGACACTGACGACACAATGACGGCCTAAGTGACGACACCTGACAACATTTTAATGACCCGTAGTGAAGGCATGAAATGACCCGATATTTTTAAGTGACGTCAACTGACGACATCGGACAGCATTGGACGACTCCATCTGGCGATACTTATCGCCAAAGTCCAAAGTTGCCTGTCTTGCAGCAGCCACTGCAAGATTTTTCAAAGCAAGCTATCTAAAAGGAATGTATTTGAAACAGAGGACAGATTAGGTTTAAAAATAAGTTGGCTTGCCTAAGTACTTAGTTTGGTTGGTGGGCATGCGCTTCGAAAGGGAATGCACCCAAATTTTGGAAATAAGATATAATTTTAAAGGTAAGCAAATATGAAAATATTATGACTACCGAGTTACAACAAATGGAAACATTAATTTTTTAAGACTAGGGCTATAAAAACCCGGACCCCTAGAAATGGCGGGAAGAAAAACGGACGAAAAATGGGCCTTGGCAAGCCAACATGCTATTTTTGAGATGTGGACATCAAGGGAAGTGTTGTCTTGTCTCTAAATAGGATTTACATAATTACTTTTGTGTTTTGTCCATTGAAAAAATAACCATACTTTCTCTCGTGTCGCCAATTATTTGAAACGTCTTTTTCTGTATCGTACTTCTGTAGTTGTACCATAAGTAGCCCAAAAAAGCCAAAAAACTGTTTACGCACCTTGTTTGTGTGTGAGGGTACTCCTATTGTACTGTATGTATCGTATTCTTGTGTCGTGGAACGTTTATCTTAGATATCTTGAAACATGCGTTCGAAAAAAGGACGGCCTGTCCATTCCAATATCTTAGAGACATAAAGCTAGGGGTCCAGGTTTTTATAGCCCTAGTCTTATTTACAGGTAACTATGCTTATTTACTTCGTTGAAGTACCTGTAATGGTCGAAGGTGACAAGAGTGTCTCGCTGAAGGAGAAAGAGAAGGAGAACCGAAGGCGAAGGAGAAGGAGAACCAGAAGACGAAGGAGAAGGAGGAGAAGGAGAAGAAGGAGAAGAAGGAGAAGAAGAAAATTTTCCTTAGTTTCCCATACAACTAAGATTTTGAAAAATCTTGATATTACTAGCAGCCACTGCAAGATTTTTTGAATCCAACTAGACCAAAAAATATCATTCAAACAGAGGAAGTGTTAGGTTTAAAACAAAGTGGACTTTCTAAGCTTTGCGAGTGGGTGCATGCGCCTTGTGTGCTTTGTGATTGCCTTGCCCACGAATGCATCCAAATTTTGGAAATGAGATATAATTTTCAAGGCAAGGCAACATCAAAATGTTATGACTACCCATATACGTCAAATCAAGAAATTAATTGTTTGCAGGTAACTATGCAAATTACATTGTTGGAGTACCTTTTATGACCAAAGATGAGAAAAATGTCTCACTGAAGGAGAGGAGGAGAAGGAGAACGATTGCTCAGTTTCCCATATGACTCTTGTCTGATCCTCAGTGGAGCCATCCTCAAAGTCTTGGATTCCCTACCTAGGTTCTTTTTCTTGGCCTATTTTCTAGCATTCCTCGTCTAACAACATCTTGAACTTGATCTAGCCCTTTCTAGATTGTGTCCTAAACTGAGTCCCTCATGACGGGGATCTTTCCCTGTCCTACGAGACTGATTTTTCCTATCCCCAATTCCTATTCATTCTGCCATGCAACACTGTGATAAAATACCAAACAAATTTCCAACGCATTCACTCAATGTGCTTTGTCCCACTCGATGCATTATTCACTCCACATAAGTTTTGCAGATCGCTGCACATTTGCTCTTCAAAGTAAACAAGAAATCCAAGAAGGAGTTTGCTCTGTCTTGTAATCAACACAAGCAGCATCACTGATCATCACTTGCTCAGTCCATGAGCTTGGTAGGTAAGGCAAAAACGAATCCCTATCATATCTTTGTTGACTGTGTCAACAAGTAGAGGGCGCCATCTATTGGGTTGCAGATGACCAGGCCATGATTAGATTGACTGGAATTACTCATGAAGCCTTTAATTACTTGTTGATTACATGTGCACTATTATACGATGAGTATTCCCCTTTTGTTGATGATATGGGATGTATATTCAGGAAACTGGAGGGAGTGGGCTGGTCATGTCAAATTCATCCAGAAGATTGTCTTTGTTTGCGTTTGACGGTGATACCTACCTAGTTGTAATTTGATTGATCAACTAAAAGTAACCTTAATCAGCCATATCTTTCCTTGAAAATAGTATTGTTTCTTGGGGAAGGCTTATTTCTTGGAAATAACATTATAAACAAGACTATTTCTGAGAAATAAGCCCTCTCCGAGAAATAAGACTATTGCCAAGAAACAAGCCTATACCCAAGAGCTACTTGAAAATGTACTATTCCTATGCAGAGATGACTCTTCTTTTCGAAAAATAAGCCCTTTCTCACTATTTACAAGATTTGGAAATAGTCTTATTTCTTGGCGATGGTCTTATTTTTGGAAATTATATTCAAAGTAAGTACTTTCTAACGTAGCAAGATATTAGTATATTACCGATCACTTTACTTCCAATAAAATCTCTCGTAGTATCAGTATGAGGAGTATGGTGAAATGTGGACAATTTTAACATCACTTCTTCTGTTATTCAACTTAGATGCAAGTTTGGTTGGAATTGATCAGATAAGTGTGGTATATCTTGATGTATAAGAGCAACAATCAACACATTGTCAAAAGAGACATTAAAACATATCTTATAATCCATGCAGAGCTAGCAGTGCTAACAGGAGAAAAATTAATGGTATCATTCCTATTTATTTTGAGGTAGCGTTATAGCACCGTATTGGTCCTCGTGCCACTTGGCCATACTATACACCCCTCAACCATGGGCTCAAGACATGTGATGAATTTCACTGACATTGGAGGTTTCTCGGCAACCATATAGAGTCATGGGGAGTGACCCCATGTGGATGTGTTGGTGGGACAAGGTGATTCTAATGATAAAGGTTTTAGAATGTCCAGTGTTGTTTTACTAGGTAAAAGTACAAATGTCTCTAAGTTCAAAAAGAAATATTATAATCCATGGGATCTTATGCACTGAGAAATTCAGCAGCATGTACTATCCTGCTCTTGGTGTAAATGTAAATTTTAAATAAATGCCACACACAAAATCTGTGATTACTTCTACATTCAGAATAATATTCATCCCAACTCAAAATATATTCATTCTAATTTTGAGGTTTATTCTTATTATTCTTATCCCATGTATTAATCTAATTTTATACTCCGTAACACAGCTAATAGCTAACAAGGACTTGTTTGATACTTATTCCTCAAACTTTCCTCCTCTCTCTTGAGTCTTCCCTCCTATATCATGAACCTGATCAGTATCTTCCAATCCCTCCATGTTACCCACACTGTACATTTGTGGTATGCGGGGAACTACTACATTTGGTTGGATTTGGGTATACATAAGACTGCTATTCATCTTCATGAGCTTTGTTGTCATAAATTGCTGCATCTGCTGCATACTTGCTTTGTGCATCTGCATCTGTATTCTACTTTCTTCATGCTGTTCTTTGTATCTTTTGTGCCTTGTGTCATCATCAATCTCTTGCTGTCTCTGCTGTTGATCACTTTGTTGTGATTTGCAATGAACATCGTAATATGTGCAAAAGATGGTTCGTCATCAACACCTCCCCACCTCTTCTTCCTACAATGAGTAAATGGAGTGAGAGTTGCTGGAGTTGTATCAACTGGGGCTTTTTGGTAATTTGAATAAGAAGATGACAGGCATGGAAAGAGAGGATAGTAATGATGTAGTTAGAAGTTCTTGTCTCTGCAACACTTGTTCCTCCTTGTCCTCCCCCTCCTCGCCATTTCAACGTAACTAGCTACCTTTCCATTTGCAATTTTTTCAGCTTCCTCTGCCATTTCTTTAACATCATCTGGAGGGAATAACTTTTCTACAGATCCCCTCGCCTCATTGGTCTTCTCTACAGTCACTCTCAAATCTCGGTTGCCTCACGAACTGTGTTAGGGTAATTGAGATTCCCAGTAGGAATCATGGTCCTGCACAGTGTCTTGAACTCCATTTTGAGCTGGTCACCTCTGGATGGAAGTGGAAAGAAGCAAAACATGATGAAACTAGATCCCACTCAGCACGAGATATTGTTAGGATCTCATGAGCAAATTCCAGCATATGAATTAATTTGCTGGTGCTGTAGTTAAATTGTCCTAACTGGAGACCTAAATCTCCCAGATAGAATTTCCTTGATCCACCTCCACCTCAATATCAACCCCACCCATGTCTGCAACCGCATCCTTGGCCGTAGTGTCCACAGCTACCTCCCCTTGCTCCACCACCACCACTACCAACAACAACAACAACAACAACAGCTGCTGCTGCTGCTATGGGAGGTCCTGCAACAGTGCAGGGATGGAACAACATCTTCTTCCATCTCATTAGCACTACAGACTGCAGGTGGAACATAATCACCCACAGTGCAATTGCACGTGATAAAAGCAGCAACTGGACAGTCTCAATTGCTGGAATCATCACCAGAGGGGGCTGAGCTTTCCTCCTTGTTTTTGCTGTTGGACATTGTGATATGCCAAAACTCCAGGAGCACTATAGCAGTATCTAGAACATAATTTGGGGTTTGGACTTGAATACTTTTAGGTACAGGAATGATTTTCTAGCTTGAAATAATAAAATAGGTCTAAAAACAAACCTACGGAATCCAAGACTTTGCGATGGCTCCATTTGTACCCTAAACATATCTTGAATTTGACCAAACTGTATCATGACAATGGAAAAAACATAAATGCAAAGCAGAAGGCCATTCTTTGCTTTACAAAAACAAAGGGCCTAAGTCCTTGCGCACACAACACAGAAGACTATCAATAGATGATGACAGAGTGGAGACACTTCATTGCCATGACAAAGGACAAGGTTGCCAACAAAGATCCATCTGACGTAATAAACACGGATCAGACTTGGGTCCCATTTTCCTTCCATTCCACGAAGAAACTCAAAAAGGGCACAAGATCTGTCAGTGTGCATGCCTTAACAACCAACATGAAAAGAGTAACACTCAATGCTACTATCGACACCTGTGTGTGGATGCTACCACCCATGTTAATCTTCAAAGGAGCTACAAATGGATGAATCACTCGAGAGTTCAGCACTTAACCAGATCAAGGCCATAGCGCATGCCAACAAAAAGTGTGGAGGGATGAAGACGTGATGAACAGGTGGATTGACCTTGTTCTGATGCCTTGGCGGAACGCAAAGGTGACAGATATTATCCCACTTCTTGACGACTTTTGGTGAAGACTTTTTGACGAACCTGACGACTTTTGGTGACAACCTTTTGACGACCCATGTTATGACTCATCGATTACCTCTTGACGACCCTTCTGATGACTCTGATGACCTTCCACCAATATGTACAGTGAGAGCAAGTCCCAAACAGTATGACTCCGTGACATCCATGATGACTAACGACCAATACTGATGACCCGAGAGATCTTCTGTGACCGCCCATGCGACTCCACCTGACAACCCCTCACGAACCATGTGACATGAGCCAAGGATACCTACTGG
The DNA here is from genome assembly GCA_013187285.1 of Cyclotella cryptica. Taxonomy (NCBI): domain Eukaryota; phylum Bacillariophyta; class Thalassiosirophyceae; order Thalassiosirales; family Thalassiosiraceae; genus Cyclotella; species Cyclotella cryptica. The sequence goes on along the minus strand of JABMIG010000054.1, from coordinate 525,367 downwards.
TACCCCTGACCCACCAGGCCCCTTTTTCAGGACCTAGGAACAATTACTCTTCCCAAACAAGGGGAAGTATACAAAAACCCAACTCATACCTTCTCAGAAAGAATATATTTGAGATACATACCTATCAGGTATATACCTCAGAAACAATGAGTTAAGTTAAGCAGTTGACAGGGGTCAACTGCCCAACTGAGGAGCCTAAAAATACAATACTTTCTCAACTAGCAAACTTGCAGTGTGAGAACTTCTCTGTAAATATTGGACACACTGGCCTCCAATATTTTACTTGTTAATCACAGTGATTTACATGATAAACTCGAGAGGATCACCACTAGGCAATCCTCATTTTCTTGACCATTTCAATAGCTCATAAATTAAGTCTTCAGACAACTGAAACATCCTTTTCTACTTCGTTTATCTACAACTACTTTTCGACTACTTCCGGCTTAGGTCACTATCGTACGATAGCCGAACTTGGTAAGTTGCTCGCTCCTCAACCACACAGAGGCTCTTCCCGACGACCCACAGGCGGTCGAACAAATCAAGGTTTTACAACGCAGAGTACGTCATTTCTCGCACGGCACCGTGCGAACGATTTCTTCCTCAGTCCACCAAGGAGTTCCTACAAGAAGCTTTTCTTAGGCACTAGCCTGGGTGAGAAACTACGAGCCATGTCCTCCGTGAAAGCGATTCCCGAAGGGCTTAAGTGGGTGGAGTGCGAACGTGGCGTTGGAGGGAAGAACTCCCCCATACGTTACATTCCTGAGCAGGATCCCGTGCAGGATGCCCTCGCGAAGGACAAAAAGACCACCTACTTCAAGTTGACTCTCCCTAACACGGGAAACGAGTTAAAGGTGGCAGTATGGGCGTCCGGGACTCCCGAGCAGTTTCTACTGCATGTGCGCTCCGCGATTCACGCATGCAAGCAGATGGGGCTTGACACGGACTTCGCGGCAGCCGAGAAGGCTGTTGAAACAGCCAAGATTGAGGCTGAACTAGCCAAGCAGGAGTACGTGACAGTACGTAATGCTGAAAAGAAGAAGAAGGGCAATAAACAAGAGGCGCCCGGTACGACTACCGAGACTGCTTCACCTGCCCTAGTAGAAGCCAAGACCACGTATGACAAGGTCTTGAAAGCTCTAGAAGCTGCGAAGCTCGCCGTCGCAACGGCTGGAGCGAAGCCCTTCGAGCTTTATGGAAATCTCCTCTCCGACGAGGCACGTCAGCCCTGGGAGAAGATTATCAAGGCCCAAGTGACTAAAGCTCCTTGGGAAGACATCAAGGGAGTACCGCACACGGAGACTCCCACGAAGACTTGGAACTCGTTTCACGAGTGCGTCACGTTTCACCTGTTGCAGGTGTTCCGTCATGACGCGGGCGAGGCCCTCAAGTATTACATCACGAATACGCTAAAAAAGCCCAACAGGGTTTCGATTCGTCAGTTTTTTGTCCGAGTTGAACAGCTCAACAGCTACCTCGAGACACTGCCCTGCCTGTATTACAGCCCGAAGGCTAATCAGGCGACCAAGAAGGTATTGCCTCTTGATGACGCTGATCTTGCGACTCACCTATTGCGCATGTGTCCAGCTAAGTGGCAAACCCAGTATGACCTCACGGAGAATACCACTCCGGTCAGTACTAGGGCCCTGCTATTGGTCCTAGAGAATATCGAGAACAATGCGGAACTCGATAACAAGCCCGCTAGCACGACCAAGGCAAAAGGGGCTGATACGAAGCGGAAGATGGAGTCGATGGACTCCCGCATCCCCAAGAAGCCCAAGAAGGTGGGCTGGACCGAGAAGCATTGTGTGCTATGCAAGAAACATGGGGGGCCGCACAAAAGTCACAATACGCGTGACTGCCGTCGCTATAACAAGGACGGTACTCCTATCAAGAAACATGGGGGCGCAGGTAAGCCCGGTTCAAAGGAAAGAAAACCGGAGGGCAGTAACTTCGCCCAGATTGTCCGGGCGGAGTTGAAGAAAGCTCTCCGCAAAAAGTCTAGTAAGCGCAAGAAACGTCGCGCTAATGACTCGGAAAGTGACAGCGACTCCGACGAAAGTTCGTGAAGGTGCGGGTCGGATAGCACTGGGGAATTACGTAGATGTAAGAAACGTAAATTAAATACTGCAATTGACAGTTACACTACCCCCAGTCCGAGTAAAGCTATCCTGACTAATAAAAGTCAAAATCCAAAATTAATTAAATCAGCTGTCACGAACGCTAAAATATTAAAAAATCTTGTTCCAAGACAAGACAGCCCGAATTAAAAATTCAAAATAAAATGAAGTCAACGACATCATCCAACTTAAAAAAATCTTACGACAAAAAAGTTGTCAGTAATAAAACTCAACATCCTGAGGCTAATGTGTACATGCCCAGTGTAAATTACAATATTAATCACAAACAGGAAGTGATTACAACGAACACCAAGGATCGCCTCGGTGTCACGGCGTTAATTGCCATAATGGAACCAGCGACTGAAAGTCAATCCGCAGAGCCTACAAACAACCTCTGCGGAGTCGCCCCAGTAACAAAATTAAAGTCCTACTGGACTCTGGGTCTGATGGAGACCTTATTTTCCTTCCAAAAGGAAAAGACAAGCCTTTTCCCTACCTGACTAGGCAGGTGCCAAAGTCTTGGCATACGTCAAATGGGAGCTTCCAGACAACCGGAAGAGGTAAGATCAGAGTCAAATTCTTTGAGTACTCTAATTCCAAGGAGTACCTTCTACAACCCGATGTTGTGGAATACAAGGAAGATGGCATGACCAAACCAGGGTTTGACCTCATTCTTGGTAGTAATACCTTGAAAGAGTTAGGAATTGTCCTAGACTTTCGGACAAAGGAAATCACCGTGGATGACATCTCACTGCCAATGAGAGACATCAACAAATTAAAGACAAAAGCTACTGTGGAAAAAGCTTGGACTATGAACAATAGCATCTACCAAGAGACATCCAAGGAACCACAGAGCACTCTGGAGGCAACAAAACGCCTCATAAAAATACTAGACGCTAAGTATGAAAAGCGGATCTCAGGGCAATTGTCAGAGACAACTGCACCCACCTAAGTGGCCCAGAACAAGCAAGGTTACTGGAGCTCCTACAAGAATTTGAGGAGTTATTTAGTGGGAAACTAGGTGACTGGGATTGCAAGCCGGTCTCCCTCCAGTTAAAGGAAGGAGCACAGCCATACCATGGCAGGCCTTTTCCCATACCCAAGAAACACATAGAAATAACAAAAAGAGAGGTACAACGACTATGTGACTTAGGGGTACTCAAATGGCAAGATGATTCTGAGTGGGCATCACCCACATTCATCATACCCAAAAAGACAACACCGTACGGGTTGTCAGCGATTTTAGGGAAGTAAACAAACGGATAGTGAGAAAACCGTTTCCTATTCCCAAAATCAGCACTGTTCTACAAGAACTTGAAGGCTTTACATATGCCACAGCCCTTGACTTAAATATGGGCTATTATACCATTAGATTGGATCCAGATGCGTCCAAAATATGCACCATTATTTTTCCGTGGGGTAAGTACTCTTACCTGCGGTTACCAATGGGCGTTGCATGTTCTCCCGACATCTTCCAGGCTAAGATGTCTGAGCTAATGGCAACCCTTGAGTTCGTGCGAACTTATCTTGATGATTTACTATGCATCAGCAAGGGAAACCTAGAAGATCACCTTACTAAACTTAGAAGGGTCTTCATTAGGTTGAGACGCAGGCTTGACCGTCAATGCGCGCAAGTCGTCTTTCTGTGCCATGGAAACAGAATACCTAGGATATGTGCTATCCAGAGATGGTATAAAACCACAGCCAAAAAAGGTACAGGCAATCCTCGCATTAACACCGCCTCAAAATGTTAAACAGCTCCGTAGGTTTCTAGGCATGGTCCAGTACTACAGAGACATTTGGGCGAGACGCAGTGAAATACTTGCACCATTAACCAACTTAGTTGGTGAATGTGGACACACCAAAATCACAAGGGCTAACAGAACCAAGAAAAAGCCGTGGTATTGGAATGACATCCATCAGCAAGCATTCGACACTGTAAAGGCAACTATCGCTCGCGATGTTACCTTGGCCTACCCTGACTATTCCCAGGGATTTGAGATTTACACAGATAGTTCAAAATTTCAATTGGGCGCTGTGATTACTCAAAACAACAGGCCGCTGGCGTTCTTCAGTAGGAAACTGAGTCAGGCGCAGCAAAAATATAGCGTGACCAAACAAGAACTACTGGCCATAGTAGAAACACTAAAAGAGTTCAAAGGCATGCTTTGGGGACAACAAATTACGGTCTACACTGACCACAAGAATCTAATGCAGGATGCTCTAGGTCTGACCTCTGATCGAGTGTACCGCTGGAGATTACTCTTAGAAGAGTATGGCCCCACCATCGTGTATATCAAAGGCATCCACAACACCGTTGCGGACGCCATCTCACGACTGGACTATGGACCCGTCATAGATGACAGGTCAACCTGGATGACTTTCGCCCAGTGTTGGTGCTACCACAACACCTCACAGCCAGAAACATCCCTAGCATCCACCCAGGAATCCATGAACCAGGTGTTTGCTAATCGCAACGAAGAGGACTCCATCTATCCCCTCACAACCAGAGAGATAGCGGAGGCACAACAAGAAGATGAAAGCCTACTAAACAAAGGCTACTCAACTCAATTAGTTGAAAATATTAAAGTACTCTGCAAGGAGGGCAAAATGGTTATTCCAGCAAGCCTCCAACACCGTGCGGTAGCTTGGTTTCACCACTACCTACAGCACCCCGGGACTAAACGTCTCGAAGAAACTCTTCGTCTGTCGATGTATTGGAAAGGTCTAAGAGCGACAGTCCAATCACACGTCAAAAAGTGTCACAGTTGCCAGGTGAACAAACGCAGGCAGATAAAATACGGGAAACTGCCAACAAAACTTGCCATCACCAACCCATGGGAGGCTCTATGTGTGGACCTTATAGGACCGTACACCCTCAAGGGCAAGGACAAGACACAAATTGACTTCATGTGCGTCACAATGATCGATCCTGCAACAAGCTGGTTCGAAATTGTAGAGTTGCCGGTATCACAGCTCCCGAAGCTTGATCTTCCCACGGGTACAAAGGGGCACAAGGGCAAAGACACACATGTCCACGAACAACAACCCTACTTTGACAAGACGTCAGCAACAGTAGGTAATTTAGTCAATAGGACCTGGTTTAGCCGTTACCCACGTAGTCAATATATTATCTACGACAATGGAAGTGAATTTAAACTTCACTTCGAGACCCTCTGTGAGTCATACGGTCTAAAGCGTAAGCCAACCAGTGTCAAAAACCCACAAGCGAACGCAATACTCGAGCGGGTGCATCAAACAATCATGGCGATGCTCCGCACAGCTGAACTGGATATGGCCGACACCATCAGCGAGAGTGACATTGCTGACTTTCTCACAAATGCCGCATGGGCCGTTCGCTCTACCTATCACACAGTACTAAAGACTTCGCCAGGTGCAGCTATCTTTGGAAGGGACATGTTGTTTGACGTCCCCTACATTGCTGACTGGTCTACAATAGGGGAATATAGACAACGGCAAACTGACCGTAACACCAGACGGGAGAATGCCTCTCGCATAGACTGGGACTACCAACCCGGTGACAAAGTACTGCTGCGAAAAGACGGTATCCTCCGCAAAACAGAAAGCCGGTATGAAAGTGATCCTTGGACTATCACGTCAGTTCATACGAATGGCACAATAAGGGTTCAACGCGGAACTAAGTCCGAACGACTTAACATTAGGAGAGTTACACCATATTTCGAATAAACTAAACACGTCTTGTACCTTACCCCTCTCTCCTATCAAGACTTACGCTTTGTCATTGCTACACCATCTTTTTTCCTCCTCGCGGTTTTCTTTTTTTTCCTCGATCGGTTTTCTTTTTAGTGAGCATTGACACCTTATCGCTCCATTCGTGGGGGCGAGTGACATGAGCCAAGGATACCTACTGGTACCCCTGACCCACCAGGCCCCTTTTTCAGGACCTAGGAACAATTACTCTTCCCAAACAAGGGGAAGTATACAAAAACCCAACTCATACCTTCTCAGAAAGAATATATTTGAGATACATACCTATCAGGTATATACCTCAGAAACAATGAGTTAAGTTAAGCAGTTGACAGGGGTCAACTGCCCAACTGAGGAGCCTAAAAATACAATACTTTCTCAACTAGCAAACTTGCAGTGTGAGAACTTCTCTGTAAATATTGGACACACTGGCCTCCAATATTTTACTTGTTAATCACAGTGATTTACATGATAAACTCGAGAGGATCACCACTAGGCAATCCTCATTTTCTTGACCATTTCAATAGCTCATAAATTAAGTCTTCAGACAACTGAAACATCCTTTTCTACTTCGTTTATCTACAACTACTTTTCGACTACTTCCGGCTTAGGTCACCATGTGACAACCAAAAAACGACCCTGACGACCCCGGATGACTTTAGTGACGACATCAGACACCCCAACTGACAACCAGTTGACAACCTCAAAAATCTCTTGACGACAACTGACGACTCCATCTGGCAATACTTATTGCCAAAGTCCAAAATTGCCTTTCTTGCTGTTGTCATGGTCTGACATAAAGACAGTGCAAATTGAAACAATTGCGCTGTTCAAAAAAATCCATCTCCCCAGCCAACCCCTTCCGTGCAACAAAATACACATACCAGCCACCAGTACCATCTTTGCTAATGGTGAAGCATACAAGCTTGTGTGGTGCTGTCATCCACAAACACAGCTGCATGCCCACTCCATGGTCATCGTGATTCAAGACTAAGGAGTTGCCGCACCCAAGCAAGGGCAACTCACAGCTATGTCCATAATCAGAGGACAAGAAGCTAACAAGAACCATTCGATTAATTGTGTGTTTTCAGGAAACAAAGATGTTGTGATTTGGTGTTACAGTGATGCATGTGAGTTAGGTGATGATTTGGGCAATCGTGTCTTGCTCACCACACAGACTCTCCCCTATGATCCTTTACCTGCCTTCTTATATTTTTTACAATTCAATTGATTTTTCCACCCAAACTGTCACTATTGAACCCCTGCAATCTCAGCCCCCAGGCTAATCTGATGACGTTACCACTTCCAACATGGTAAGAAAAAATGAACACCCGATGTTTTCTTTGTTGCTACAATTAAGTCTAGGTTGCAAATTACCCAGTAATTCTTCAGCAATGTAGGATTCCCGGGGATATTGCCATTTTTTGGAGGAAAGATGGTTCTTGTAACCACAAAATTACTATCTATCTATAATTTTTTGAGTTGGGGTTAGGGATCAAAAAAACTCCTACCAACAAATTGCTGGGGAGTATACAGTAATTACTGGGGCATTACCATAACACCACGACAGTCATATTTTGGGGGTTTTGGTGACAATGGCAAAAAAAGTAATTTGGAAACAAGAACTAAGTTTTTTTCAATTAAAAATTTTCTCACCGACCGCATCATGGTTAGTATCACAGCCCCCAGTTTTAATCTGAAGACTTTGCTGCTACCTTGTGACTGGTAACAAAAACACAAAGAGGGAGAGCTTTCACACAGTGAGCTAGGTTGTAAATTCCAATTTTGGATACTGTCTCAAAAAACAGTAACGAGTAGCAAGCCGGAATTCCTGCAGTAATTACTTTAGGTTCCGGAAATATTACAGCAAATTTGGAAAAAATGAGCCTTATTTTGTGACGTCACGGCATCACAGTCCTTAAGTATTGTACAAAGTACTTAAGTAAATTTTCTACCACAGTAATCACATCACTGTCAAAAATAGCAAATATTCCGGAGCAACACAGAATTTGGCCAGAATTCTGCTAGAATTGACAACCTAGACATTGACAACATGTGTATTTTCTATTTTTAAAGTTGGTGTTATGATTTAACCTTCTTGTTACTTATTTTGAATATATTGTGTCCTGGTTGATATCTTAACCCCCAGGCTAGCATCTGCTGCCCCACTCCTAACAACAAAACAAACATGGAGAAAAATTATACACCCCTTTTTCATTTTAGTTTTAAGATTTGATCTTTTAATATGGACACACCACCTTTAACATCCTCATTGAAACAGAAATAGAAATCAAACTATCAAGGGCAAAGGTGATGATATGGCTCCGACCTATTTTCACAAAATCTGGAATTGCACAGAACATTTGGCAACTTTTGCCCATACAGACTCTCAATTGCAGCAGGATGTCCTGCAAGATTCTAAAATATACTGTTTGTTCACAGCAGTATATATTCTACATCAAGGAATACATGTTGGCCTTGCACAAACAACATAGTTGAAAATCGTGAAGGTCATTACATCGCAAGTACGGAGTACATATATGACCATATTGTTCTGAATGAAGTTTAGGAAAATAAAGGCAGACAGTGCTCACACATGCAAACCCATGCATGTACTTTCTCGATCTGCCAATACGTTGGCAAGGATACCACCATTTTTTGACGTGCCAAGAATGGTTGGAGTTAACAATCTTTAATTCTTTTCAATTCCAAGCGGGAAGATCTAGACTAGACAACCAAAAATAACAGTGTTTCCTCATTTCTCTGCATAATCCATTACTAAGCAGCATGCCACACAGTGCAAATGGAAAAAGAGTAATATAAAGTCAGTATGGTTGGTACCAAACACCATACCATCATGGCTGCATCCAGTCATATCCAATCATTTTGCATGGAACAAATTTCACCATGATAACATCATGCCATAGCAAGGAACCATAGACACTGCGCAACAACATGGTGATGCTGCCTGTGCCCTTTCGGCAGCAAGCTTAGGAGTGGAGGAGCATCAGCCTCTGGCTCCATGCCACCATCACAACACAAAATTCATTACAGCTGAAGATGAATGATTTCAAAGAGAATTTGAGCAAGGGGCAGCTGGACAGACCATGGAGATAGCAGGCATATGGTGGAGGAGGCCAAAGAGTAATTATGGATGCTCATGACAATGTCACCAGGAGAGAACATAGGAGAGGTGGAGGGATAAGGGGAAAGGTGGTAAGTAAATGCTGGAGGATAGGATGAACTCTGTAAGAGTTCTTTATTGCTCGTCCTTTCCTCTTTTTCGCCCCCAAATCACCATTCTTCCCAACATCACCAATCATCAGCAATACAACTGCCCAGTACCACAACACCAACACCAACAATGCCACCAGCACCCAAACCACCCTATTCTCCAGAATCCCATCCTCAGGAAGAACTCCATACAGCAGAAGCAGACATCATGGATGCAGAAAGAAGAGCAGTCGTCCGCTTGTGCATTGCCAAGGGCACAAGGGGGGAACTACATTGATTTTATCATCCACCTAATCTGTTACCTAATCAACACATGCCAAATCCACTGTGACATCCCCAACCCAACCCTCATAGGAAGTCATACAGTAACATGTGAAGAAGACTGTTAACATAGGACTCAGAGAGGGGCTCCAATCAAGTTGAGTTCTAGCCTCAACTCTGTTAGTTAGAGTTTCCTTATCAATATGAATGGACCTGGTCAGTCCACACACACCGTAAATTTTGTCAAGCTAACAATAACTATGCAAAGTATCTTGAGACATTCTGTGAAAAAGTGACAACACGGCATGCTAAAGATGAAGCAATGTTTTGATTCAGGGTTGGTGAGGTTGGTGAGGGAGAGGGTGCAACACCAAATGACAATGTCGAGGTTATCATACGATTGGATGCAGGGACATATGCTGCTGCTTCACAAGGTCTTGCCTATCTATATCTGATTGTGAAGTTGACAAGAATTTTTCTGCAAACACACCATACCTCTGGAAGTAGCCAAGCTTATAGCTCTACAAGAAGGGATCAAGGAGAGTTGCTACCGCCCAGCATCAGGCACTTGGAATGAGGGCTCTGGAGGGAAAGGACCTGATGCCCATTACTTGCTATATCCATATTGTTAAAATTTCATGGTGAGCAATGATCCATAGAGTGTTTCCACGTATCTCTTTTTGCTGCTGGATTGAAATCAAGTCTCCAGGGCAGGCATGGCAGTCAATGCCAACGTTAAGTGGGTTGGAATGTGGAATGATTGCATTTACTTCCAGGTTGGTATATAAAAGACTGACAAAGACGGCAATAAATTTGTGGACAATCCATTCCACCTCTACTAAGTTCCTCAGAATCTAGCCATATGCCATTGCTTGCCTTCTGCAGTGATATCATCTGCCATCCTTGCCTCTTGAAAGATAAATGTCAGTCTTTTGAAGGTATTTATCTATACAATCACTTTAATAATCTTCTTTGTTTGATTGTTACATCTTCCTAGCAGCAGACCTTCACCAATCTAGGAATGGCCACAAAGTACATTGGTACTCACTCCATCCAAACGGGTGCAATTGCTCACATTGCATGTGGATGCACATCATCACAACCTATCTGTTCAATCTGTATTCTGGCAAATTGGAAAGGTGGCAGGGGGCATGGACTGATATGGTCGGTATGAATCAGCTGGTGACATGTATATTGTTTGTTCAGTGTCTGTCTGCAATCATCTTACCAAGGGCTTTGCCAAGAGAAATTCCTATTTCAACTTTTCAGAATTCAATGAAGATGACAAGAAGCACAAGATAAGAGAACTCAATCTATGGATCAACTTCAGTGCCTAGCTGCAATTGTCTCACCAAAGACTTTGCCAAAAGCAATCCATATTTTGACTTTTCAGGATTCAGTGAAGACAAGAAGAAGCACACGACAAGAGAACTCAATCAATGGATCAAGGCATCAATGCCCAAGGAGGGCTGCACTAATGAGGTAGTGTTTTTGATTTTTAGTCCTGCATTGCTAACCTTGTGAACCATCGGTTTTGGTTGGATGAAACTCTCTCATTAGACAATACTATACAATGTTCCCCACTGTGGTTGGAGACTGTACATTATGCAGAATATGTGATGACTTTTTATCCTTGGAATTGGACAATGGATGCCCCATAAATCACTGGACTGCCAATTGATGTTCTGTACCTTTTGAAAGTGGAGACACTAAGAAAGGAGATGTCTGATCTAAGAGATGCTTTGCTATGTGATAATAAACAGGTGGAGAATTCAAATATTGAAAGAATAGAGCATACTTTGGACATGCGATCTGTTAGATCTGTTTCAAAGAAAGGAGTATGGAAACCAAATAATGCACAACACTTTTGGACAGGAGAGACAGGTACTACACTGCGGGTACTACACTGCGGGACACTTTTGGGGGTGATCTTGGTCCATATTTGCTTACTCATATAGAGGGAGGTGAAGGGAAAGAAAGCTCATTTGATAAGAGCCATTTCATTTCATTGTCTTGGAGGACTTGCCATGATACGATGAAAGAGAGGGGCATGTTTCAAAAATTGAAAATTTAATGTAGCTGTTTTTTCCAAATGTTTAGACATTATTTTTTATATATTAAAATACACCATCACGTGATGAGCAAAATGACAGTTTAGGCAATAGCATTATATGCCCAAATTAGATGACATTGACACTGTTTATGCTTAAAATATCTGGTCTAATGGTCTAGGAGTTGGGTGTGGAGGTCATCCAGAAGCCATTCTCATACAATTACACAGGGGAGGGGGGGCGGGTATTTGTGCTCAAGTTATTTGGTGTAAGATAACTTCTTACTTTATCTCCTAAATATGGCTTCACTCACAAACAGCAATAGAAAACAGGTGACAAGGCAGATAACATTGTGTTTTTGCATCCCATTTTAACACTTTTTTACGTGCCTATTTAATTTTCAATTAAATTGTTGCCTCTCCATTGTGTTGCGCCATCAGTTTTGCATGTGTGATGTGTCACAATGTGTGACTTCCTTGATACTCATTGCTTTCAGACAGAAGTGGCAGAAGAATGAACAGAGGAGAGAAGCAGAGGGAAACTCTTTTGGGCATTTGTTTGGAAGACTTGTTCCTTGATATGGGTTTTCACCTATGATTGTAAAAACTGCTTCATTTATTAATTTAACCCACTTTTAAATAGGTCGATCACTAGGTTGCCTGCATGCTCATTCTTTACTGTTTGCATGAAAGTTAGTCATATGTTTCATGACACTCTTTTACTCGTAATTTAGGTGTATATGTATTTTTAGTTTCTGATGTCTTTTATCAAGATTTTTCTCTCCTTCTCCTTCTCCTTCTCCTTCTCCTTCTCCTTCTCCCTTCTCCCTTCTCCCTTCTCCCTTCTCCCTTCTCCCTTCTCCCTTCTCCCTTCTCCCTTCTCCCTTCTCCCTTCTTCCTTCTTCCTTCTTCCTTCTTCCTTCTTCCTTCTTCCTTCTTCCTTCTTCCTTCTTCCTTCTTCCTTCTTCCTTCTTCCTTCTTCCTTCTTCTTCTTCCTTCTTCTTCCTTCTTCTTCCTTCTTCTTCCTTCTTCTTCCTTCTTCTTCCTTCTTCTTCCTTCTTCTTCCTTCTTCTTCCTTCTTCTTCCTTCTTCTTCCTTCTTCTTCCTCCTTCTTCCTCCTTCTTCCTCCTTCTTCCTCCTTCTTCCTCCTTCTTCCTCCTTCTTCCTCCGTCTTCCTTCTTGCTTCTTACTTCTTGCTTCTTGCTTCTTGCTTCTTCCTTCTTCCTTCTTCCTTCTTCCTTCTTCTTCTTCTTCTTCTTCTTCTTCTTCCTTCTTCCTTCTTCCTTCTTCCTTCTTCCTTCTTCTTCTTCTTCTTCTTCTTCTTCTTCTTCCTTCTTCTTCTTCCTTCTTCTGCTTCCTTCTTCTTCTTCTTCTTCCTTCTTCTTCTTCCTTCTTCTTCTTCCTTCTTCTTCTTCCTTCTTCTTCTTCCTTCTTCTTCTTCTTCTTCTTCCTTCTTCTTCCTTCTTCTTCCTTCTTCTTCCTTCTTCTTCCTTCTTCTTCCTTCTTCTTCCTTCTTCTTCCTTCTTCTTCCTTCTTCTTCCTTCTTCTTCCTTCTTCTTCCTTCTTCTTCCTTCTTCTTCCTTCTTCTTCCTTCTTCTTCCTTCTTCCTCCTTCTTCCTCCTTCTTCCTCCTTCTTCTTCCTTCTTCTTCCTTCTTCTTCCTTCTTCTTCCTTCTTCTTCCTTCTTCTTCCTTCTTCTTCCTTCTTCTTCTTCTTCTTCTTCCTTCTTCTTCTTCCTTCTTCTTCTTCCTTCTTCTTCTTCCTTCTTCTTCTTCCTTCTTCTTCTTCCTTCTTCTTCTTTCTTCCTCCTTCTTCCTCCTTCTTCTTCCTTCTTCTTCCTTCTTCTTCCTTCTTCTTCCTTCTTCTTCCTTCTTCTTCCTTCTTCTTCCTTCTTCTTCCTTCTTCTTCCTTCTTCTTCCTTCTTCTTCCTTCTTCTTCCTTCTTCTTCCTTCTTCTTCCTTGAAGTTGAGGGAAATAGCCCACCGAGGGCGATTGATTGAATCATTTTTGTTTAAGGAGCAATGTACCTATAGTACAAGACTAACTCTACAAAAAAGATCTTTTTTATTTTTTCTACTTCTTGGAATAATACAAGAACTAACTGGAACCTGGATTATATCTTCAACTAGGTAGTGGTATAATATCATCATACCCTACTTACTCCTTCAACTGATCATAATACTCAACCTCAACAAATTCCCAAACGTCCTGCTGAACGGCAATATGACAGCTGCTTTGATTAAGCAGCTGGATCGTGGAAATTCATATAGCAACTGCCAATCATTGTGAACGTACGTTTCTTTGAGAAAGGACGATTCTTGGAAATAAGTCTGTATCCTCAAGATTAAGCCGATTTTGGGAGAAACGGACGAATCTTGTCTAAAAGGATGATTTTCAAAAATCGTCCTTCGCACATAGATTCATCCTAGTCTATTAGGAATCAGTAGCATTTCTACGTAAAAATTTAACTTTCAATCTTAGTACCAAGAATCGTCCGAATTGGCCAGAAATGGATGATTCTTGAGAAAAAGATGAATCTTAAGATTCATCCTTTTCTCAAGTATTGGCCATAACGGATGAAACTTCTCCGAACGGACGACTTTTCAGAAAACCATCTGTGAACGGAGCAAACTCAAAAAGGGTTCCTCTGTTCCCAAGCAACCCGATTACAACCAATGCACTTCATTTGGCTCTGCTGATATAATCTCTCTCTAGAGGTATTGTAGAGAGAGAGAGGTGAGAGAGAGAGAGTTTTTTCTCTGGACTCCCAATATTTTGGGAGTTGTTGCTTATTACGACAACTATGGATGATGTTACGGAACAGTTGCTAGAGTTGTTTACTTCAGTAGTAAGAAGTCTTGAAATTTTGTATGAAAGCTTTAACTTACATTTGTTTGGTTCAACTGCTTAAATTTAATTTTTTTGGACCATTTCCCTCAACTTCCTTCTTCTTCTTCTTCTTCTTCTTCTTCTTCCTTCTTCTTCCTTCCTTCTTCTTCCTTCTTCTTCCTTCCTTCTTCTTCCTTCCTTCTTCTTCCTTCCTTCTTCTTCCTTCCTTCCTTCCTTCCTTCCTTCTTCTTCCTTCTTCTTCCTTCTTCTTCCTTCTTCTTCCTTCTTCTTCCTTCTTCTTCCTTCTTCTTCCTTCTTCTTCCTTCTTCTTCCTTCTTCCTTCTTCTTCCTTCTTCTTCTTCTTCTTCTTCTTCCTTCTTCTTCTTCCTTTCTTCTTCTTCTTCTTCTTCTTCTACTTCTTCTTCTTCTTCTTCTTCTTCTTCTTCTTCTTCTTCTTCTTCTTCTTCAGTGAGACAGTTTTTCACTTTTTGCCACAACATGTAAGACGTAAGACAGCAATAGAGGAATGAGAACTTACCTGTAAATAATCATTTTTTGGGTTGAGGTACATGGGTAGTCATCATGTTTTGATCTCTGATTGCCTTTAAAATTATATCTCATTTCAAAAATGGGCTCAATCGCGTGCGCTGCGCCGCGCCCGTTTTCAACTAAGTGTAGACAAGCCCCTCTATTTTCATCCCATGGCTTCCTCTGTTTCTACAAATTGCATTCTGTCTAACTCACTACAAAAAATCTTGCAGTGGCTGCTAGTAAGTTAGAATGAAAAGCACAACCTTTTTCTGTGATGAGATGTCATTATGTTTATAATGATGCCATGATTTTTACATAGGTAGTATCTTATGATATTTTTATCACATGGCCAGTATGACATCTAAACCTCACTTGTAAAGACATTTTGCTTTTTTATGCCTCTGTTATGCATATCCCAATGATTTGAAAGTCTGCCAATTTCTCACTTTATTGTTTTTTCTAAGTCTGCCAATTTTGGTATATTTTGGATTTTACAGATCCCTATGTATATCAGCCTAACATTAGTAATGAAACATCCAGATAAGTGGAATTACCTCCGATGTCTCAACCTTACAGCTCACAATAGTAACACAGAGGCAAGATGTTGTCCAGTGTCTCAAATGCAATGAGCTCTGCAGATCTTGCAACACTTGCAGCATCAGCGTGTACACGCATTAGTGGTAGGCCTACTGCTGAAGAGAGTCCATCGACCAGCCAATCAGCTGAAGCTGTAAGCCAAAGCTCAGCTGAACATGTAAGCAAAAGTGGATGCAGCAGTCAAACACCAGGAAGAGGAGGTCAAACGAGTGGAAGAGGTAGCCAAGGAGGCCAAGGTTGAGGGGGTTGAGGAGGAAATTTGGAGGTACTCAAGTCACTATTGCAAAAAGAGACTGGCAGCTTCAAGATAGTGATGGTGCCACCTGTACCATTAACGCAGATGGTGTCAGAGACATTTATAACAAGAAGGATGCCTTCAAACATCTACACACATTCAACACTGGTGGTGACATAATATCAGCACTGCCAATGTGTGGGTATCAATGGTAAGAATGTATCTATTGATGGCAGCTATCTTTTCTCTGGTACATGTCCATCCAGTATTAGACTCATTGCAGAGATGAAATTACAAGAGAATTGTGATGCATACACCATTGATCAGCACTGCTGCAATTCATTTAATGCCAGGGAAATGAGATTTACTGGTACCGTTGGTTCGTCCTTCAATGCTGACCATGGATATGAATCGGACAACGATGGGTGGAAATTAGAATTGATTGAAATGTGCATAGAGTCATTTCGATAGGCATTCATCCCGTGATGTCATGTGGAAGGGAACGCTAAATGAGGACTATATATTACAGCAGTTGTCGTGTGAGGTATGGGTGTCTGATGTCTTTCAAGTGGGTATGCTTCAATCTTAACGTTGGGGTGGCTCTCTTGCCGTTTCACCTGATGCCAAAGCTGTAGGAAAAATTTCTTCACCTGATGGATTCTTCCAAGAGGATGATGTTGTAGTGATATTTGTTGAAATCAAAATAAGACAGAATCCAGATACAATTCAAAAGGCTCTTGCAGCAAGAGAGACTCATGGTAAATTGGTGTACTGCAGCTATGGTAGTACAATGTTCAATGATTGTGTTTTTGGCAAGAATAGGAAACAGATCCTTCATCAGGCTATGGTTACGGGGCTTGAATATGGCGTTTATATTTTGGCTGTATCGGTTGATGGAGAATCTGAAATATGCCAGATGGTCATTGTTCAATTCAAAAACGATGACAGAAATGGACATTTCAATCGTATTAACCCGATTGGTAGACAATTGTTAGGTTAGTTGTACAATGATCAAGTTCCGGAGCAAGGTTATTTAGATGTCAATGACTACCCAGATTGGCTTACAGAAGAGCATAGGCATGTATTTTGAAGTTGTTATCCCATGTGGAGTGCGCTCTACAACAAGATAAGGAATACTGTTGCCAATGATAATGAAGGTCCAGGCGGCTATCAAGACAATGCAGATAACTTAGAAAGTTCTTTCAATCCTTTGAACCCAGTCTCCGTGCTAAAACACTTCCAGCAGTACCAATACAACAAATCCAAATGGGGTCTTGACAAGAATACAGAGTTCAATAAACATCTAATATGCAAAGGATTGATACTCTGTGTAGAGACTCTGTGTATCATTAAGATGGTCAATGGGTTGGGGTATAACAACATGGCGGCACTCTCAGGCAAAATTAATCAAGTGCTATATCATTGAATAGGCATCAAGAAATAACGGAACTATGCCCTCTATTCAGCAGTTTTGCAACAAGTTGAATAATAATACGTTGTCTTTAGATGATTGGGCAATAGGGTTTGGAGCTAATCTTCTAAAATATGTTGTGTCACCAAAGATTCATGTATCAAATTCATTCTAATGAGATGGATCTCAAGAATTGGTGACCTTCAGTCAAGACTTTCGTCGTCTTTCACGAATTGAAGAATAGTCGCGTAAAGGCAAATGGCGAGTTATTTACGACAAACTGAAGCATTTTGCAACTGATGACTGGCTACAAGGAAGAACCAATCACAGGCACTGCATCACACTCATGTTTGTAGTGCAGCAAAGTTGAGAGGTGGCAAAGATGCTTGTCCATTTTGTGCTTTGTGCTCAAAGCATAAGTCAGGTAATCGGCAGACTAGGTGGCAATGTAGCACTTCTGAGGTGCAGCTGTGCTGTGTGAATTGCAATAAGCAGGAAGATGGAGATGAAGGTGATGAGGTAGACACTGAGCCAAGATCTTGTTTTGCATTGTGGCACAAAGCTGAAGCTTTGATGGACCAGCACGAACGTCAGCATACGCCAATGAAAATGGCCAAACAAAACAAAAAGAGGAAAAGAACTGAAGCAGATGACAATGGCAACTTGGATGGGTTTGACAATAACACCTCTTTCAATTCATGCAATTATTTAGGCCGCAACGAAGATGCAAATGAGAGTATGGCAGATGTAGATGGTGAATGGAGTCAACGTACATCCAATGAAGTATATGTGCCCCCTCTACCGGAAGTTAATTTGGACAATGATCAACAAATAGCAATTTGAAACCCTTGTTAGGGCCTGCAGATGATGGCTGATCCGTGTCAGGGGAGCAACACATGCAATTCTCTGACCACATGCTGTCTGGAGACTAAATGTAGCAACCACCCTAGGACTGTGCCTGATCTGAGTCTATGTCTGCAAAGGGCGTTCAGAGGGTGGTTGCTACAGTTAGACACCGACAACATTGGTGGCAGCTGATTTCAAATGTGACTATAGTTACTAAAATAATAAGAATTGGCAGTGCAATCAAGGAAAGCAAAAATGTAATGTTGTTCTGCAAACCAGACAAGCCACTTTATTTCCAAACTATTGCTTCCTCTGATTTTACGAATTGCATTCTGTCTAGCACGCCACAAAAAATCTTGCATCGGCTGCTACGAGTAATAAAGGTATTACCCAGTATAATTGTATTGTACCATTCTACACCAAAGCTTTGCGGGTGGGGTGGTGTAGGGTGGTGTGCCCTTGTCCTTCTGCTTGTCCCGTCTCCACGAAGGGGATGTGACGACGCGAGCTAAGTAACAAAAAGTTATCCAAATTATCCAACGCTATATCAGCGCCTCCTTCAGAGATCACCGCCAAGTACCACGAGATCATGGGCTGTACGTATGACGTGAAACAACGTGAAACCTTCGCATATCGTTAGTAATTGTGCATCAGAGGAATAGGTAATTGTCCATCAGACAATAAAGCGATATCCCTAAATCTTATGAAGGCAGTTATCCTTCTTGTATCTGCATTAGCCGCAGATGCATTCTCACTGCCGTACTGCTTGAACTCACATGACGCTAAAGCGGTTCTCTCGTTCCCATGGAAAGTACCCACGTCTTGCGTCAAACCACGATTTTACAATTCAGGAAAATTTCCGACAACTTTACGATCTCCGCTTCGTTTGGCTTCGCCCAACAAGGACAACCAACCACGAGATTCGGACTATCGAATAGATAACTCGCAGAATCTGAGACAACCCACACCATTTGTAGGTCTACCACCGTATAGCAGAATCATAATTTTTGTTGCCACCACTGTCCTAATTTGGATTTCGGAACCTCTGTTGAGTCTCGTGGATTCCGCCGCAGTTGGTCGATATGCTCGAAAGGATGCTGTGTCAAAGTCAATGGCAAATGGTCCTAATTTGTCATCTGTTGTTCAGTTGGCTGCACTGGGGCCTGCTACCATGTTATGCGATTCATCCATGTACTTAACATTCTTCATTGCGATGGCCACCACTAACAAATTAGCGAATTCCTTTGCGAAGTACGATTTGGAAGAGCAAATTACAACTGTTTCACATGTTATGGCGATAAGTCTCACAGTTGGCATCATTTTATTTCTGGGAATAAATTTCCTCGGAGAGGGATTGCTGTCGTCAATCTTGGGCCCCGTTGGAGCGACAATAACCATCCAGACTGCTAGAGGAGGTGCTGAAACGATTGACTTGACACGACAGGTCCTTAATGCTGCGCTTGGATATGCACGAATTAGATCTGCTGTTTACCCGCTCTCTGTGATGGGACTTACGTCTCAAGCGGCGCTTCTTTGTGCAGGAGACACAAAGACACCAACACTGGCAGTACTAGTCGCAAGCTTGACAAACATCATTGGGGATTATTTTTTTGTAGCCAAATTGGGATTTGGCGTTAGAGGAGCAGCATTGGCAACAAGTCTTGCGAGTATGATGTCAAATGGGATATTGGTTAGTAACCTTTGGAGAGCGGTCCAAGGGTGGAAGCACAATCTCGAAAATTCTTCAAATGACAAGCATACTTCTGTATCGAGGCTACCATTTGTTTCATTCCCCGATCGCAAATCGTTCGTGTCTTTAGTTCAACTAGCAGGGCCTATGTTTTTTGTTCTTGTCGGGAAAGTGATGGGATATTCTGCCATGACAATGCGCGCAGGCACCTTTGGGCTAGTTTCATTAGCATGTCACAATATTTTGATGAGATTATTCTTCTTCTTTGCAACCATGGGTGATGGCTTATCTCACGCCGCCCAAACCTTCATGCCTGGTTTACTGTATCAAAAGAGCTTGGTCGAAAAAGAAGGTGCTGCAGTTGCCCAAGCTAACGACGGCAAAAAGGCAAGGACCCTGCTCAAAAGGCTGCTGGTGCTCTCAGCTAGTGTCGGTGCTTCAAATAGCGTTTTGAGTAGGTTCATTGCAAGTAACTTTGGCGTAGCCGTCACCACGGACTCATCCCTTGTATCACTGATGTCAGAAGTGTCTCCTTTCATGGGCCTGGCTCTCTTGATCCACCCAATAACGATGACATTGGAGGGGTCAATCATTGCTGGCAGGAACCTTACATATTTGGTTGGGACTTACATGGCATCTTTCCTCATTCTGCTGGCGCAGTTAAATCTTGTGTGCACACAATTTATTGGGGTTTGGCATGCTTTGTTGCTATTCCAAATGATCAGGATTCTACAATTTGGGTCATTAGTATGGAAACAGACTTCTTCGCTTTGAAATATAAATTTGCGTAGGGTTCTGCGTTTGGGTGACGGACCTGCTGTATATAGGGGTGTGTTACGTGATGAGGTTCACGAAATTTCTCAATCACTCTTATTTCAAACATGTGCTTTGTCAGTAACAATAGCTATCTTGTTTTCGACATAATTAATTATGCTATAAGACCGATATATTGGTTGTCTGTATTCCGTGTATGGTCATCATTCTTTTTCGCTTTTCCGACTCTATGAAGAAGACTGTACATCTACACGTCATGTGATTTGTTGCCATCAACATGACAAGCTAATGCCTGATGGTTCATCATTTCACCTGTATTCCACATCCAATGAATAATACAACTTTTTATGGAATCATTGGCATTTCCATCAATGAGTTTAAAATGAAAAAGACAGCTGTCTTCCCTTGCTGATGTTGGTATATTAGACGAAAACGCCAACGCAATGGCCATAATACATGCGAATCAATCAGTCAACGACTAATAGCAACTTCTGGTAGTTCTCGCGCCATACTTTCACTTGATTCTTCTTGTTTCTGTATAATACACCCATTGATACACCACTTACAGAGGATAATATCTTAAGTGTTGACTTTTTCGTTACAATGGGAGTCTTTGATTCAGTATCAATCTTCATTATCCCTAAGCTGTCCCTGCCCTGTTCGCAGTTACATGTTGTTGAATTTTCATGCCTTAGTGCATACATTGATTGTCGATTGACACTTGATCGTAACATGAATTCATCATCACCACAAAATTTGGGAGGTGATTATTGATTTCATGAGGCAATGAGATGATGATTCGAATCCATTATCTTTCCATTCAAGTGTGTTGTTAGGATGCTCTTGTTCACTGTCTAGCCTCGCTCCATCATTTTTTGCTTCGTTTTTTTTTTGTATTCACTTATAGAATCAAAATACTTCCTCAAATCTTTGTTGCTGTAGACAGACTTCTTCTAAATCACTTTGAAGCATAAATTAAAAATATTTAGAAGTTCACATTGGAGGCACCGAACGACGCAGCAGAAGTGCTAGGATGGACAGCGAACAAAATATCATTGACAGAATTTTGCAAAGTGATGATATCAAAGATGCGAAGGATGAAATAGAACGAGCATTGAGGAGTACCACCCTTCCTGCTCCTCCCATTCCGCAGTGGCTTCCGTGTATTGCATCATCGTCGATCCCTCGAAAAGTGAGACAGGTTCAGAAGTTTATTAATCAATTCGAGTACAATTATACTGGTGTTGTGTTCTTCGCCACTAAAAGAAATAGAGGCATGAAGCATCTTGTATATACCGCAAAGTTGATCATGAAGGAAGCATTGCCCATCAAATGCGTGGAATCTCTGTTCCTCGGTGTTCACCTGACAAATGGGATAAAAAGCGTAAGATGAGCTATGTTACGTCCGGAGACTTGCATCACCTCAGAATGCTTTACCATCACATCACCGTTTACAGCTCTTAAGATTGCCCCTAAGCTTCAAATCCAAAGTTCTAGGAAACGAACACGATCACATCGTAATGGCAGTGCACGATGGATTGCACTGGGGAGCCATTGGACTTAGTAGGCTTGAAAATCTCATGTTTAAGAGCTTGAAATTCGCAACCCTTTCTTCATTAGTAAACGAATTTATCTATAGCTACAGACAATATCGCCATGAGGTTACACTTGTTTCTGTCGGATTGCCGTTTAGTCACGATGACTGCTCAGAGATGCCTATTCAATGGAAAGTGTTGAATGTATATCTCGTGGAAAATAGAAGCATAGACTCTATGGCAAATGTTTTGGATAGCTATTCCCGCGACTGCTTTTTCAACTTCGATTATTTCTCAAGAACGGGACGCTTTCCAGATTGGTACGCAAATGAATATGGACAACATACTTGCTCATTTGCATCAAAGACGAAGAGTAAATGAAAAATACAGAAGCTATCTTATCAAATTGTTATCGTAGTGTGTATATCTTTCAGCGAAGTGGACAAACCATTTACCTGCACGATTGTCCGAAACGTTGGAAAAAATCAGTCCCAATCGCAGGCAAGCTTGCCATTTCCATCTCTCTTCTTCGATTTTTCAGCTCCTCTTTCTGCTTCTGTAGAATCTCGCACTGCGTTCTTCGTTCCTCTTCACGCTGCCTCTGTATATATTTCTCGGTCTGCTCCGTTTCGTGGATCATTTCAGAGTGATACATCGACCACACGGCCTCAGCATTGGCCTCAGCTTTTTTGATCTCTTGTTTCTCTTCGACCACGCGGTCATTTTCTTGATAGATCTGTGTCACTTTCTGTTTGCTAAAACCTTTAAAGTGGTCTGGACGAAACCTATGTGGTGCGTTGGCATTCGTTGATAACTCTGTGTCTTCCGTTAGAAGGGGGCAGGTCTGTAAATAGTGTGTCTGTTGCGCCTGTGCAATCTTCTCGGCTTCAATTTCTTGTCGTTTCCTCTCTTTTGCAAGCCTCGCGTACTCCATGTTCTCGAGCTGTCCTAATCTTGCATCCTCCTGTTTCTTTCTCAAGGATGCCTCTTCAAGCTCAGCACGGATTCTATCTTGTTCGAACACATACTCGGCATACTCTCGCTCTCGCCTTCGTTCCTCCTCGAGTGCCCTTTTCTTTTCAAGGGTATGTTGTGCACACCAATATTGGACTTGCTCTTGTTGTTCCTTCTTTCGTTTTTCATAATTATGATCTTCACCAGACATGAATTGTAACGAAGAGGGACCGCATGCATTCAAGTTGAGTGGACCATCCATTCGAATTGCATTGTTCTTTGGTTGCACGATTTGTTCTTCAAGAGATCTCTTTACATCTTCTAGTGATTTTCGTTTCGCTTGTTGAATCGCGGTCTCGTGAGTATCGAGGACTCTTACCAATTCCTTTAGATTTTCAGCTTTTGAGGAGTGTCGTAACAATAATCCATGCGCGTCAGTGATATTGATCGACAGGTACTATTTTGCGATTAGCTCACCTTCTGTCAACTTTTCTTCCTTTTCTGCTAGTTCTCGAAGCCTCTTCTCCTCCACCTGTTTATCAAGATAGCTTTTGTCGATGCCAATGCTTCGATTTTTGGCATGAACAAAGCGCTTGGCGCGTTCTTGATCTCTTTGTCTCAATATGTCAAGCCTCTTGCGCTCTTGTTCCTCTAGAGCGGCCTGCCATCGAAGCAATGACGAATTACGGATTCATCGCATGTTAAGATAGAAGAATAAAGAACAACTTAGTTGCTTACCTGGAGCAGTACCATTTCCCTTTCGTTCAGAAGACTATCGACGATGAAATTACGAGGGTGGAGGTGTGAGCTAATAAGTGTCCTGGTGATTTTGTTAGAGTTGTTGTATGACAACTGTTGTTGATGAACGCAATGCACGCCTAGAGAGTTTCGCTATTTGATGGAGGAGTCGGTACATGTTATCCATTCTGAATGTAACAGGATATTCCGTATTACGTAGATTGCCAATATAAAAAGGTTGCTTGCACGAAAATCCGGTAAATATGGGTTAGCAAAATCAACTTCTGTTGCTCTGGAAAAAGCGAAAATATATTGAAAACTGAGAACAATTCCGGAATGTTGTTTCTGTATGCCTGTGCAATTATTTCCGAGAATCAATATTTTAAATCAAACATCATCCCATTTCCTCCGACGTCCCTCACCTCCTTCATCAAGAGTCTCAATCCACTGCAGTCGCTACTCCTTTGTCGCCTGTCGCTTTTTCCACACGACTATCTACTCTGCAACGGCCGTAGCTTTCCATCCACCTTCACTAATCTTACATCAACAGCAGCAACATGTCATACGATCGCGCCATCACAGTTTTCAGTCCCGATGGTCATCTTTTTCAAGTGGAATATGCCATGGAGGCCGTCCGTAGAGGGAGCACGGCTGTCGGCGTCAGGGGCAAGGATTGCGTTGTGTTGGCGGTGGAGAGGAGAGCCTTAGCCAAGTGAGTTTTCGCATTTGCGATTGCGAGTTTGTAACGTTTGTGTCGTTGCGGTCGAAGTATCTTTTGGACTCACGCGTTGTGCTCTATCCCCGCTAATTTCTCATTCACACACCCAATCCCTTCGTTAAGACTGCAAGACCCACGGACCATCCGCAAAATCGTCTCAATCGACGAACGCAGTGTCCTAGCCTTCGCAGGTCTCACCGCCGACGCCCGAGTTCTCATCAACAAAACCCGCGTCGAGGCCCAATCCTACCGTCTCACGTGCGAAGACGCCCCTTCCGTCGAATACCTCGCTCGATACATTGCACGCACGCAGCAAAAGTACACTCAGAGGGGAGGTGTGCGTCCCTTTGGCATTGCTACGCTTTTGGCGGGATTTTCGGAGGAGGGGAAGCCGGTGTTGTATCAGACGGATCCGGCGGGGACTCATAGCGAGTGGAAGGCGCAAGTGATTGGGGGGAGGAATGCAAAGAGTTTGAGGGAGTTTCTCGAGAAAAATTGGGAGGAGGGGTTGGAGGAGGAAAAGGCGGTTAGGATGGGGGTGCAGGCTTTGTTGGAGGTGGTGGATAGTGGGGCCAAGAATATGGAGATTTGTGTCGTGAGATCTGGGGGTCAGAAAGCTATTATGGATGAAAAGGATGTCGACGAAATTGTTAAGGATATTGAAAAGGAGGCTGAAGAGGGAAAGACATCGACTGCCGAGGAATGAGTCCTTTAGCTTCTCCGACATGTGGCATACGTCAAGTTGAAAGATAAATTTACAGTAGATACTGCTCTAATTTTCAACCCATATCAGTATCTTTGTCATGTTGAAAGATGCACCTTTATTGGCATTACGTAGTACAAGCCCACTAAGAGACACTGCTTTACGTCAATTCGAACCCAGCACCCGCCTGGATAGAATACAACAATCTCTCTTTCAAAACCTTTTCACTGCTGTAAGTTGGAAGTTTCAGTGTATTAAAACAAGTCGATGAAGTGGGTAACTTATCGCCATCACGCATGATTCCGACTCTCTGAATAGTAAACGGCGGGTTCATGCTTGCAAAACCCAGAGGTGGGGGGCGTTCGCAGCTTGTTACAAATCGAAGCAGATCGGCTTGCTGCTTGGGAGCAAATGACGAGACTACACTCCAGAACCTTATGATGTTGCGATCAAGCATCGAGTAGCCACCAGTGTATCGAGTATTTGACTTCATATCAGAGATGTCTATCTTTCCATCCGATGGCCCGCTAATAAGGACCTGTAGCTCAGGCTCGTTGAAAAGTCTCAGCCATGAACGATCAATAACTTCCCACAACTGAAAATTCGAGAGGAAAGTTGACCAGTAAGAGAAAATACATTGAGACTGCAAACTTAACTACAACGCAAAATGAACGTACCCCTCTGGTGAAAGCATCCGCTTGCTCTTTGATGCGATCACATACGTGATGCTTTGCAACGAGGTCTGGTGTGACGTGACACAACTTAACAAACTGAATTGAAAGACCTCACACTTTAGCTACCACAAATCAAGGAAGGATACTTACAGATATAACGTCTCTTGTTATCATTTGTTACTTCAATATTGGCCCCGTTGGGAATCAAGGGAACTTCGCTGACGCCAAAATCGTCATTGGCAACAGTGAATGCAAGGCACAGATCCGAAGCATCTCCACTGTAAGTCTTCAAAAACATGAGATTGTTGTATCTATGAACAAACGTGAATTATCAAGTGCAAATCCATTAGACAACAAGCAGATTGGCACCAAACAAAGTAATAATGTTACAGAACCGAAATACTTACAGCTGAGGGTCAATGGTGCTTAAGTCTGTCAACAAATGCAGGTATTGATGATCTCCCCTGAGGAAGGACAGGAAGAGGTGTGCAAACTGTGGCTGGATTGTGATACCTTCGTACAACGCCTTCCCAAGTATTCTTTCAGTGTGGTGTGAAGATGGATAATCATAGTTGTTTCAAGAAAATAAGTAGAAAATTCGAAGTCATTCCTTACCTCCCAAGGAACTCAAAAAGTATTATATGGTCTGAGCCATGGGCAAGCTTTGGTGGTGGCGATGTAAAGCCGTAAAACGAGAAACATTTCAACACTGGAACACATTTGAGATTGTCAAATCATGGTAAATTAGTCGTCATCTTACCTTTGAAGACGGGTTAGGGTACAGTGATGTAGATCCTGATTCAATACATCAACTAAAGCTTAGATCTGTTTGATGCGGTGAACTAAATATATCGGAGCATGGCTCGATACAACGCATACCTTCTGTTACTCGAAACAAGGCATAATTCGGATCAAATGCAAGATTGGACAGATCTACGTAGGAAGGACAGGCAAGGTGTGAAGAATTGAATTGCGGCTACCAGCTTCGTGGATAAGACGTTTCTCACCTGTCCAGAACTCTTTGAAAAGTCCCCCAACGTCCACCCCAGTTTCTTTTGTCCCTACTTGACTAAGATAATTGACAACTATGCGCTGTCTCATGTTGCGGCCAAGGTTGTTGAGGTGAAGGAGTCCATCCTCTAGAACTCTTCCACGCATTACCTTAACCATTATACCAGGTTTTAAGTTCCTTAAGTCATTGCTTCCTTGAATTCCCTCTCTGTTTGTTGTGACAATGCGCTCAAAAAGCTTAAGCCTTCTTTTGAATGAAACTAGGAAGGGGCATATTCGACATACAGGCGATGCAAGCAAGTCAATGTAATCTGAATGCGATTTACATCGACGCAGATCTGCCTCTAACAAACTATCCTCTATCCAAAACTTCGGGGCGCAGATAAGCCTTCTTGACGACCTACTATACAAATCATTCATCACTTTTGATGATCTCGAAATGAGAGACCGACCGAAGTGATTGGATTTTGACTGTACTGTTGTTTTGTGGACATCATCCAGGCAACATGCACGGTACAGAAGCTTTTTCAAAAGGAGAATACATCTGCGAAGTTGATGTTTTGGCAACGGTTTATCCATATCATGGATTTCTATATCATCAGTCACCATGAGAGTGTGGGACAAGCACGACACAAACATAAATAACACTGCCGCTCCAACATTTTCCTCGCTGTCGCCGAGGTGTAGAGACCTAATAGGCTCGGGTCTAGCATAGTTGAGTCAGACGATTTGGAAGCTAGATGAATTTAAGAAAGTATTTACGCAAACAGGGGGGCGCTCAGCACTCACCTCTTGTTAATGTCAATCACAGCGTACAAGTCAGAAACCACCTCAGGATTAGACTGGATAATAGCCCAAGTCGTCGTTAGCGTGTTTGTTGAAAAAGAGAGGACATTTAGGAGTGCTGTGACACAAGGCTCAACAGTACCCGAAGCCTGCTCTATTCCTCTGCAACTAGGATCCGATCTTTCTGTGTTAGACAAAGGTCTCTTGATGAGATCTTCTTTGCCACCGCCTCCCCATCTCGAAATGATTGTTCCGAACGTTTGACCTGAGATTCAGTAACA
The DNA here is from genome assembly GCA_013187285.1 of Cyclotella cryptica. Lineage (NCBI taxonomy): Eukaryota > Bacillariophyta > Thalassiosirophyceae > Thalassiosirales > Thalassiosiraceae > Cyclotella > Cyclotella cryptica. The sequence goes on along the minus strand of JABMIG010000054.1, from coordinate 497,664 downwards.
GCAATAAGAGTTGCGGGCTTTAAGGAGACATAAAATAACTCGACTGAAAATATTTCGACTCACACAACGATAATAAGAACACCACGGAGTAGTCAGGATCCGGCTTCACAGTGGTGACAGACACATCTTTCTCGTCCTTATTGTCTTCACTGGACAGGAGAGCATGGGTGACGATCCGATTCACTGATCCTTTCCCATGCGCTAACTGCCTTGCAATTGAAGAAGTATTCATCAACTGCCCTGGTCCTTTGACTGGACTTGAAGATTGATTTGACTTTGGCTTTTCGCCAGGTCCGGATATGAGAGAATTCATGGATCTAGAAATCTTTGCGGCCCAACTGCCCTGCCAAAAACTTCGACTTCTATCGACCATAGCTTCTTTAGCGGCCAAACTTGCCATTGACTCCGAGCCTATATCCTCTAAATCCTTCTCATAAGATTTATCTTTGTCGCTTTTGGTGCGAATTATTTTGCCGGTTCCCAGTATATTATCGTTTATGCCACATCTGAATAATGAACGAACATAAGAGTCCGCGAGTAATGCACATGCTTGTTCAACGACAACATCTGAGAGGACAATGGGTGTAGATGACGAACCAATGTATACCCATTCCACAGCAGACATTCGGCGACTGAAAGTTCCAAGAGGGGCGGCATTTATTAAATTTGTCAGAAAGTAGAAATATTTGGCAGCAGCTTTGAAGTGAAAGTTGTTCGGATCCGAGCCATTGAGTGCTAGAGATTGTTTTCCAATCTGAATCAAATTTGCAAGAAGGCATAACACCGGAGGGGCTGGGCACGAGGTAAGAGTAACATCTCTCATTTGTAGAGCAACATCAATGCATCCGCTGGACACTGTTTTGGAGTTTAATGCGACAAAACTGTCAATGTAGTTTACCAATGGCGGGGGTGCCTTCGATTTTGGAATGGACAGCATTCTTCCATAAGCATCGGAAGTGACCTTCCAAACGAGCAAGGGCGCAGTCAACACTTCAACCAGGAAACGTGAACATAATAGAGGAGCATCGCCCGCTATAGATAATAGGTAGTCAACTGCCAACTTGAAGAGGATGCTAATTCGCTCTTTTTCATCACAAGCAATGCAATTTTCACGTAATTGTCCGCAGTCAGGCGGGATTGGGGAAGAGTTTCCAGCAGATCCGTAGTGAAGAATGAATCTGAGGGATCTTATGACATCGCAACAACTTGTATGATTTGTACTGTCAACATGATAAGCTGATGATCCGAGATCTGGCAGATCGTCTGAAGGAGATGTTTTAAACAACAATGATCGAGAAAGGCGGTGAACCTCATCACGTAACACACCCTTATATTCAGCAGTCCCTTCACCCAAACGCAGAACCCTACGCAAAAAGAGTCTACATCGTTGTACAAAACACTTCTATCAACGTCAGTATTGTTCGGTGTAACAGAGCTTTTGTTTCGCCGCCGAGTAACACTCGAAACGCATAAGCCCAAAATTTTTGTGAGCCGTCTCCTCCCAGCAAAATTTTCGACCCAAGGAAGCAAAGGATCCATATCTTGATTTTCGCTCGATACACCGGGAAGGAGAATGTGTTTCATCAGTTTTGCAAATCTAGGCAGATCCCGTTCTTCTAAAATCACCGAATCGTCAGAGATGGGCGCTTGGCACACGTTCCTCGAGACATATGGCCACGCGAAGAATAAAAATTGTACAGTCATCATAGATACGGTAGCCGGGGGAGGGATGTATTCTTCCTTGCCAATGAGAGAATTGGATGATCCATCGCTGTATCGAGCTTTTTTCAAAATACCAGATAGCGCGATGAGATCGGACATTCGTTTATCAAAAATATTTCTTTGGTAGTCCTTCGCAATGGCTGCAGCCTGCTTTGCGCGCACGACGGACTGAATAACAAGTGCTGATGAGTTTCGCAAGCGCGCTTCTGCCCGAATTTTCCTCTGCTCTGCGGCGTATTGCGTTGCAGTGAGGGGTTCCTCAGATAACGCCTGAAGCTTTGAGGCCATAGAATAGCCAGTGATTTTGGCGCTAACCGCTTCACCGCCAACCTTAACCTGAAATACAGGAGCATCTGAACAACTACGAACAACCCCTGCCCCAGCAGATTTATCATCAACCGTAGCGGAGTCTCCGGGATTTGGTTCGGCTGCTATGGTGGCAACTGATGCCTCCCGACGCTGCAATTCCTTCTGTTTCCGAGCGTCCTTTGCTTCCTTCTCTTGCTTTGCCCGAAGTCTTCGATTCTTGGCATCGTCTGCACGCTTTTTTGCAGGATTCCCCGCTAGCTCTTCCGCGAACATGGTTTGGAGATCTTAAGGCTGTGACTTTCGAAGATCAATCCTTGACTGAACATCATTATTTTTTCGACATAATCTTGTATATGCCTGACTTTCATAGCTTTCATCCGGAGAGCAACACGGAACAGGCAAAAAAATATTCTGATCCGTCCCCTCGAAAAAAATCACTGCATGATAAATGACCGTCTGGCCGTCTTCGTACGATGGCTGGGTCCCGGCGATGCGGTTAACGAGGGCGGTTTAAAGTCACAGCGTTAATGCTGCGATGACCGGAACATATGGACGCCATACACAATAACGTAAAAACTCAGGTTGACCACTCTCGTAGAAAAAGTCTAAAGTTTCATATTTTAGATTGTATCGACGTCGTGATTAAAGAGAGCATAAACACAGCTCAGTCTACGACTAAAATTTGGCTGATATAATATATTGCTATGCAATCTTTTTAAGCAGTGGAGTATACGAGCTCGCTGTCACGAATCATGCCAACATCTTGCGACTTTCTCGGACATCGACCACCTCTATATCATATAATAATATTAATGTCACCACACAGAATGCATACGCTATGGTATCGTATACAATGATTGCTGTTACAGATGCCAGCAACTAGTAAAATTATAGAACTCTCGAGTCGAAAGCTCGTGAAAGGAAGGAATTGGAAAGGACCATATCACCTCACCCAACCCCTATTTTGTTGCTCTCATATTTGTGCTTATCCCCGAACTCGATCATGTTCGTACCCTGCCACGATTCAAACAGGGATGGCCTTGATCTCAACGCTTCTGTGTCACATGGTGTCGCAAGTGATGGGGAAAGCCAAGCAGCAATTGAACAAGATCTACAGCGTCCCACCCTAGAACCAAATTTCAGTGCCCACGACGATGACAATAGCACCCGAAATATGATGGGAGAACAAGGGAGAGTCGATGGCATCCATAATGGTGAGGCGAAAAGCCAACTCTCTTTCCTTGCCAGTGAGATGCCAATAATCTCAATCGATTTCCTACCATCTTTCTGCCCCCTCTTGTACAGGTTTCACTCCTAACCAATTCATTGCGTCAAATCCTACTGAGGAGATTGAAGGAACGCTGATTACTAGACATCTGAACTCTCCTCCAGCTGAGGTTTCGCGCATTCATAGTTTCGTGAATGAGGCGGAGGCAACCAATATGAACATCGAAGCAGCAAGAGAAGGGTTGGGCAGCAAAGTCGATGAACTGCCACCTGTTCCGCTTAGTATGCTTAGTCATGTGCTTGAGGATGGTTGGAAGTCGGAAAAGAATGCAGGCCTAGAGTTACTGGGCAACTCAGATGAAGAGTGCCCGCAGGCTCCATTTGGTATTTATTCTGAAGACAAAATCACTAACGAAGAAAGTGTCGAATCCACTCAATACGCTATCTCAATAGTTCAACCACCACCACAGGCAAAATCAGATCCTCCAAACCTTGATCAAGCATCACTCAATGAAGAAATGATGCAAGAGTCAAGTTCTGTGCATCCTACGGTCAGCCTCAATGATCCCGTCATTCAAGGTAGCCTTCCGAGGACAGGCTCCAATGTGATCTCTCAATCAGTCCCTAATGAGCATATGAGAGAGGATGAGATTTTACTCCCCGAAGCATTCCCCGTTGAGGCAAATGCACCCCCTGAGTACCCCAATGCTGGAGTTGCTGAGTTGGTTGAACCTGATCAAAGTAGGCTTTCACTTAAGAAAAATCATGCTTGCATTGTGTCTTCAATTCTTGCAGCTATTTTTCTTGCTCTCGGCCTTACCATCACGTTTACGAGTGGCAAGGCTACACCCTCATCCTCCAGACCAACATTGCAACCAACCCTCTTCAGGACGTCATCTAAGCCATCACTAAATATCAGAAATTTGATCGAGAGGAATGTTCTTCAACGAAATGTGACATTTGATCAGATGGAACCTACAGATGGTCGTATCAAGGCATTAGCTTGGATGATGGAAAAAGATCAGATGAAATTCATTACATCGGAGTCTAGTTTATTTCAGCGTTATCTTCTTGGACTTCTGGCATTTGAATTCTCCATTTTGAACTGGCTTTCTGATATTTATGAGTGCGGCTGGGCTGGTGTTGAATGTGATGTAGAAGGACATGTCATTGGGTTAAATTTGAGTGAGTTACTGATCTCTTGGTTTTCACAAAGTTCGGGGTCTCTGTTTAATTACTTCTCTTGCATGGCATTGTGCTCTTGCATTTCATCATTGCATTTCAGACACTTTTGGTTTGGATGGGACAATTCCACCTGAAATTGGTACGCTTCAACATATGCAAAATCTGTCATTGAGTGACAATTCTCTTCATGGAACTCTTCCATCTGAAATTTTCGACATGAATTATATGACTGAGCTCTATCTCGATGGTAATAATATTACTAGCACCCTGCCACCACATGTAGGCAATTTGAACAAACTGACTATGCTAAGTCTTAGCGAGAATGAGATCACGGGTCCGCTTCCATCAGAGATTGGAAATTTGAACAACTTGACTCACCTTCATCTCGAGTGGAATTTCTTCTCAGGCACTCTACCATCAGAACTTAGCAACTTGAAGGATCTGACTGTTCTTAGCCTCAGTGGGAATGAGTTCACAGGCACACTCCCATCGGTTTTTGGAAATTTAACTCAGCTGGCTGAACTCCTCTTGGATGCAAACAAATTCACAGGCACTCTTCCACTGGAACTTGGTAATTTAAGCAGTCTGACTCATCTCCATTTGTGGCAGAACCAGATTGTTGGGACCATTCCATCTCAATTGGGAAATATGTATATGCTGAGAGATCTCAACTTTGATAATAATGCATTGACAAGCACTCTTCCATCTGAACTTGGTAATTTGGTCAATTTGACAGGTCTGTTCTTATATGCCAATCAGTTATCAGGGACTCTTCCATCTGAACTTGGTAATTTGGAGAAACTAATTTGGTTTGGTGTCTCGCAGAATCAGTTTACTGGAACACTCCCAACAGAAATAGGAAATTGGAAGGACCTTTTTTGGATCAGAGTCAATGAAAATCAATTCTCCGGCACTCTTCCTACTGAGCTTGGCAGATTTAAAACGTTGAATTGGCTTTACCTCTTTTCAAATCAGTTTTCAGGCACTCTTCCTTCTGTCCTCCAAAACTTGACTTCACTGCAAGCTTTCTCCATATATTCTAATCAATTTGTAGGCACACTTCCTTCTTGGATAGGAGGCTTCAAAAAATTGTCAACTCTCTATCTTGGTGGAAATCAATTTACTGGGACTCTTCCATCTGAACTCAGCCTTTTGTCGGAACTCAATTACTTTGGGATTGATTCAAACAATTTCACTGGCACACTTCCTTCTTGGGTAGGAGATTTAAGTAATTTGACACTCCTTTGGCTCAATGACAATCAGTTCACTGGCACATTTCCACCAGAGATTGGAAATAAGTTGGATTTGGAAGACTTCTGTCTCAGCAACAACAATTTCACAGGGAGCATTCCAGCTGAGATTCAGACTAACTGGGAGTGCTATTATTGAAACGTTGAACAAGTAGAGTTCTCACGAAGTCCGAAGTTTGCTTTTGAATAATTTGCCAGTGAAGTTGTTACTGCACTGGTGTTGATTTTGGGTGGCACATATGGCAAAAAATAGTCAAGAGTCACAGTTGAACAGATGATTGGTTTTATCAAATGCTTTTTTGTATGTGGGTAGCCTGTTTATGAAGAAGATAGCAAGTGAAAATGATTCAGCGCTTCATGCATCCATAACACGAAAACAAGCCAATCTCAATATCACCTCAATAACTTTACTTACATGTGTAATTGAGACCCCATCTGATCCTTTACTCCATCATGAAACTCAAAATAAACATCTGCCTTCTGACAACTGAAAAAACAGAAATTAATGGTGCTGTAGGTGTCATCTTTCAAATGGGATAGATTTCAGGATGGACCACTTTCCCTGAACTGGCAATCTCCCTTGTTAACTTCTAAATAAGTCCCCTACACACCCCACATCTTCTAGCTAGCTCACTTTCATGCACCTTCATTTAAGCTAGGCCTCCTCCTTCATTATGCTAAACTGGAGCATTTTGTGATACTTTTGTTTTGGTTCAAATTGAACCCATGAAGGGAAGCAAATATTTTGGTGTGGCTCCCTACATGATCCAGACAAGTACACATCTTATAGAAAGAGAAATACCCCTAAAATTAGAAGGAAAGAAATTGTGTGCATCGCCATTTATTCCTCTGTGTGATGGAGAGTAATGTTTGTGTGTATATGTGTTGGACAGAGATAAGTGCTGTAATTGTCATTGAACAAGAAAGGTGCAGCGCTGTAGATATATGATGAAAATTTGGAGAGATTTGGTATAGAATATCACCAAAAACTAAAGCCAGACAAACCCCCAACACCACCACTTTATCCTCGATTCCATTGGTGATGTTGGATGAGGGGAGGGGGGTGCTTCGATTGTGATCACAATGAATATATGCTAGAAGAACTGGCAAATTTGAAGAGAAGCAACTATCTTGTTCAAGAAAGGAATCGTCAACAGAAAAGTCAGGGTACTCAACTGCAAGTTTTTGTACACCAGGGAGCTCAAGATTCACATGCAAATCCTGTGGCACCTATTATTGTTCTGCTAGCAGCACAACAGCTTTTACACTTTTTCCATCAGCTCTGAAGCTTTGAACAAATACTTACTCTTTGACCAAAGAAGGTACGCATCATCCCAGCACAATCCATGATATCCGATCTACATTACAGTGTGTTCTGTACTCTTTACCTACAACTACAAGTACAAGCTATTCTCTATCTATCTCCCAGAGCAGCCCAATTTCAAAAACTCATCACTCCATCATGATTTTTCCTTGTTTGGACTCCCAGGGAGGCCTCTAAGGATTACTTGGTATGGTATGCCATTGTTATGATCAAAGCTCAAGTTTTAATTATGTAGAGTTTTCATTAAATCAAATTTACACTTCACATGAAGCAATTGGTATGAACCAATCTCAAGTCTTGAGTTTTCAATAAATCGAATTTGCACCACACTATGGAGAATGGAGCTAGATTGTTGTATTTGTGGCACTGCCCGGCATTGTGGGTACACCAATGTGTATTGTATTGCTGATGAAACAAAGTGCATTCAACTCAAATGAAAGTGTTGTTGTTGAGATACCCACTGTCACTGTTTCTTTTGTGGCCATCACCACTGTTACTCCTGACAATGATGTCATATTGCAGGATTCTGACCAGTGCCCTCACCAGATGATATCAGTGAAACTAGGACTCTTGCATGACAGTGTTGTTGTTGAGATACTTACTGTCAGTGTTTCTGCTGTGGCCATCACCACTGTCACTTCTGACACTGATGTCATATTGCAGGATTCTGGCCAGCGCCCCCACCAGACGATATCCCTGTAACTAGGACTCATGTTGCCAGAACCACTTCCAGTGCCCATCAATGTTCACCAGACAGCTCCCACTACCACTGGTGGTGATGCTGCTATTGTCACAGTCAACAATAGTCACATGCTCTTGGCCTTTGCCAATATTACATGCCACTATCAGTATTAAACAAACATCATTATGTGTTTGCCAAAGCTACCACTGCCAATGCCTGCTACATTGCAATGCTACGGCTGCCACTGCCACTGCCACTGCCACTGCCCATATAAAAAGTTACTTGCCATATAATGACTTCCAATACCGCTTATGATGATCCTGTTATTACCATCATGAATACAACAGGCAGAAGTAATGTTGCCTTTGATGCTGACATTTCTATCCCAAAATTGTCCACTGTAACTGCCAAACATAATGACTTCAATTAGTACAACTCCAGTGTGCAAGCACAATCATTTTGTTATTCCTGTCTATCCAAGAAATGAAAAGTGTGACCTCAACTTTTAAACAATTCATGACTTTGCACAGTATCTAAATATAATAGGGTTGTTTTAATAACATGGCACCCTCTGTGTGAATTTAACATAAAAATTCCCTTTCTTTGTGACACATAACACTATTCACATAAAACACAAAAAATTTTGCGCACCCAAGCACTGCCCCAAAATTATAACCTCCATCGTATCATTTGACATCTGTACATCACTGCGGAAAGAAGGTGGGAGCTTGGTGCAGGTCCTTATAATGTTATTGATATTTTTCTTCCATAAATTCAAGTCTTTCCCACTTTGTCAAAAGCTGTTCAAGATGTCAAAAGCATCTAAAGCTTCTTTTAGGCAGATATAACACATCTTGATAAGTAATATTGTAGTTGGATATAGGATATCGTAACTCTGCTTTTTTCTTATCAAGCTATATTGTACCGTACCACTATTGGCTATCTTTTGGTTCTATTGGGTGTATAGGGTGGACACTACACTTAGTACACTCAACATCAGTAGAAGTATTGTAAGTAGATACCCTTTCATACACAAGACCTATGTGCACCACTGTAGACTAAGGCAATTTAAACTCAATGAAAGCAGAGGGCTTTCTCATCTTACAAAAACAATTCAGTCATCTTGGTGCATGGCAGGAGCTTGATGATGTGTCCCTACTTCAACTTACAAGACTATGCAATTAGAAGGAACATCAAATCCTCTCTTTTTAATTGTTTTCAGTGGAATCTATATTGGATGGTTAAAGGTTGGAGGTCACCACTCCAGTGTAGTTCTCATCTTGAGTGCCATGAAATTGAAAAACCTTCCAAGTGGTGTCAACTAGATAGGCAACACAAGCTAGCACTTCTGGTCCAGCATCAAACATGTTGCCAAACTTTCTCACGGAAAAAGAAACTTTTTGTCCAATGCTCAAGTTATTTCAAGACAATGCCTTCTCCATTGCTTTCACAGTAATGAAAGATTTGCAACCAAGTCACAAAAGAGCATGAGGAGTTCATAACAAAGTAGATTATAGTTGAAAATGTACTTTGCAAACTGAAGATATTACATGCAGCATTGAACTGTTTTTGAAACAGTTCCATTAGGTGCAACAGACAAAGTCTTCACAATCTAGTGGGTGACCAAGATTGCAATGAAAGGTTCTAAGGTGATGGGACACATCATATTTCGTGCTGTGGATCTATTCCAAGGAAACTTAAAGTTACATTGGTTGGGCATGTATCATTCATTAGTGGTAAAACCAAAATATTCATGTCAGCCGAGTGTTAACATTACGGAAAATAACACAGAACTTACAAAGTGATACCTAAGAAAGTGGGAAACCATATTCCATCTTTCTCCTCATTCCCATTACCATCAAGTCCCCAGGACCTCTTGTTACAATTAAAGATGTAGTGTAACTTTAAATGAATGGAAGGTAATTAGTCTGAGGAGAAAATCCAAGGTTCTGCAAGCATATTTACAGTCAAATAATTGACATAATAATGATAGTAAAGCTGCAATCTGGTAGTAATTCCATCCATTGACCTGGATTATGATGTGGAAATTGTTTTGTGTTCATAGTGATCTTATTAGATTATTGTAATCAAGGTCATTGACATGGATTGCAATCTTGAATCTAGATTTCCAGTTCCTTTCTGTTACATTGGTTTTCTTGGAGGCAACCAAAATGGCATCACCCACTGTGCAAGCAAATCACAGCAATCCTAGGAAGATGAGAGTGAGTTGAATATTGTTTAAGCTGATGTTGTAGTAACAAAGTGATTAGAGGTATCATGAGTAAGTTTCTGATCAGGTTCCCTGATTTTTTGCACCAACAGCACTACCTGCACGACATGATGCCAGATTTATGCAACATTGTTGTGTGTGTTAATGCCATGCTGCGCATCAAGGCAGTAGCACAGTGAATAGACATCTCATGAGTAAGTTTCTGCTGCTTCAGGACAAATTAATGTTGTCTTGAAACATATATTTACTGCATATTAATTGTCATAGTAATGATAATGATAATCAACCTACAATCCTGTCGTAATTCCAGCCATTGACCTGGAGTTGTAGTACAACGTGAACATTGTTTTGGGTCCATAGTGATTTTATTGGATTATGCATTGTAATCTAGGTCACTAAACTGCCAGATGAAAAAAGTATGAGACCATTTCTTGGATATGGCTTGGGCAGTATCATAAAATTGATTACTCTGGGTACTGAACAAATCTAGCCAGACACATATTTTCAGGCACTATGGAAATCAAGCTATTCACAATGACTGATTGAGTTGGCCATTTTTAATCTGTATGCTATGCTTAACTACGTAATGTCTCAATTAATACACAAATATAATGTTGTTACATTTTTATGGTCGAGAGGTAAAAGGTAATTTGTTCTTGCAATTCTGGCAAATTGTCTTTATTGTTCTCTTCATTCTTGCCAGTGCCTTGAATTACAAGAAAAATTGTTCAACATACTTATGCAGCGCCCCACTCAAACCACCTGTAATTCATCTACCACATCATGCAATTGTCCACACCAAACAAAGGGCAACCATGTATCATGGCAATGGACCACTCAACCCCCGCATTGATTGATCTCATTTAAAGATCATCAAACCTGTTGTGGACTCAAACGTCTATGATCACTCAACATCGCCACCCTTGTGGCAGGGAAGCAGAGGTTTGCTGCAGTTCATGCAATTCTTATCAAGAAGAGAATCAGCCTCCAGCCTTTCTCATTCCATCCAGAAAAGACTTCTTCAGGTATGTGAAATCTCTTCTGCCTGAAAGCCCTGTTTGATATCATGATGACACTTGCTCCATATACATTTGGTTTTTGGCTTGGTGATAAAATTAATTTTGTCACATCAACTTCTCTTTAACTTGTTTCCGTGTCTGTCAACAACACCAGCATCTGGACTGCCCATTGGCTTTCCTGCAGCTTGAGAACCCACCGCAAGACATTTGACAAGGATGATACTGAAAAGGAAAGCACATTGCGAATAACTTTGATGTAAAAAGGGAAGACAAAACTGCAATGATACTCACGAGACCACTTTCTGAGACCCTGGTCATGAAGCTAGAAAAGGAAAGAATGTTAAACATCAGATGTGAGGTTATTGAGGACACAAATTAGGTTCTCATGTGGTGCTCATGATGTGCAATTTGAGAAGAAGCATGAAATAAGTAGTAAGCTTGAGGTGAAAGCTTGTATAGGAAAAATTCTAGTTCATAGCTCAAGGACCACCAAATCTCTTTCTCCATATTTTCAGCAGGTGTTTGTGACACCTGTTTGCATTTTGCATCCTAAAAACAGACAATATCGAATGTTAGACAGACAAATAACTACATTTCAGTTGCACATCTATTCAATTACCTCATTTTGCTGAACGTCCTCATTTGTTCTAGCAGATGCCTTTACAGATCAAGAGTTCTGTTCCTTTTGTCCTTTGTCATTCCGATTCCTTCTCTAGAAAGTGCCTCTCAGGTCTTGTGGAACCTTGTCATAAGTGAACCATTCATCAAGGTATTCCATCACCCACTCAACCTTGTACAGCCTGACCTTCCCTAGTTTTGTCTTAGAATACAGGACAACCTTGTCTTTGGTGTCCTAATAAACAAAAAGAAATGAATCCAATAAGATCACATGAAAGGCAACATGGAAATAGGCAGAAATTGGCATTGAACGAAGTTTATTTATACCTCTGCCAAGTGCCCGCTTGCTCTATCTTGAATCTTTCTCTTGTTGAAATCTTCTGTGACACCAGATGTAATGTTGCCTATAGGTGGCCAACTCCATCTGATAAAGTACTTTTGATTCAAACTTGGAATGAAAGATGGTCTCAACTGGATGCTGCCTGTTGTTCAATTCCTCTTCATTGTCATGGCTTGACTTGGATTTGCCATCTTCACACTTTTTAGCAGTGGTCTGCTGCAGACCAGATGACAGTCTTTGGGAGGGGGGTTCAAAGACATTTGTGCATTGGTCCCTTGTCCCATTGGTACCTGTGATTGCTGATGTTCATGCAGCTGACTTTCATGCTGCTGAACTGGATGATCAAGCAGACAATACCGGCTTGTCCCCAGCCCTATAGCTATCTGTGGTTGCTGCTGTTCCTGTCAACAAACCTGCTGCTCAAGCAGACATACCTGCTCCCTCATTTGCTCCATCAGCTGTAGCTCACTCTGCTTTTGTGGCTCTGCCAGTTTCAGCTCCATCTACTGCTTCTCGGCTCATTCATACACTCCATCTGATGTGGCTGCAGTAACTGTAGACCCCTCTCCTGTTGTAGATTTGCTCGAGTTTCGTCACCATCTGCACTGCTTCTCCTACCATCGTTCATGTACTCCATATGATGTGGCTGTTGTGTCTGTTGCTTCACGTCTATCTGTTGCATATGTTCTATCTGTGGAGACTGCTGGATCTGTTGATGCCACTCAATCTAGTTCTCCTGCTCAGGGGTGCCATCTGCTGCATTTCATTCTCTTGCTGAAGACCCCTCCATTCAAAGTGTTGTGGCAGCTGAGGCCCTGGATATGTTGTCACAAACAGTATCCAGATTTTTGACAGGAAGAATTTCCTCAGGATTGCTCTGGCAGATATTCGTAAGGTGTCCAGCATAACTCACCCCACTGGCCAAGTAATGTCAGAATTGTTTTTTGTAATTGTTTAATCCTGTTTCCTCTCTCATTTTGCCTCTGTCACACACAACCTAGCAAACATCATATCTCTCATAACTTCCTTAGGAGAAACTGAGTGTTCAGCATAGCATTCGTACACACATGCTAAAAAATAATGAAATTGTGCTATAAGTTTGTGGAACTCCCCACCACATGTTTCAGTGTTCATGCTCAAGGTTTGGTAGTATGCTTCAGGGGCAAGTGCCAAAAAACCACTTAATGCTTGAATTTGAACTTAAATTTTGGTGGATATGACAAGTTCTTGTTTCATTCTATTTTGCTGTTTGTCTGTGTATGGATGGAGAGGAAATCCGTACTCTTCCAGAAAAACTCCATCCAGAAATATCCCAGCAGTGATAACTCTTGATTTCTCAAGCTTCTGGAGTGCATGTTCACAAATCTCTCTGATTCTTTCCAGACCAGTTTTGTTACTGGTATCCAACTATGACCATTGCAACTCATTGTATGTGTTAATCTTCTGAAATGATTTTCCATGTTCAGGATACAATGGGGCCACCAAAGGAAATAAACTTGCACAGACTTTTTCAACGTCTGCTGCACCTTCTAGTATCCACTTCTTCACTTTCTCATCAACTACAGTTTCCAGATACTGGCAAAGCATCCTTGATCTGTCTTTGTGGTTTCCGTTGATAAAATGATTGCTGTTATGCGCGGCATGGATTACTACATTATTACATTCTATAACTGTTTGTTTTTTGAGGAACACATTGCCAAAATAATTATGAACTCTTTAGTTGTGGTTAGTTTTTTATATGTTAGACTGTTCCCATAATCCCTTCCCCCACTCATTCCTCTCATTCCATTGAATATGTTATGTATGAATCCTGTTGCTATCATGGTTGATGTCACTCTCTTTTATCCCTGCTTTTAACTTGGTCACTCCTTTACTTCTTCTTCTCCATACCCGTACATTATTTTGCTCTTCCCTATCATAGTCCCCTTAGTCTGAACTTTGTTCCGTCTAAATACTTATGCACCTAACCTCTTTTGTCATGTTCTCAATTCTCATCTTTCCCCTCAAATTTTGGGGAGAGTTGAATATCTTTTGCATGCGGTGACCCTCCTGGCATGAATGGCACACAAGTTTGTATCTTCAGAGAGTCCAATAAGGTATGTCTCAGATGCCTCATGTGATGCTGCTGACACATCAGCTGTATAGCGCTAAACTCCTTTGAAAAACTCCAAAAGTTCCCTCGTAAAGCACTGGAATGTTTATTTGCAAGTCAGAACTTCTGTGCTTTTTTAATACATATGGATCTCATGGAGTGCCACAGTTCCTGGACGATAACTATATGGCTTCTTGACACATCCTGTGGAAGGGGTGGCTTTGTGGGCCAGCCGCTTTTGGGGAGCTTTCCCACCACTAGAATTGTGAGTAGTTTGCTTGGTGCAAGCCATTTTGTCTACGTGACGATTCTGTGTCTTGCAATGACAACCCTAATAATACCAATGATGCAAACCAATTCTAACAAATGATTCAAATAGTAGTGTATTGTTTATTGCAGCGGTGCATAAGTTGCATTGGGCTGAAATTCAACAGAGATGTGGTTTGAATGAAAGCCTATGATAGCTGGCCTCGCTATGCACATGTTGGTGGACACATGTTCTATCACCACAAATTTGTTGAATACTTAATTAAATTATCGACCCTAGCATACTAGGCCCAACATGAGATCCCATGTGTAAAGACTTATGATTAATGAAGCTTCAGTAATGATCTTCCAGTAGCAACCCGAACACTCGGAAAATTTTGTAAATCAAAACTTACTGTGATAAACAAAATTGTGGCTCAGGAAATTTGTTACAATTCATTAAGACATCTGCACACTCTTGAAATCTTGAGTAAGCCGTCCGTACACTGTGGCATTTTGCGAGTGTACAGGCAGGTTACCGTAGTGTTTTGTTTGCAGTGTGACCGCTGATTCCTTACAACAACCCCCTGCTAAACACCCTCCCTTGTCCATAAGTATCCCACTCAACAAGGGACCCCTTCTTGCCTATGTGGCAATATTGCAATAGTTATACAGATGAAGTTCTGACTGTTGTGGTGTGGTCACGGAATATTTTAGAACATTTTTGGAGTGGGATCACTTTGGGGGCTTTTATTATGTTAAGGTTGTGTGTAGCAATGCTGCTGCATGCATTGTTGAGGCATGATGAGGCAGAAAAGGCCATAAGAGACATCAGGGAAGGGGATGTCATAGAAGCTCAACAAGTTGAAGTTGAAGTTGAAGTGGTGTAAGGTGAAAACACTATATCCTGAAAATCAAACAAACAATTCAACACTTACATATACACTCAGAATGACATCACTAGCCACCGCAGTTTCTAGAACAAAACTACTGTCAATTCAACAACCACCTTCAGAAAAAATAATCTTGTTCTTAAGAAAGCCTCTTGGCAAGAGAATAATTCGATAAAAACCCCAACACAACGGCTGTCATGGTAAAATGGATACAATTTTTTATTACGATAACTTTATTTCTCAATCTTTAGAAGGTGCTTCACTGTATTTTGACATTTTGTCCTAAAATGGAGCACCAGACCAAGCCAGCTTAGTCCTCGCAGACTCTATAGCGCTTTCATGACTGTGAATGCAGAGACTCATTTGGTTTCCTACAGCATGGAAGTAGAGAGATATCCATACCCAAACCCCAAAGATGTAGCCCAAGAATAAGCCCTGTCAGCAGCGCATTGAAATTCAGCTACTTCTAATACTATAGTTTACAAATAAAGCCACTCATAATTAAAGCCACCATGTCCAAAATGTTGGAGTCCTTCATTAATCATGTCTGCTTACACACTTTCAGTTTCCAAATCCCTACATTGATGTACACTGAACTATATGCTATCTATGTTGTATCATCAAATTATCTTAGGATATTGAGCATATTGTAAGTTCAAGGGCCACTCTGGTGCAGTCCAGTTGACCAGTGAAATGATTATTTTTCCACTCTGCTTAGTAACTTGGACTGCTGGAGAAAAATTACAGAGCCCAGTCATTGGCCAGAATGGCCCACATAGAGTTCCCTTGACAGACCAAATAGACAACTGTGTGCCTGGTGACCAGAGGTATTATTATTATATTATCAAGATTTTTTCAAAATCTTAGTTGTATAGGAAACTGAGCCCCATTCTCCTTCGCCTTCTTCTCCTGCTCTTTCTCCTTCTCCTTCTCCTTCTCCTTCTCCTTCTCCTTCTCCTTCTCCTTCTCCTTCTCCTTCAGTGAGACAGTTTTTGACTTTTTGCCAAAACAGGTATTTTGACAGTAATTCAAGCTAACTTAACCCCTAAAAATAATTTTTCAGGTTGATTTACATGGGTAGTCATCATGTTTTGATCTATGTTTACCTATAATATTATATCTCATTCCAAAAATGGGTGCAATCATATGAGGGGCACTAGCAAAGCGCACGAGGCGTACGCACCCATTTTCTACTGAGTGTAGACAAGCCACTTTATTTTTAAACCTTGCTCTTCCTCTGTTTCTACAAATTGCATTCTGTCTAGCACCCCGCAAAAAATCTTGCAGCAGCTGCTACCGTAATTACTAGTGTAAGAACCACAAAATGTACAGTCATTATCAAAAGATACATTATGTGGTTCTTATAATACAAATGAAATTAGTCTCCCTCCCAAGATAAATAATTAAATGTATTGTGGTTTTAACCCTACTTACTTCTCATGTACGGAACTGGTACGGTACGATGCTTGCTCCCGCCAAATCTTGCACCCATCACTCTCCCATCACCACGTACCGCCACCATACTCCACTGCTGTCAACTTTGCCCCAGGCAGCATCCCTCTTTCTTCACCCCTTCTCTCTTAGTGCTGTTCCTTTTCTTGAATTGTAGCAACGAGAAGGAGGAAGTTGTCAATCATGTGACTTCCTCGTTTCCACTTCCTTCCAGCCAATCCGGGATAATGGTGGCATGCACCAAATTTTAGTATGTTGCAAACACATTAATGAATTGCATTTTGAAATGCAATTAAGCAAATCTTTGTGTGACAATCCTCCTAATGTAATGAGAATAAATGAAATACATTTCATTCCCTTATTTTACAATCATTAATTGTAAAATGATCTCTGTTACTGTTCTTGTTCAAACACATGCACAGGCCACAAGGTCCTTTTCAATCAAGTACAAGAGGCAAGCCATCAATGCCAATAATGACTTGATGCTTCATGGACACACCATACACACCACCTCCAAGGCATTGAACATCCCTCACTGGTATTACAGGAGGTGGAGGAAGGCGGTCGTGAAGGTTGACCAACTTGCATCCGCTGATGCTGTTGTTCCCTCCACCATTACTGGTGAGACTCGGAAGGTTCACCCCGGCTGTTGTAGTCAACTTGCTCTGTTTCAGGGCAAGTTGTTGAATTCCGTTTCTGAGATGAGGCAACAGGGTCTCCCAGTCAATACAAGCACTCTGAGGAAAGATGCTGCAAGAGTATCAGACGATTTCAGGAACATGAGGACACAAGCAAAAATATCCAGCGTGTACCAATTCATCAAAAAAGTTGGCCACTCCAACAGTAGTTCTACGCATGTTGCGCAGAAGGATCACAGGGAAGCAGAGGAAGAGTCGTCTCATTTCTTGTCTTTGATGAGACAGAAGGTTTTTGGGATAGATCCTGATGATGTCCTCAACATGGACCAGACCCTGATCCCTTATTCCTTTCCTCCCAATCAAACTCTCGAGCAGAAGGGTGCGAAGACAATTCATGTGGGAATATTGATGTCTGATACAAAGCATGCAAGGCTTGCAGCTATTCCTCCCAATCAAACTCTCAAGAAGAAGGGTGCTAAGACAATTCATGTGGGAATATTGACGTCTGACGCAAAGTGTGCAATGCTCGCAGCTACTGTGACAGCCAGCGGTAAGTTGTTGGCACCTTTTCTCATTTTTAAAGAAAAGACAAATGGAAAAATTGCAACACAAGAGGTCCAGACCTACCCAGATGAGTGCATCTACGCATGTCAAGACAAAGTGTGGGACAAGTCCATGATGAACAAATGGATTGACTTGGTGTTGATCCCTTGGAGGAATTCCAGGGGTCCCGCAGTATGTAGTGCGCCTTTTAATTCTCTACACTTACTGCGTCCACATGATGGGTTCAATTGTGAGCTGCATCCAAGCTCTCGGGATTGAGGTTGTCCGCCAGTGGATGTGGGAAGAAATCGTTCAATCAAAAAAGAAATGACTGAACAATGGGAGGAGTGGATAATAAATGGAGGTGGTGTTGAAGGTGGGGTTGCAAAAACTCCAACAAGAAGGCAAGTGGCAGAATGGATTGTTGGGAGCTACAGCAAAATCAGCAAGCAGACAGCCCAAAATGTGTGGAAAAAGAGGGGCTACCAATGGTTTATGGATGAGTAATGAATATAATCACATTTACATTTGTAATATTGGTTTTTATTGCAATCAATTATTAGTAATTATTAAATATTTTTAGTCTTCACTTTTGCCAAAGGGACACTGCAAACGAAAAACACTGGGTAACCTCCTGTACACTCAAGTGTATGACCTAAGCTGTTAGGAAATAAAAAATACCAAATACCAAATACTAATTTCGTAGATAAAGGTGTTATAGATTTGTTGATGATGGTAATTTGTGAGCTTATCATTTAGTGATTACAATGAACAAATGAGGATGGGATGTCAATGCAATCCCAACAAAATAATGTATTCTGTGTAGGTTTCTACACATCTCTGGTATACCCATTCTCATGAGGGTGTTCTGACAGAGTGTTCTCTTGTCGCTTAGATCCAAAGATATGGATCTTTATCATTGTCAGGACCTCTCATCACTTGGGAGGTCAGAATGATCCCTTACCATATTGGTACTAATAAGGGTACCAATAAGGGTACTAATTAAGGTAGGTTCTTGGCCTATGTCACTCGACCCACGAATGGAGGATCAGGGTAAAAGAGAAAAAACCGTAAAGGAAAAATATTAATCCATGTCTCTTTATGTACAAACTAAAAAGTCTGTGACTGTGTGCTAAAGCGTAAGTGTTTGTATAGAAGAGGGAGATGACACATAAAAATAACATGCTTAATAGTTAAGTCTGCTGGTTAAAAAAGTGTGACTCTTCTGATATTTAATCGTTCAGATTTTGTACTGCGTTGAACCCTGATAGTCCCATTCGTATGAATATTGTGATAGTCCAAGGATCACTTTCATACTGACTCTCTGATTTGCGGAGGATACCATCTTTTCTAAGAATTACTTGATCACCAACCTTATAATCCCAATCATGGCGTGAGCAATTTTCCCGCATCATGTTGAGGTCAGTTTGGTGTTGCCTCTGTTCTCCTATTTTATTCCAGTCAGCAAGAAAGGGAACGTCAAACAAAATGTCCCTGCCAAAAATTGCTGCACCTGGGGAGGCTTTTAGTACTGTATGGTAAGTTGAGCGAATGGCCCATGCTGCGTTGGTTAGGAACGCATCTATGTCACTGGCAACTACTGTATTGGCCATATCTAGTTCAGTAGTGCGGAGCATTGCATTACTTGATGCACCCGCTCCAGTATAGCATTTGCTTGTGGGTTCTTGACACTGGTTGGCTTACGCTTGATCCCATATGATTCACAAAGGGCTTCAAAGTGAAGTTTGAATTCACTTCCATTGTCATAAATAATGTATTGACAACGTGGATAACGGCTAAACCAGGTCTTATTCACTAAATTACTTATCATTGCAGATAATTTGTCAAAGTATGGTAATTTAGGATTGGTATGAGTCTTAGTGCCCTCTTGCCCCTTAGTATCCGTTGGAGTAACCACATCTGTGGTTACCGGCAGTCTACTACTTCAAACCAACTAGAAGCTGGATCGATCATAGTAAGACACATAAAGTCAATTTCTGTCATGTCTTTACCTTTGAGGGTGTATGACCCAATAAGGTCCACACATAAAGCCTCCCAAGGGTTTGTGATGACAAGCTTAGCAGGAGTTTCCAGTACTTGTGCTTGTGTCGTTTGTTGACTTGACATATACGACAGTTTTTGACATGTGATTGGATAGTACTTCACATACCTTTCTAATACATTGTGGCGTGCAACGTCTCTTCAAGACGTGTGTGTCCAGGATGCTGCAAGTAGTTGTGATACCAGCTAACGGCTCGATTTTGAAGTGCTTTGGGATGACCATCCTGCCATTTACATAACAAATGTGTATCCTCCACTAATTGAGTGGAATACTTGTCATGTCTACTAAGCTTCTGCAAAGTTGCATCTGTCGTCTGGGCTTGTGCAATTTCCTTCACTGTTAATGGGTAAATTACATCTTTCGTCGCTGCATTAGCAAACACCAGATTAATACTTTCTTGGTGGTCAGAAGTGCTATCAGCACTTGATGCATGCTCAGTGTAGTGACACCAGCATTTCGTGAACGTCATCCAATTGGCGTTGTCATCTTGGGTTGGACCGAGTCTAACAGAGATGGCATCAGCAACAGTGTTATGGATGCCTTTTATGTGCACGATTTTGGACCATACTCTTCAAGTAATAATCTCCACCGACAGACTCGGTCAGAGGTTAATCCAAGGGCATCTTGGATTAAGTTCTTATGGTCTGTATAGACCTTTATTTGTTGTCCCCACAGTATGCCTTTGAACTCCTTAAGTGTCTCCACTATGGCCAGTAGTTCAATTTCGGTCACACTTTATTTTTGTTGGTCACAGACAGTTTTCTGCTGAAGAATGCGAGGGGCCTATTACCTTGAGTAACCACTGAACCAAGTTGTTTAGACGAGGCATCAGTGTATATTTCAAATTCCTTTGAAAAATCAGGGTAGGCTAAAACTACATCTTTAGCGATAGCAGCTTTACGTTATCAAATGCTATTTGATGTACCTCATCCCAGTACCAAGGTCGCTTGGTTTTCTTGGCTTTGGTGACTTTAGTATGACCACACTCTCCTACCAATGAGGTGAGTGGGGCAAGCATTTCACTACTTCTTGCCCAAAGATCTCTATAGTACTGGACCATGCCCAGGAACCTACGGAGGTCTTTGACTTGTTTTACGGTGATTGCAAGTATCGCTTTTACTTTGTTTGGCTGTGGCTTTATGCCAGTCCTGGTTAATATATATCCCAGATATTCTGTTTCTACAGCACAAAACTTCATTTTGGGGCGTTGACTCTCAAGCTCCGTCTCGCAGTCTGGTAAGTACCAACCTTAAATGATCTAGGTGGTCATCCAGACTTGCCCTGGTGATGCAAAGCAAATCATCCAGATAAGTTCTTACGGACTCTAAGGCAACCATTAGCTATGACATTTTTGCGTGAAAGATGTCGGAGAACCTGCAATACCCATCGGTAATCTAAGATAAGAGTACTTTCCCCAAGGGAAAATGATGGTGCAGATTTTGGATGCATCAGGATCCAATCGTATGGTGTAGTAACCCATGTTTAAATCAAGGGCTGTGGCAAAAGTGAATCCTTCTAACTCTTGCAACACTGTACTGATTTTGAGTAACGGTTTCCTAACTAGTCGCTTATTTACTTCCTGAACATCAGAGATAAAACGACAGTGTTATCTTTTTGGTATTATAAATGTGGGTGACGCCCCTGATGTGGGCTGAAACTCTAATACCCCCAGTTCACAGAGCCTATTCAATTCTTTGATTATGGTCTCTTTGTGTACTTTTGGCACTGGGAATGGTCGGCCATGATATGGCTTACGCCTTCCTTTAGTTCTAGGGAGACGGGGTCTGTGTTCCAATCACCTAGTGTTCCATCAAAAGTTCCTCATTCTGTGAGTAACTCTAGTAACTTGTTTTGGTCTTGGAGACTAAGGTGAGTACAGTTGGTGCTAACAACTGATTGGAGGTCTGCTTTTTCATATTTAGCGCCTAGGATATGGACCACTCTCTGAGTCGCTTCTGCATACTACTGGGTTCATGTTAAGCTGTTGTTCACAGCCTAGGCTTTTTCCATTGTTGACTTAGTCAGACTACTAATGTCCCTCATTGGCAAAATGACATCATCAATTGTTATCTCTTTTGTTCGAAAATCTAGAACAATTCCTAACTCTTTCATGGTATTACAACCAAGAATGAGGTCATACATTGGCTTGGTCATCTTCTTCTTATCATATTCCACAACGTCTGGTGTTACCAGATACTCCTTGCTGTTGGAATAATAAAAAATTGAAGGTTAACTCACTCTTCCTTTGGTTAAGGAAGTCCCCATTTGACATATGCCAAGAATTTGGCAACTGCCTGGCCAAGTAGGAAATGCATGGATGTTCCCTTTCATGGAACATCAAGTCACCATCAGATCCACTATCAAGTAGGACCTTGAGACTTTGTTACTAGTGCAACTCTTCCCAGAGTGTTTGTGCTTCTGTGGAAGTTGATTTTCAGTTGCTAAGGTATGCCATGCTTTGGCTACTGCAGCTGTGACTCTTCCTTCTGTTTGACTTTTGAAGGAAGTGTTCACACTATTGAGAAAGGCACCCGACAGTTCGGGTCCGACAGTTTGGCAATTATCTCACTCTGGGTGTTCTTTTCGATTTTTGCTGCAAGATTTTTTTGATCTTGCTTTATTGTGGTATCGTAAACAATTCGATTATTTAAACTGAATGCTTCGTATCTTATTAATATTTTTGAATCTTTATAATCTCGTTAGTTAGATTATTCAAATTCATGTTTGAATATGAGTTAACGTAGTTTTACTCAGACTGGGGTAAGTATAACTTGTTCGTTTATTAGTTTTTAGTTTCTTACTACATGTATCGATCCCCAGTACTACCATACCCATCCTTTCAGGACGAGTCAGAGTCATCGCTGTCACTTTCGTGACGGCGCTTGCACTTCTCCTGCGAACGCTTGAGTTTCTTATTAGATTTCTCAAGTTTCTCAATCTTCGCAGACAAGTGCGCATAGGCACTATTGGTGCGATGAGAAGCCTCCAGACCATGCAAAGGTCCACGGGGCTTTCTTCCCAAAGTCCTTTTGAAGGAACCATCCTTCTCATACTTGCACTCCTGCATTATGGGCGTGGTGCATGCCCCCATGCTTCTGACATAGGCCAATTATCTACCTTAACTGGAACCCAAAGAGGTTCAGGTGGAACCTCCATGGTCCTCTTCCCTTTGTGTAACACAAAGGAAGTACAATAGTCATAAGATATTGTTTCTGAGAAACAACATTCAAAAGACAATTTTTTTCTTGAGAAACACCCATATACATTATAGGTGTTTCTTAGACAAAATATCCAAGAGAGGATTTCTTTCAGAAACCTTCTCATGTGACAGTTCCTGTTGGCAGTTGAGAGAAAAGGAGCAGTCATGGAACTGCCCTAAATCACCTTCAATCTCTTAAAGGATCACCTGTGCTTGGTGATGCATGGATTACCTAGTGTACCATGCAATACCTATTTCAGTAGTGTAACTCTCATAATTAATATCTTTCAACAACATGTATCTACCCGCTTACTACATAGAAGAAACTACAGCAAAACGGCTTAGGTCACTATCAATTGATAGCCTTCGCGCAACCAGATCGGATCGCCTGTCCGTCGTTCCACCATCCATCATCCATCAGCTGTTGTCGGTGGTTGACCATGGTAGGTTCGTCTGTCCGTCGTCCATTGTTGCTCGAAGCCGTAATACACTTGGTGTGTTACATGTGGCACAACTTGTGCTGCCTGACACCAAGAGTAGCAACAGCCACAGCTGAGCCCGAGTCACACACTCAGCCAGTTGAAGTGAGTTCACTCAGGCCGCACGTGTTTTTTGAAAACACATAGCAAAAAGAATTCCTGTACGTCAGTGAGGACTAGATCCCACTTGACATGGGTATACTCCGCTTTTGTTAGCAGAGCGTGCAATTAGCACTTAGTGCACTTGCAGTAAAGAAAAAGACCACTTGTGGCGTATTTTACACACTTGTGGCACTAAAGCTTACTTGCCATTAGCTGTAACAGCCCCTCAGTGAATGAGGAGGCAATAAACATAAATGCCTCGGTTTATTTTTTATCCAAATGAGCAATATGTATGTAGTCTATTTTAGACCTAAAAACACGATTAGACTTAAAATTAGTCCGCACTGCGGATCACATGCAGATGCAGTGACATCACGGAGTGCTAAGTATTGTACTTATAGCCTTAGGGCAGTACAATATAAGATCTCCTAGGGCACAAAATGACCCTATGAAGAATTGTATGGCCTCTAAGGCCTAAAAGGTTGCTCGTGACCCCGAGAGGTTTCGGTCATTTGAAGGACTCACGATCCCCAAGGAAGTTCTCGTCTTTGAAGTGTTGGGTACTCCAAGGATCCAGTTCCCTTGTTCGCTCGCATGGTGGCGTGGGAGTATTGATGCAACACTGCACGGGCATAGGTTGGGCGGGACTCAAGGTTTCAAGGTACGCTGAGCGAAAACCTCAAAGGAAGATGCAATCGTGCAGGACTTTGTCCCACAATCGCGGATAAGCCCTATCAACATTGGAGCGCGTCACGGCACAACCCATTTGATGAATCGTGTAGTTGCACAGCCCGCGCGGTCACGATCTCAAAAAAACGACCACAAATATTGAGTCCTAGAACCATCGGGCTCAGCCCATGATCGCGGGGACCAGGGAGAGAACATTGTTCTACTCCGTATAAGGGCATAGGAGCGCAATGTATTGCCGCTCCCTGGTCAGAACGTCAGAGTGACGCGGAGTAACATCTCCAAGTCCAAGCACGCAAGGGGCGCAAGATGGACCCATAAAACGACTCACGTGTTGTGCCCCAGAAACACTCTGAGCAAAATTCTCACGATTCTGATTTGCAAGAATGCTGCATACTTTTGCGGTTTTTGTCAGGAAAACACGCAACTTGTTGATTTCTTTCTGAAATCCAAGCAAAAAGTGAGAAAAGTCCACAAAAGTGAGAATTCTTCTCATGTGGTATTCCTTTCATGCATATAAGCTACCGAGCTTCAAAAGGAAAGAAAGCTAGTTGGCTATGAATAGCCACTGCACAACCTCTGGTCCGAGGAAAATAGAATTTAGAGCCCGAAAATATAAATTCGAATTATTTAATTTTAAATTAAAGAGCTCGTTAGAGAAAATCTTGATCAAAATTCTACTGTCACGTTAAAATAACCTGATATTCAAATACCTTGCTACATGTAAAAATAAAAATGCCAAGAAATCTTCTGGCATCATGAATTGTTTCTCAAGAAGATGAACTCTTCTCCCACGAGAACATACACATGTGCCATGCTGCACTATTCACAAGCAAAGTAACAAAAGCAACTGGAAATCAAACCATGTTGGGTTTCGAACCCTGACACGGTGTTGCTACAGTAACAGTGAAAGCAAGAAGGACGTAGTTCCAAGCTTCCCCATGTTCCAAAATTAGGAACATCCATATGTTTTCCTTACCCAGCTAGGCAGGTGTCAAACTCTTGGCGCACGCAGGATGGGTTCTTCCTACTCAAAAGGAAGGGCAAAGTCACACGATGTTTTTATTGCACAAGCAGTAAATTCCTGTCAAAACACACTTTTCTGAGTACATGTTACCCAGAGTGACTAAGCCAGCATATGACCTCAGTCTTTGACAAATGCAAGAACTGAGTTTGAATTGTTCTAGATTTTGAACAAATAACAACATAAAATATGTTAAGATCAATTTTACCTTGCCAGTGATAATTGATGCAAAGTCTGCAAAAATCTGTGAACCAGAGTTGAAACAAAACCTGGACACAACATACCACGCACATAGCTAACCACTTAAGTGCAGGACTCTTCTTGAGCAAAAATACTCATGATCACAGAGCTAACCACTCCTGTGAAAACTCCTCTGGGGTTGAGTAAAATAGCAGACCTTCCAAGCTGTGTCAAATAAAAGAAAAGAACACACACTTACACTACAAACTCAATTTCATACACGCTACTGAGGTTTCTCATGACAAGAGAAACTGTTTGATGAAGTTCAGTGTGTTGGAAGAACGTGCCTGTTTACCTCTATTTTTCAAACGAGGTAGGTTTACAGCCTATAAAGACAGAGCACAACCAGTCCAAAAGTCAAGTAAAACAACGAGGACAATTTACCTTGGCGACTGAGGGTTTCATTGACAGCCATCGTCAGAACTGGCTGTACAACAACAGAACACCCAAACAAACATAAATTACTGTAAATCAAAAAGTGATTCTTAAAATAAGATATGGACAAAAAGTTAGAAAACTGTCTAAACTCAAAAGAATCCTTACAGTACTGTAGATGTTGCTATGTTCAACTCTGCAAACACCATAAGACTTCATGAAAAGTCAACAAATCATAGACTAGATACTGACGCATCTAGAACCCGTTCATGCCTAGAAACACTGAAGAAGGTTATACCTACTCAGAGCTAGCAATAACAATCATGGGTTTTCCATGTGCCTCACAAGCACATTCAATGGAGTCAATGATGGCCATACTGTTCTCAATAGAACTCATTTGGAGTAATATGATATTCTCCAAAGGCTAGCTTGAGAGACCACCTTAAACAAGGTTAGGATGGACTTACCAAGCAGCGAGTAAAGGTTTGCATGACAAACCAATACACAACATCTCTGCACAAAGACAACAAGGGCTTAATAACAGACCCAAAGTCTTCTCATGGCAAAAGCACCATGCTTACAAGCAGATGAAAACTCGCTAAACATTCGCCCATACAGGGAACTCACATGCTACTGGGTGGTCCAGTACAAGGGAGAACCTTGGGTAAGACAATATGATTGTCTCGCCTCACTCACAACTGGGTAGAGGAGGAGGTACACTGTACACAAAAAGAGACACATTAATGTTAGACATTTGTTACCACAACAAGTCTAGAGCAACACCAACTCAGGTTGGGTATGCTCGCATTCTAGTACAGCTTGCTGAACTTAGAGTGCATATAATACACAGAATAAGAGAAAATGAATCCTTGACCATGATTAACATTATTGGATTCAACAGAACTGTGTCTTACTAGATAATGGTCTCACTGAGACTCAATGACTAGTACTTGATTCTCTTGTGAGAACTTCTGATGGTTTACCTTCAGAATTATCCATGGAGAACACATATGGTGTCCATAAGGAAGGACTCTTAGAGTCACCAAAACACGGTCTTTTTGCTAAAGACAACGGATGACCATAGGTAGTGCACATATGTGTTGCACAACAAACCATAAAATAAGCCTCATAATCATATGAGCACAACAACACAAAGGATCCACAACCTTTGTTCTTGTAAAACCACAGCATATAGAATTGTGAGTATCCCTAGTTAAACAGGAATAACATCTCACACAAAGGATAAGTCAAACATGAACATCTCTACTGAGAGACATGTAGCACCTTGTTGGCATGCAATGCAAAACAAATGCAACACAAGCAGCTATGCACAGAAATGTAGTATCGCTTCACTAGCTTAGACAAATCCAAAGAGAAACACAACTATTACGTTGTCAACATATCATGGAAAGTTCACTTCTCCATGATGCTTGCTGTGAAGTCACAATATGGTTCCATAAACCATAAGATTATAGTCAACAACTGTCTTTCAAAATATAAAAATAGGTACGCACATGCACATTTAGTTATGTTGCAATGTCATTACCACCAACAAAAGAGTTATACATGTACAGACCTCCCCGAGGATCCTTGCTACAAAATACAAAAGGATATCATAAACACTGAATCCGTACTCTTCATGGTACAAAAAGACATAGACGTTGATGCTTGACCTTCCAATGATTATAGTCAATACATTAGTATGACTTGACATTGTTCACTTGCCGGTAGCTGACCCTTTGGGCAACTATTCCCATGGATACATAGGGTGACAGAGCAAATTGAAGGACAATATACCAACACAAAGGATTGCAGAAGATAACAAACAGAATATCTGTACTATCAGCACCTTCGTACCTAGACCTGGTTCAATATCCACATTGTACAATGACAATTAAGGTGCAGTTTCAACACTCCACTTTCGACCATATGCATTTCATTTGGCTTCCCAGTGTAAGTCAACCAGAGTCTTCAAATATCAAAACCCAAAAGTGAATTACTATCTAGAGTTCAACATCAACCAAATCATGGAGATGCTTGGCCTGCTGTACCAATCATGGTCTTGTCAGCAGCTTCTAGTGGCACAATGTTTACCTAAACAAACACTCAGATGCCATTCACTCATACCTACTATGCAGTGCCTATCGCCTAAATGTAGTGTAGCAATCATAAGATGGAATTGTTGTTCGGCATTCCACTTTTGCACACACAGACAAAATCAATAGGAGACACCAGGCAACACCAAACCGACCCAAAATTATCCTCATCAATTTATGGTCACATGGTCCGTGGAAAGCAATGCTTTAGTAAACAAAGGTCTTTACCCCGCACAAATATTCAGTCGGTATACCAGTGATAATTGGACTATCACAGACAGTATACGATAAGACAATCAGGGTTACACGCGGAAGTAAGTCAGAATATAAGTTTGACTTAGGAGAGTACAAACAAACCAGCTTTATCATAAGCCATGACAAACTCTCCACAAGAACTTACACTTCATATACTACATAAAATAATATGTAGGTACAAATCGTCACAGGCAGCTTGCACATTTTCAACCTCAACAAAAAGGTTTTTCTGCAAGTCTGGCTCATATTCGGTTTTTCCTCACCGAGGTTTTACTTTTCCACGAGCCATAATTCTCCAATCGGGGGGAGTGACATAGGCCAATTATCTACCTTAACTGGTAACCCAAAGAGGTTCCAGGTGGAACCTCCATGGTCCTCTTCCCTTTGTGTAACACAAAGGAAGTACAATAGTCATAAGATATTGTTTCTGAGAAACAATATTCAAAAGACAATTTCTTTCTTGAGAAACACCCATATACATTATAGGTGTTTCTTAGACAAATATCCAAGAGAGGATTTCTTTCTCAGAAACCTTCTCATGGGACAGTTCCTGTTGGCAGTTGAGAGAAAAGGAGCAGTCATGGAACTGCCCTAAATCACCTCCAATCTCTAACAGGATCACCTGTGCTTGGTGATGCATGGATTACCTAGTGTACCATGCAATACCTATTTCAGTAGTGTAACTCTCATAATTAATATCTTTCAACAACATGTATCTACCCGCTTACTACATAGAAGAAACTACAGCAAAACGGCTTAGGTCAGCTTCTTGCACAAAATGCAGTGTCAAGATTGTGGTATGCTTATGTGGATTCGATCCTTAAACGTAACCATCCTTTCTTGGAGGAGTCGCCGACTTCGTGGAACCTTTAGGCCCATCACAATCCTTGTCGGTCGGATAGGCCTTCTCGATACGTTCGAGTGCTTCTAGAAGCTTCAGAACACTTTGGGTTACCGATGCCCCACTGAGTTCGTATTGTCTTGCCATTCCTCAGGACCATGCGTAGTATGTGACTCGCTAGGTCCTGGTCATCAAACGGCATCACCGCAGTGGTGAGCTTGGTGGCACGGTTGGAGTAGTAAAGACAGGGCAATAGGTCCAAGTAGCCATTCAGCTGCTGGATGCGGCTGATGAACTGGCAAATCGGAACCCTGTTGGGCTTCTTCAACCCGTTACTGGCTTTTAAGTCCATCAGGGACTGCCTTAGAGGTGCTCATTCTCTTTAACCCGTCACCTAGGCGTGTACTTATAAATAGGGCTTTAAAAACGCTCCTAGGGGTACCGCTGACGTGCGCGAATTCTCGTGGCTGACGCGACGTAGTTGCCTTTTGCACACTCTCGTATTACGTAGCTGACGAGGGATCCGCTTGCGCAACGGAGCACGAGTGATGGAGTGGAGGGGAAAAAGTTTTTGGTGCGGCTCTCTATAGATAGTGACCTAAGCTGTTAGGAAATAAAAAATACTAAATACCAATTTCGTAGATAAAGGTGTTATAGATTTGTTGATGATGGTAATTTGTGAGCTTATCATTTAGTGATTACAATGAACAAATGAGGATGGGATGTCAATGCAGTCCCAACAAAATAATGTAATTCTGTTTAGGTTTCTACACATCTCTGGTATGTTTATACCATTCTCATGAGGGTGTTCTGACAGAGTGTTCTCTTGTTGTTTAGATTCAAAGATATGGATCTTTATCATTGTCAGGACCTCTCATCACTTGGGAGGTCAGGATGATCCCTTACTTGGGAGTTTTTCGAATTAGTCCATATTGGTACTAATAAGGGTACCAATAAGGGTACTAATTAAGGTAGGTTCTTGGCCTATGTCAGTGTACGGGGAGGTTACCAGAGCCCCCGGAATGGTATCTTCCGGTAACCTCCTGGTACACTTCTGTAACCCTCTGGTAAACTCGGTAAACTAGTGTACGGGAGGGTTACCGGAGTCTACGGGTCTACCGGCAGGTTACGGGAAATTTGAGACCAAAAAGAGCTTTCGGATATATTTCTATGTATGATCGGAATTGGTCCTTTTTTCCAGGAAAACAGACTTCTCAGTAAGTCTTAGAATTAATATCAATCTAATTAGTGGCTATAACTGCATTACTTAGTAGCTAAAAAAATGTTTACCAGTGGCATACCGGAAGTGTATGGGAGGGTAACCGGAAGTGTACGGGAAGGTTACCGGAGAGTACCGGAGGGTTACCGGAAGGTACAGGGGTTTGAGATATTTTTGGTCAGTTTTGGTCACGTTCCTCAAAATGGTCAGTGAAATTATCAGATTATAAGTTATATATTGACTCCAAAAGACTATCCCTTTCAGGGAAAAATCATTTTACTACAGTCATCTATGGATTGACATCAATTCAACATCTTGGAGGTCAAAAAAATCACTGCAGGTACACACGATAACCTTGAATTCATCCACTCTGTGCCTATTATATACATAACGACAACACAAACATACCAAGATGTGCGGGATCAAGGAAATACCAATGTTATATACATTTCATTCTTGACGAATTCAATTGTACATCTTCACAATGTGTCTTACCTGTTTGCCGGTAGAGTTATATATATAACCAAGTTGTGGACATACCGGAATTCAACATTGTGTTAGGAATCATTTCTTCTAGCAAAAATTTTGTCTATCACTCACTCACACTTACCATTGCTGGAACCGTGTCACAACTCTGGCCAATTCTTGAAAACATCGATAACTTTATTCTTGGTGCAATCTGAAAACATCGTCATCATCAGTTATATACATAACGACAACACAAACATCTCAATAATTCCTGTTGCACACCCAAAAATATTGACACCGTTTGGGCTGGTGTGTCTTCATAAAAATCGAGTAATCAGTTATTGTGCAATCCAAAAACATCGACACCATGATACAGCACCATCTTTAAGTTCTGGTGCAATCCAAAAGTATCTACACCAAGATACAGCCCTAACCGTGATACAGCATCATCTTTTAAAACTTTGAGAAATTCATCCTGTCCCACATCCAAAAATATCAACATCATTTGGTCTGGTGTAATGGTGATGTTGAATTTGTTATATACATAACGTTGTCGCATGCGGAAGGGCATAAGTACCAAAATGGTATTATTTTCAACAAAGCATGCCTCCGTCTGTAAAACAATATCAGACAAAACATATTCTTTCTTCGCAACACATATTCTTTCTTCACAACACGAGAGTTCGTGCCCATGCTGACAAGTTGGTCATAGTGATGAAGCAGGATGGGTCACTGGACGTGAGACTCATGTCCTGTGACTACTGCCAAACGAAACCATGCAAACAACAACAACAAAAACTAGTCCACTGGACAAGTCACTCGATCCCTCTAACCCCAGCATGCATTCCACCATAAATTTGTCCCTCTTAGTCCTTGTCATGGTGGTACAAATCCATCACCTCAGCAAAACAGTTCATGTTGGTCATGGTCGGTCATTTTTATCCTGGTAGTTTGGCTTGGTGGTCCAGAAGCATTGATGCAGCAGCCTCCCCCACAGAATGCACACAAAAATTAGCAACGTGGCATGAAATATAAAAGTGTGCCAGAAAAATGGCATTTTTGTTATCAAAAACCTTCATTGCTGAATATGATTAAAAAAGAAGTTTTTAAATGACATACAGACATTAATAACAATATATGTACAAATTCATTGAAGTTGTTTAAATATTTTTGTGCCTTGTTATCTTTATTAGTTCTCATCTATAGTTAATACAATTACACAACCCATTTATATAAATATAGACATTCATAAAAAAATCTAAATGTACTTTTAAAAACAGATGCTTTCTTATATTTTGTTGCCACTAACTCCGATGAAAATTATTTATATAAGCTATTTGTCTGTGACCATTTTGAGGAAAGTGACCAAAACTGACCATAAATATAAAATTCCAGTACAGGAGGGCTACCGGAACATACTGGGAAAAATTGACGTGTGGTGAGTACAGTACTGCCAAAAAAGACAAGTTCATTACAACTCACCCTCAAAATATAGCCGCCGCTGCCAATTGTTGTGGGCAACACGGCGGTGCAAGGCAGGAGGGTTAACTCAGTCTGTGGACTGAGTTTCAGCCGTTCCCATGATAGGCTGGTGGGGTATCAATGTAATTGAAAAAAAAATGTGATGTGAAAGTAGTGAAAGGGCACACTGATACAGTTGCTTCTGGGTCAAGCATCGGTGTTGTAGTATGGAACGTACTATAACTATATCATACATACCATATACTGTAAGAATATGCCACGCAAGAGTGAGGTGCAGTGATGCAAAGGAATAAGTAACAGTCATGCAGACACACTTCACCAATTTTCAGCCCATGTGTTATTCTTGTGTGTTGTCATTTTTTGGCGCAGTCACTTCTGATAGTACCATATTGTACGTACCATATACAGTAAATGGCATACTTGATTTGAAAATATTAATAGGCCCAATAAGCACTCACCAAATAAAATCATAGATCAAGCCTAGAATTGAAATCAAAACTAGACCCAACAGGGGATCTTGCTGTTTGTAATTCGTGATTTGCAAAATGTGAGTCAAGAAACACACAACTACTCCAAAGATTTTTTTGCTCCAAAGCTTTGTGTGATAAATGTATCTGTGGCTTAAGCAATACAAAAAAACGGTAACCCTCCCATACACTCTTGAAATTCCGGTAACCTCCCTGTGCACTCTGACATATTGAGAGTGTACCAGAAGGCTACCGGTCTTTTTTGTTTGCAGTGGAAGGGAGACAATCTTGCAACAGCGTAGCCGCAATTTTGCCCCTTTTTCTCCCGTTGCATATTCCTTTGCCACAAATGCTACACAACATCCATCAGTGCCATCCGCCCTAATGGTGCAACAGGCCAACTCGTTTGGGACCGTGGTCCGCTCTCTCCAGCACCAAATAATTTCCGCATCCATCTCAATGTAAATCGCATTTGCGTCCATCGTTGGACTCAATGAGACCCACAATTATGACCAGACCCTGTGGTGGGAGAAGGTGACGGAAATCATTGTGATGGCACAGAAAGTAATGAGGGTGATAAATTTGGGTTGATTGTGATGTGTGTGTTTGTTGTGTGCGTGATGAGTGGCGAGTTTTTGGTCATGGTAGTGTATAACTCAGTGAATAATGGGACCCATGTGGACCTAATTATATGGGTGTGTTGCTCCTGATGAGGAGAATCTAAACAACCAATGTTTAGAGAGAACAGAGTGCGTTAGTTGACCAAAAATCAGTAAATGTAAGTTGGTGACTACCGTAATTGTCCTAAGTATCTAAATGTCCAGATATCCAAATATTCTGTTCCAAACCTCTTGCCCTACCCCCTTTTTGTCTAAATCCATTCTAAATCTGGAAAAAGGGGTTTTTGTCTATTTTGGAAAAGTAGACATTTAGACCGAAAAATACCAGGTGGAAGCAGGTGGAAGCACATGAACAGGTTATTCCTCGCAAAGTCTTTAAAAACCATGAGCGATGACTAATTGCCGATGCTGTTTGAATTTGCAAAAACAAGGGCCAGAATCTTAAGGTGATATTTGATGGTTGCAGAAGGAATACAAGTGTCAACATGGCCTGTTGGTTGATATCTCCGGTGGCCTCGGGGCAACCTATGGAAAAAGTCGGACAAATGCCCGAGACCATGGTGGAGGGTTGGTATTGTACAATACGATAGTGCTGAGTTCTCGATGTCGATTATGTTGATATATCATATTCTCAAGAATTTGCAGTATTTCATATGATGTGAGTATCGTGAAATCAAAATTTGGATCGATTTGGTCTAAAATTAATTATGGTACCCGTTTTTTAAAAACTGTCCCAAATCCGTTCTAAATTACTAGCAGCCAAGATATTTTGTAGCATGACAGAATTAAATTTGTAGAAACAAAGAAAGTCCAAGGTTTAAAAATAAAGTGGCTTGTTTACGCTCAGTAGAAAATGGCTGCTTGTGCCTCGCGTGCTTTGCCAGTGCTGTGCACGCGATCGTGCCAATTTTTGTTGAAATAAGATATAATTTTAAAGGTAACAGAGATTAAAACATCATGACTACCCATGTACGCCACCCTGAAAAATAAATTATTTACAGCTAAGTTCTCATCAACTTTATGGTAAGTACCTGTTTTGGCAAAAAGTCAAAAACTGTCCCACTGAAGAAGGAGAAGGAGGAGGAGAAGGAGGAGGAGAAGGAGGAGGAGAAAAGGGGCCCAGTTTCCAATACAACCAAGATTTTGAAAAATCTTGATTTGGAACTTGGGTCTGGATATCTGGACATTATTTAGACACTTAGGCAGGTTATTAGCGCTCCATCACACACATACAAAAACGGCCTCAAAACTAAATTGTGTGAAAACCATTATTAGCGATGTCCCTTCAGGTTCTCACACATTTGTTCCACATTCCAGCTGGAACAAAGATGGCCATCTTGATGTCCCCAGAACCGATCCATCTCAGCCATCTTTCATTCAAACACCACAGAGCGTCCCGCACAAATGTGCCTTGCATTTCCATGAAACACAGCAGTGTCGCACTTGTGTTTTCACCTTGAAGCCTTTTGTTTGGCCTACATTGTCATTGCGTGTCGCCACCACAGTAATCCCGAGTTCGGTCGGCCCCATCGCAAAATTGTGTTCCCGTCACATGCATTTTGCTGCATCACAAAACTCTCTTGAAGCCTTTTGTTTGGCCTACATTGTCATTGCGCGTCGCCACCACAGTAATCCCAAGTTTGGCCGGCCCCATCGCAAAATCATGTTCCTGTCGAACGCAAGTTGTGCTGCATCACAAAAGTCTTTCCCTGTTGCAGGCTCAACCTCCCGAATTAAAAGCCATTATGTCCTCGGATTCCTCTGAATCCCCTGAAATACTTTGTTCATGGAGGGTGAGTTCAGTTGGTTGCAAAATTAACAACATGGACCCACAGGATGTATGTGGTGAAGAGGGATGCAATCGTGTATTTCATCATGCATGCCAATGTGAGTAGAAATACACCAAATACAAGGCCGACTATTGCAATGGTGATCCCTCCATTGCAAATTATGACTCGGAGGGTAAGAAGCAATGCATGCATCATCATCCACATGCTGAAATTGCTCTGTTGTCTAGAACACCTGCAGGTGTTGATGCACTCCACGAGCCACTAAATGTGTCCAAGGACGACAAGCTAAAGAAAAAGGAGCAGATGTTGAATTGGACACGAGGAATGACACTTGACAATATTGTTTTGAATACTAGCCAAGACGATATAGAGTCCCTTGGTCCAAGGAAGTGGTGTGATATGTCAGCAGAACTGAAAAAGGAATTTATGAAGAAGAACAAAATCCAGCTGTCACAATCATTCCAAAATGCTGCAGATTTAGGAAAGAGTGTCGCCAACCACATGAACGCTAAGTCATTCAAGGAGCAACTCAAAGCACCATTGAAAAGTAAGTCTCCTGCCACAAAACCATTGTGCATCACTGAAGATGGTACACTCTTTTGCATAATCGATACAATCATCTGAAACAAAGAATGTTACATCGAAACAAGAAATCTCATAATAGAGAAGATCAGGACTCCAGGAATCCAAAGTCCAGTGCTTGGCAGATGATTTGCAAAGATTATAATTCATCCGACGAATGTTTAGATCAATTATCACCACTCGGACAAAGAGCCATTGTTGGGCACTCTATCTCATCTGACATTTGTAAACAGTTCAATAAGTTGTCATTTGGTGAGTTTCAGGAGTGTGGCATGTACCTAAATGCCCAATATCGCATTGTACGCAATGCAGAGAAAGCAAGTGGCAATCACGTACATATTGGTGGATACATTGGCGGGAAAATATTCATTTTGTATTTTGATGAGTGCCTTAAGGAGACAGGCGACATGGCATTATACTCTTGTGCATATCCTGAGCTAGATGCGGCTATACGTCCTTCCTCTGCTGAACCATTCAAGCCAAAGTTGCAGGCTCCTCGTAGTAGTGGAGGGGCATCTGATCGACTCAGGAGCGGAGGGGCTTCTGAACGAAGCCTAAGCCCCATTCCCGATGGAACTAATTTTCGGATGAAGAAGTATTCTGAGTTTGATGCAATTGAAGAGTCAGCTGAAGCCATTGCAAACAAGCAATATGAGATGAGACGTCATGTTAATAAAAGAAAATTTAGGGCCTCGTAGGAGAATGCACAGTTAATGATGCATTGGAAGAAGCCAGCTCTCTCTTCTTCCGTTCAACATTATGCACTGGCCGCAAAGTGTCACTCTCTCTGAGAAATTCAACAATGGCTTCCCTAGTATGGGATATTCCAGGATAAACCTCAAACATTTCATCAGGAATAGCAGGAAGATATGACAGTTCTAGTGGAGCAATAGGATCTGGTAGTAAATTCATGCTATCAATCTCTTCCTCAACGGTACAATAGTGTTTGTCTAATGGCTGATCTTCTTTTATGATGAACTTGTGTAGCCGCAAATATGCCATAAGGATTCTTGTAACACAATCTAAGGATCCGATTATTTTCCCACTTAGAATTCAAAATTTGTTCACTAACCTTCCAAAAGCCATCTCTACACGAATCCTCAGTTGGGAGAGGTAATAGTTGAAATAATCTTGTGCAGGATCCAATCTGTCTGAACCAGTAAATGGAATTAGTATGTGTTCAGACAAAGTATACGCTGCATCTGTGACAGCATAGCGGCCCAAAGGAAGGGATTCCCGTACTTCTCTTAAACCTGGTGCCAATTGATACGATATATTATCATTTGTTGATCCTGGTGAAACAACACCAAAGTATAAAAATTCCAAATTGCTGTTAACACATGCCTGGCAGTTCACTCCATAGGATTCATAATGCCCTGAGTAATAGGACAGCACATTGAAGACTTCCTTTTGGGAAGGTTTGTTGGTAAACTGAAAGAAGCCATCTAATGCCCCAACACAGCCAGCAACAATTTCATTTGTACTCTTTTCTTGAATCCACAGTTTATCTCTTCCCATGCATATATCGAACTCTGGTGCAGCATTTACTGCATCAATAAAATCATCGGCTGCTTTGTATGCAGCATCTAGACTCATCCCAGTGATGTGACATTGATCTTTGTCCTTCCTCCGGACAGAACTCTTATACCAACAGCTACTATGTGATCAACAAGGATTGGTTCAGAGCATTGGCTATTGTACTCTGCTTGCTCTAGATATGGAGCAACAATACTGACAAGTCTTTCATGCATAGGCCAGGCCATCATGTACTCATTTGAAAAAGTCCTTCATGCTCCAACTGGGAAACATGATTTTCCCAACTCATGCGCTTGTGATCCCATCTGTATCTGCAAAGATGAAGTAAAGAGCGCTGCAGAAATAGGATGTCTTCTAAATCAGAAAGGTCGTTTGTCGCTACAATAATGCTGTCGGAAGTGGACTGTGTACCTTTGGTGTCAACTGAAGAAGTACTGGCATTATCATCATTGTCATCTTCATCAGTCTCAGAGTCACTTGTTGCATTGCTTGCAAATTCATCAGAAAAGGAAGATGAGCGAGAGCTATCAACAGATTGATTGTTGTCTTTCTCAGAGTCGGAGTCCCTGGTCATGAGCTCAGGGAACTCCTCATTGTCACTACTCTCAGCACTGCTTCCTAAACTGAGTGAAATGGCAAAGATGAGTCAAGTGACTTCTTTTCCACTTCAACAGGATATGACTACACAGCAGCTCTCTTCTTGCCTTGGCAACAACAGATGCGAGATTTGCGCTTACTGCTAGTCGTGTTGAGAGCACCACGTCCTGCTCTACAAGCTTTCTTGGTGTCGCCCGGTTGCACCGTGTGTATAACAAGGGTTTGGTTGCGCTTCGTTGGCAAATGGAGGCCCTGTACATCGTCTTTATTTCCTCATTTTTCGTAGTGTATTTTTGCCTTGTAGATACCACCCATTTTTTTTCAAATTGTGTGACGCAATCTGCCTTGTATTTTACAACGAACGCCAGTAGTTAATAAGATGAATGCTTCTACTTATTAAAGGTAATACATGTGGCCATGAGACACTGGTCACAATGTGATGCTGCAGCTTGCTATTGAAGTTGTAATAATATTATACAAATTCAACATAACAAAACACACACTCTTGAGATAGTCATCCTAGTTCATGACTGCTGTTGCTAGAATGCGTGGGGAGGGGGGGTGTTGGTCCGTCGGTTGCAGTTTGGGCAGGGGATGTGGCTGTAGTTTCGCCAAGCGCGATTCGACAGTCTATATAACAATGGATCGTGGCGGTCGATGTGTGGATCGTGGTGGTGGATGTGTGTACAATATCTCAACTATGTGTCGTGTTGATGGGTGTGAGGTGGTGTGAGGACAACTCATCGAAAATAAACTACCTCAAAAATAAATACGTGTGGAAATGATTTAAAAATTTTAAATCATTTCTCCTGGTATCCCCCCTGTATTCCAAAAAACGCCCCAGAAATACGCTACAAAAAACAGAGGTAATTATGAAGGTGGACTGGGCCTGAGGGTCCGAGCGATGAGATCAGTATGAGTAGGTGTCACGGCGATGACAATTATGCATGGAGATTGTGCGAGCGATTACAAGACATGACTCTTCTTTTCCCCGAGAGACAGCCCAAAGCAACGTTCGTAAAATAAGACGGCTGTATACAATAGGAGCACTATGTATCCTAGAGGTATCATGATACCCAGCTGGCCAGACAGTGGATTCCAAAAAAATGATTTCGAGTAAATAAAAAAAAAGAATTTTGGAGCAAACAAAGTAACTCTATTGTACTACTGGAGCCCTCCTAATATTCCTATTTAATAAATTCCTAAAATCCTAAAGTCCTATCATCGTAGAATAGGATAGAAATCAATATTTCGCCCAATATTCCTAACGCTCCACATCCCTAACAGCCCATAGTTCTGTTTGCGCACGCAAATCAAAAACATCACCAACATGGTCGACACGGATGAAGACGACTCGTACAGCTCCACCTCCGGAGTTTCCCCCTCCTCTTCTTCCACTGGCAGCAACTCGACCGCATCTAACAACAGGACAGGTGAGAACACAGAGGCAGTGCAACAGAGCATTGCTCCTGTCCCTGCAGTCGCAGTTGCTGCTGCTGCTGCGAATGTTTGTGCACCTGCTGCTGCAGCAGGGAGGGGTCGGGGTACTGGTTCTGGCAGGGGATCCACTGCGGGTCGAGGTGGTGGTCGTGTAGGTGGTCGAGGTGGTGGACGAGGAGCAGGGCGTGGTGGTCGTGGCCGTGGTCGGGGCCGTGGTCGTGGGGAGGGGGGACGTCCAGTAGGACGCTCCAATTACTCTCCCACGGAGATTTTTAATATGTTGGAAGGGGTCCGTGAGTATTTGCCTATTTCTGGGATGGAATGGGATCTTGTTGCACAACGCCACATGGCGTATCACCCAGATGAGGAGAGACGCGGCGATCAACTCAAGAAGAAGTTTAACAAGCTTGCAAAGACCAAGATGGGCACTGGCGATCCGAACATGCCGGCTGATGTGCGGGAGGCTAAGGAGATTCGTCGCCTTATCATCGAGAAGTCAGAGGGAGTTACAGGTTCAGAAGAAGAATATTTCGCCTTAGAAGATTTAGAGAATCCTACTGAGTTGGACAAAGAGGAAGAGTCTGTCACCGCACCAGCCGAAAACATTGTCTTAGACACCACTGGAAGGCGTGACAGTGGAAGCGTCAATCAAGAGGGCTCGAACTCTGGTGAACGGCAGAATAGAGCCGAGAGTGCAGTCGCGGCATCATCCATTTCCCCACGTATTCGTGTGAGTTCATGATTGATTGATTGTTTTGTTCGAGCCGCACTTCTCACAATATTTGTTAGAGAGGAGCTGTCTTAACTCCTGTCACTCGCAGGAACAACAAGCGCAATCGTGATGGAAGTGAAGACATGTCATTCAATGACGTGATGATGATGATCACGAACCAACAGATGGCAGAGATGCGAGAGCGTCAAGCGGATCGTGATGAGGAATGCCATGAGAGGAGGAGGAGGATGGAAGAGCAGCGACAAGATCGCATGATGCAGATGCAGATGCAGCAGCAGTTTATGACAACAATGATGCTGATGATGAGTGGTAGACAGGGAGTCCCTCCATTGCAAGTACCTACGCTGCCGGCTATGGATATCTTGGAGAATGTGAATGACAACAATAATACTGGGCAAAGTGATGTAGATGGGGAAGGCAAGGATCCTGGGCAAGGCAAAGATCCTGAGTAGATAGTTTATTAATGTGTTTTGGTTCATCTAAAGTTAGTCAAATGTGTTACCACTACTAAATTTATGACATGTGAGTTATTTAGTTTAGATGAAATGTTCTTTGTTTAATAGATAATCAATTCAGGACATCAATTCAAAACAAACTCTATGTTAGCGTCAATGTTGAGGGTGGGTAAGTAGACAGATGTGATTTGGTTAATGCCTACCAACCGAGATCGGAGATTAAATAAAAGGAAGAGACAATCAAATATGATTTGTCTCTTGCCATTCTCTTCGTACGTCATTGTGTCTTTCAATCGTGGGAAAGACGACTGAACAGCTCGCATTCCCCACTCAGCACATTGCCGCATGCTTGTTGCTTCCCTCTTCACTGCAATGTCAGCAATTTGTTCATCTATTGTTAAAAATTCATCGCCTGCGGTCAAATCATCCTGTGCCGACTTTATAAGAAATTCATAATTCATGCTCGAGAAGGCAGAGTCAATGACAAACTTCAGACCAGTACGTCGATACACGTCCTCTAGTTTATTGTACATGTTGCCCCAATCCGCAACCGTACTATCATGGGAACAACCGGGGACATTATAAAAGGCAAGTGCAATGGTTCCATCAGGGACAAAGCCCAAAACACCGGTCACATAGTGATCTGACTTCCACCCATTAAAAAAACGAGACTGCACAATTTCATCAGGTGCCTTCTCAATCCGTACCTTTAACCCATCCATCGTTCCCCACACATTGTCTAGGACGGGATGTCGTTGTTGGATTATCCCCCGATATTCCTCTAGTTTCTCAGCAGATGGAAGCCTTATCTGGGCCAAATGATATCCTTTGAGAGCCTTAACAAGTATTCTCTGTGCAAACTGCAAGTACTTTGCAATGGGAGTCATCGTCATTCCAAAAACAAGTTGCAGAACCATCAAAGATCCACGGGTTCTACTCCATCCCAAAATCAGGCCCAGACAATCAGAAGGATGCATCAGTCTCGGCCTACCTCGAGACAGGCTCACCTTCTGAATTATGAATCCGTCTGCATTCACAAAGGGTGTGTATTAATCGTACAATGGGGCAAATAGCGACAGCAGGTGGTGAAATGATCTAAAATCAAAGCCAGTAAGTGTGATCATTGCCTGATCGTCACCAGATGCATAGACACGTCGCCAAGGACTCCTGCTTATAGACAGCAAAGAGCACCGGGGGATTCGACGCTGGCGAATATAGCGATCTTTGGGACCCAATCTACTGCGTAAGCAATGGCAATTTTGTGAATAAACGAATTTTTGTTGCTTCTTATGCTTCGCACAGCACCATAGAAGAAGACAGGAAATCC
Source organism: Cyclotella cryptica (assembly GCA_013187285.1). Lineage (NCBI taxonomy): Eukaryota > Bacillariophyta > Thalassiosirophyceae > Thalassiosirales > Thalassiosiraceae > Cyclotella > Cyclotella cryptica. Next base: position 455,818 of record JABMIG010000054.1, on the reverse strand, counting down.
TAAAAGTCATATTGGGAGGTCGAAACGAGTTCTGAGAGGGATGGGAAGGAATAATTCATGATTCGAGGTGTCGTTGAGAATGGATTCATGCAGCAATATGGCAGGCGATGTCAGAATAAACTTTTAGGAAAATAGGATAGAAATCGTTTAGTCCCATGGGACAGGGTAAGGACCCCGTCTCAAGGGACTCGATTTAGAAATCGATTTAGAAATACCTAATACGAGTTTAGAAAATTGCTAGATAAGGGAAATCGGAAAAAAGAGACTTTAGGAAATAGGTTTTTGAGGATTTGGGAATATTAGGAGGGCTCCACTGTAGAAACACACCAATTTTCTACAAGAATGAATGGATCGGATCGTTCCGATCTGCTGTATTCAACTGACAATAACTCGTGAAAGACTGTTCAAATGAACAAAATAAGAACACCGTTCGAAAGCTCGGAAAAAGATCTTTCGATCGATGTAAGGTTGTGAATATTTTTTACTCCAACTGTGACGTCATTTTCGTCCGTCACACGGAAGAAAGACAGAGTAGGAGTGCTCCTTTTGTATTTAGCCGTCTTAAATATGTGTGGCCACACATGCAATAATATATGTGTGGACACGCACATTTTTGTCTCAACTCTCTGTCACTAAAATGGAAAATGTGTGAAAAAAATGTGTGTAGGTGTGTGGGCGAATTTCCATGGCTAGGCGAAATATGTGTGAAAATATCTCATTTTAGAAGCACTAACAATGCCCCTTAGAACAATTAGGGTAGTCACAGGTAGTCACCCATTCAAAGTGGGTCATTTTAGCCCTTTGGTTCTTATAATGGGTGGTTCTTATATTATGTTCTTATACACCAGTAACTACGGAAGTATGTAATTTGTAGTGTATTATATTATTCATGTCTATTATAGACAAAGCCACGGCGGTTGGTCATAAGACCTCACCCTCCCTATGTCTAGCTCGGATTAATTGTTGAATGTCCCTAAACGTCACGCGGAATAACTCAGTCCCGTTGATGAATTAAAAAAGTGCACTACGACTTTACCATACAACAGATACTACGGCCAAACGTAGAAGCAACACACCCAATCTCACCCGATAGTCATAATATTATTATTATATTATTTAGTGAGTATTGTACAATACAGTATGTCTGTTTGGTACCATACAGGTACGGTAAAATAATACAACATTCTACCAAGACGTCGTGGTAAAAAGCAAAAACTAAGTTCTTATCACGACATGACCAAATATATGGAATCGCAGTGACAGTATAACTGTTTCTTTACTACGTAGTATCTATTGCCTCTAATGCCAATATTCTGAGACCACCTTCGGCGGAACTAGTCATACGTCACAATGTGTACATTATATATAAAATAAATATAATATTATGGGAGATTCATAGTGTACCATATCATACGATGGTAGGCTGTTGAGGGCTGTTGGTAGGTAGTATACAAAATAATATAAATAAATATGTAAGGTATGGTACAATACCAGTTTCTGCTATTGTACCTTGCGACTCCGTAGATGATTTGTTGGTTGAATATTATGTTCTAGGGCTTAATGGGAGCCTTTATGGGAGCATGGCCATTCGCTTACGAAGTCATCCTGCATATCTCCTGCATATCATCGTTCACATAAAAAATATATATCCACTTTTTAATGGAGTCTTCCTTACGTCTGCCTCCGTACACACCACCCCTCAAGAGTGCGCTTCTAGTGTAATCTGATGTAATGGCGTCTTTCGAGCCATTTCAGGGACAAAATAATGGATAGCGCATTCAAGCAATTCGCTTCGTCACTGGGTTTCAGAGGTCAACGAAAGAATCACAAGTGTCCACCTACCATAGAAGCAGCGGCGGCACCGATGTGGGCGAGATCACGAAACCAGAAAATAGAGGATATGGATAAAAATCTCCATGGGAGCAGGCGCATCTCTGCCTCTGAACAATCATACTCGAATGAAGCACATTTTAACACGCGAAAACCACAGCACGAGTTGACGACACCTGTCGAAAGCAATCAGGTGTCTCGAAAGTTGGAATCCATTAAATCTTGCCTGCGACTCTCCAACGTCGACCCTCGTCACTCGCGCATTCTCCCCCTGCTGGAAAAGGGAGATCACTATCAATTAGAAAACTTTTCTATCAGAAGAGCAGCAACTTATCAAGTAGAATGCAGCGGGGAAACATTCAAGGGATTTCATAACATATTTGTAGACGACAAGTCTTCCCAGAAGTGTCAAGAATCCTTTTACGTTGAAACGGTTAAGCCACTTGTAGCTGAATTCGTACACAGGCAACGCAATGTCTGCATCGTTCTTCATGGGGCCGAGGGAAGTGGCAGACGAAGAGCTCTCTTCGGAAATGTGATCGGTGCACATCAAAATGTCTGCGACAGTTCACGGTCACGGGAATCAAGGCATTCACCAGACGGCGATGACTTAAGCTCACTAGGGTGCGATGGAATTTCTGATGTTCAAAATGTGAACTGTAAGGACGATCTCAAAACATCTGCACCCCCGAGTGAAGTTTCGTTCAGGAATAGCAGACCATCACTCTGCTCGAAACTCAGCGAGAACGACGCTGCTGAGATCACGTTAAGCGGAGAAGCAGGAGTCGCTACTCGGATGCTCGCAGAAACATTTAAGGCTCTGTACAAACAATTTCCTTCATTTTCATTCAAAGCTGGCCAAAAGGAACGTCCTCGACTGGTCCCTCCAAGTAAATCAGCATCACGTTGCCGTTTTAAAACCCTCTCAAAGATACTTGCGGATGACAACACGAACGTATCTGTTGAATTCTATCACAAAAAAGAGGGTGAGGTTGGGGATATCGAATCCAAGGCTAAGGCTAGCGAAGAAACTGACGAAAGTTTATTGACTCTACGTGTCGCTTGCGTAGAGGTAGTGGACGATCTGGCGAGTGGTCAATGCTCCGTCAATGATTTACTCGGCAAATACAAACTTACTGATGATGTATTCTTTTCCTTTGAGGGTGCTTCTGGGCATTTATCTAGTAGCATCTCAGTGGACAACATAAAACATGACAGTGCCACTGGGATAGTTTACGTCGAGGGAGCGGTCGAAATGCAATGCCAAAGTTATGCTGCTGTTATTGAGTGCCTCGCGACGGCAGAAGAGTCTCGACAAACACGAAATTCGTGTTCTGGGGGATCCTTGTTTACAGACAAGCTTTGCCATACAGTGTATTTCATTAGCATTGACCATCACGATTATCTCATGGATGAAACCACCATATCACACCAAATTGTTATATCGAGAGTTGACGAGAGCATGTCCAATTCTGCTTCGTTGGCGCTGCATTCATCCTACTTGGCATTGAGTAAAGTTATTCACGATGTTGCCAATTTTTCCGAGGCTTCGACTAACTGGCAAAACCCATTGACAAAGCTTCTAAAGGAGAGCATGGGAGGGGAGTGCTGCACAATCGCGATAGGAATGATAGATGTCGATGATAGTGATAGCCCTTTACCTACTCTTCGATTGGGAGAAGCCATATCGTGGATTTTTAACTCGTCAGATAAAGCGTTGGTTGTAGACAGTCTGGACAATGAGAAGACTAATCGTCGTACTACCGAGACCTCCTCGGTATCACATGAGAAAACTCCCTATGCTGTTCCTACGATGCCTTTTGAAGGGAATGTCAAAGACACCAAAACTAAAGAACTTCCTAATGGCGGTTCAAAAAAATCTCTTCGTGACACGGATGATAGAGAAGTCACAGAAAGAATGGAAACATACGAAACCACTCAGCGTGAACAAACCTTTATGGAAAATCCCGAAGGCACTCATATTGTATCCACGAAGAACTTTCTCTCTCCTGTTGCTTCTTCGGGCCCCTTCGACACTAATAAGCAGCGAATTTCTGGCAGCCCAGTCGGCGCCCACAAAGCACTTGTGTCATCTTTCAGATCTGATGAGGGCTCGTATAGCTCGTTTTGATGTGAACTTAGACAACGATGTCGAGACACCTCGAAATTCATATATGTCAGGTGCTCTCGCAGATTCTCAGAACCCTTTTGTCAAACAGTATGCAGCAGCTCTAAAAGAAAGTTGCGCAAGCCGATCATCGGGCGATTCGCTTTTCAACCAACGTTATGATCCAGTGAAGGATGCGAAGTTCTTTTTGTCTGAAATCAAGACACTAGAGAATTATCACACCGTAAGAAAGGACCCTCATCTAAAATTGCACGAAGGCCGCTGGCAAGATACTTCAAATGATATCGAAAAGAACATTGAAATGGCTCGACAAAAAATGCTCGACAGACTAGAGCAACATAAAATGAAAAAATCTCTTCATCTTGACTTTAAGCATAAGCTACCGTCGAATGAAACATTTGCCGAGGCTCGCTTCCCCCCTGAATATGTTAGCGTGGAAATCTCAAGTCATTCTTCTTCCGAGAGACATCACGTGGTTATGGATGAAATGCAACAGGCCCATGAACTGGCTTTATCTGAAATGCGGCATGCCTTGAAAGCACTTCAAACCGAAAGAGATGAACTCCTGAAGCAAAAGAACGACAACCTCATTGAACTTGAGAGAACGAGGGATGACATTATTAGACTAAGAACAGGGCATAAATCATTGACATTAGAGAACTGCGAAGGTGAGAAGTTATCGACGAATAGCCGCTTCCTTTCGATAGTAGTATGGTCTCATTAACCAAACTATTCCCGTGTTTGATGTTACAAGGAGGAATGAATTACATCACTGCGGGAGAGCAGTTCGCCAAACACGAAGCGCAAACTGCTGCTGTTGATTGTTCGTCCGATAACTCAGGCAAAGAGCAATCGATCCGTGTTCTCCTTCGTATTCGCCCCCTGAATAAAATCGAACACAACCGCCGAGGATATAGCTGCATAGATGTTACGACCGACTCAAAATGTTGCCGGATAAAGTCTCCTTTTGACAGTGACAATTTGTCTGAATTTAATTTTCATAAGGTGAGGTGTGAAATCGTTCTTGTCATCGTGTGGGATTGAGGTTATCTGAAGCAAGGCCCTTTGACCAATCAATTATTCATGCTTTAGGTGTACGGGGCTGAGTCCACTCAAGAACAAATATACATGTGCACTGGTGAGACATGTTTACCGAAATTCATGTCAGGCATCAATTGTTGGGTCCTCCTCTATGGCTTGACTTCAAGTGGAAAATCGTTTACGCTAGGCTCATCATGTGATTCATCAGGTGAAGACGACAGAAAGACTGACGGCATCCTTCCGCGCTTTACTCGGGCATTATTTCGAAACATACGAAGTTCTTACGATACAAACACCTTTACTCTAAAATGTTCTGTTGTTGGACTCTACCTCGAGCAGATGTTTGATCTCCTATATCCACAAACAAAGAGTGCCCCATTTTTGAGCGAATCCTGCACGGGAATCCAAATAGTTGGCGCAACAGAGGCATATTGCTTTGATGAGGACGAGGTCGTGTCGCTGGTGAATAGAGGCTACGCGACCCGAGACACCCTATCCTCTAGGATGAGCTTAGATTTCAGGTATTTTCATGTGTTCGTCGTCTTGACCCTTGAACAGTTTAATTCAGAAACAGGCGAAAGGAAAAGTTCTAAGATATGGTTTGCAAATATCGCTGTGTCTCATTCGGCGGAAAGCGGATCAAAGAAAGCTGAAACACGTATTTTCAAGCGCTCATTGTCTGTTTTGCATAACTTTGTGAACTCTCTCAGCAAAGGAAACTCTTTCCCAGATTATCGTGCATCGAAGCTCTCTTTCGTACTGAAAGATGCTCTTGTTGGAGATTCGTTCACAACAACCCTCTTAACTGCATCTCCATCTTCTCACACAATATCGGAAACATTGAAAGTGATTGAGTTTGGACAAACAGTGCAGAAAATCAAGAAGGCTCCGTCAGACTTGCAAGTGCCAGGTTGCGTGGACACTCAAAAGAGCATAGATCAATTGAAAAGCATGTGTATGAGCGCTGAAAGTGAAATACTCATGTGGAGAAAACTCGCCGACTCCCTCACTCAAAAAAACCGCCTGATGGAGAGCACACTGAACAAGGAGAGACAAAGTTTCCAAAAGCTGTCTGCTGAAAAATGTGCCTTAGAGCAAGAAACCCAAGAGTTAAAGCAAAGTGAAACAAAGTCTCACGATGTAGTCAAACGTATGCGTGAAATGCACATGGATATTCCACCAAATGTCGATAACATCGATTTCCATCAAATGAAGAATGTTCTGTCAATTTTTGACTCAAGTGACAATTTAATGGAATCTTCAGAAAAGTAAACATGACAATGATTGCGCCAAACCTGAGTATTCAAGGGCCCTTGAGGAGAGTATGTCGGAAAGAATCGACGCGAGTGAATCTAGAAAGCGTTATTCACACTTGAACGCATCAATGATAACATCAATCGGGGTAAGTGACAAGAACGGATATTCGCTGATAGAGGAATACTTCATCCACTTATCGCTTGGTTGATTTTTTGTAGGCATTTCCTGTGGATGACGTAGTTGATACGACAGTCATAGAGTCCCCGTTGGTGACTACGAACGAATTTCATCTCGAGGCACCAGGGGAATCATCTTCTAGTGAGATGTTGCTTGCCGATTCATTCTATTTTATTTCGGAGCTTCAAAGTTCGCTCCCCAAAATGAATGTCCTGAGAGGTGGGCATCAATTTAAAGAAAAAAATAAATCTCAACAACCATCTCCTTCCCACCTGCATTCACTTCAGAGGAAGGGCATTTAGGACACAGCAGAGAACATTTGTCGTTATGGCCTCCACAGACCCCGGGATTACAGATCTACAATCATTTCCTTGTAAGAATTCATTTTCTATTATTGAAACGTGCTGCCGCATTCATTTAACCTTGAAAATCAATCTAATATCACATTAGTGGACTTGGTATGTTAGTGTTCGACAAAAACCTCCGTAAAATTTTAACCTTTTGCTTAACACTACTCTAAGCTAACGAATAAAAAAGTTCGATGTTACAAAGAAAGATCAGCTAGCTTTGCTTTGATAGTGTCGATTTCTCCCTGAACCGAATCGAGTAATTCTTGAGGGTTGTTGGAACTTTTTTCCATTATATCAGCATACATTTTTTCTTGCTTCTCGATCGCTTTCTTTCTTTTCTTCACCTGACCGCTGCTGACAGGTTCACCATTGGCCATAGTAATCGGAACTCCAGCCTCGTCCCATTCTTTAAACTCGTCACTACGAAACAGATCTTGCGGTCTCACCATGCTGCTCTTAACCTTCTCCAACTCCTTCTCCCTTGCAACAAGCTGCTTTTCTAACTTAGAAATTTGTATTTCTCGTTCCTTCGCAGCTTTTTCTTTCATTTCGCGCATCATTACTTCCGGATCTTCGAGGTTCCACATTGTACCAGTCGGACGATCTTCAAGGCGCACTCCCAACGTAGGGAGCACTTCATCGCGCAATCCATCACAAATTTTCAAAATGGAATCAATGGCAGACTTGGCGTCCCCACCTTTCGCTGCTTCCAATGCTGCATTGCGGACGCTTTCCCGAAAAGATACCATGGCTCCAATGTAAGGCTCGGATCCATTTCCATCTCCCGCATCGCCTCTGCCATCACCAGCACCTCCAAATCCAAAGTCATCGGATCCATTGACGACACCAAATACTTTCAGAATCTGCGTGATATACGTCGCAATAGCACGCAACAACAGCACGGAAGGTTTGGAATTTGAGGTGCGTAGGTAAGTATTGGCTTCGCTGATGACCTTGAGCAGTGCCATCATAGCATCCTTTGTGTTAAAATTGTCCAACAGGCTTTCGTGAACCAATTGCCTAGCAGTCAAATATGCATCACTTAGCTTGCGGTCAGCATCGCCCATCCTCCAGCCCACTTCTTGGCTGAGATAGTCATCGCGGAGAAGTGCCTCTACCTCACGAAAGAAACTTTTGAAAGTGGTTTCCTTGCTTCGAGCATCGTCAATGGTCTGGTCGGAGTAGTTCATAGGCTGATCCCATGCCTGCAAAAGAAACATGATTCTCAGCTGTCGCGCAGTATTGTTCTCCAAAGCTTGACGAATGGTGATGAAATTTTTAAGAGATTTTGACATTTTTAATCCTTCGATATGCAAATGCCCCGTGTGGGTGAAGTAATTGACCCATTGGTGACATCCAAAGCATGCCTCCGACTGAGCCAACTCATTATCATGGTGGGGAAACTTGAGATCTTCCCCACCACTGTGAATATCAACACGTTCACCTAGAATGTCACCGGCCACAACACTGCACTCAATATGCCACCCAGGTCTTCCCGGTCCAAATGGAGAATCCCAAGCCGGTTCTCCTGCCTTGCTTGCTTTCCAAAGGGCAAAGTCATTGGGGTTACGCTTTTCACTCCCACCGGCTGCCAATGCGCCTTCTCCCTCTGCCATTTCTGCTTCGGTAGTGGCTGCTCCTCCTGGCCCTGCCGGGTTCAATTTTCGATAGTTGTGGCCTGCCTCCTGAAATGCATCGAGACTGAGATAAACCGATCCATTGCTTTTGTATGCCAAACCTTTTGAAATGATGGTTTCGACAAAGGCGATGATTTTGGGCACATATTCTGTGACACGTGTGAGAACATCTGGCTCACGGATGCCCAATGCAGCCATGTCCTCCATGTATTCACGTTCGTATTTTCGAGCATGAGCATTAAATACAGCATGGTCTGTGATTAGATGGCCTTTCTCCCTATCCAGTTTCTCGGCCAAGACGGATTTGGCGGCTACCAATAGTTTAGCACGAGAATCTCCATCCTTGGAAGAATTATTGCATACCTCCAAAATTTGAGTTTCGTCCCTGTCCAAATTCTTCCTCTTGACCAAATGCTGCTCGAGCAGCCCCTCCTGTTCAGTCCTAGCACGTGAATCTTTATTCTTTGTGGCCTCCTCAATGGCAGCAAGGATGCCTTCCCTCTTTTCGTCGCTCTTGGCCTTCGCCTCCTCCAAGGCCTCCTTCGCCATGACCACCAGCTTATCAAAATCTACAGTCGCATCCTCCTCCAACTGCTTCATCAACTCATTCTGCCTCGCCCTCAAAATGATCTTGTCATCAATATCGGTGGTATTAATCTGATACAACACATTGTAATGAAAGTAATCCGTCATGACGCGCCTCATGATATCGAACGAAAGGTACGTCCTCGCGTGTCCCACGTGAGAAGAGTCGTAGACGGTAGGTCCGCAGGTGTACCATTTAACGTGGCGGGCTTGCATGGGGACGAACGGCTCTTTTTTGCCCGTGAGGGTGTTGCGGAGGAGGAGGTGGCCTTGGGCGATGGGGTCGGCGGTGGAGGCTTCGGGGGGATACCATGGGTGACGGTTGTCGGGGCAGCATGGGGGGTTGAGGAAGTTGCCGGTTCCGGAGAGAGACATGGCGGTGGATTTGGTTGTAGAGCGGTGCGATCGCCTTTGTCTTTGTTTTCGGGCTGTATGGTGCTACATTGTAGGTCCGATTGGCGGCTCGTGGGCCCGGACACAAAATGCTTACACGTGGAGTCTGCTGCTGGCATTTAAGAAAGAATAAATCGTGATGATTTTGTAAGAGGTCACATCCCGTGCCCAATGTGGGCCCCTTTTTTGCGTCAGTCGCCTATTCTCACAGATTCTCACACAGAAAATTTTTGTTTTTACAGCCAGTGTCCATCCGTCATTCAACCGTCTCATGAGCACGTGTTGTATTTTACACAGCAGCCAGCACCAAACGCATAATGAAATGATTTTCGGTTAATTTCACCATGCAACACCGAATCGCCCGCCTCGTACCTGCTTTGCTCTCTACTTTTGTCTTGGCCGTTGTCAGTGTAGGTTCCGTTCATAATGTCGTCTCTACCTCTCCATCCCCAGAGACAGTCACGAAAGAGTCTGCCGAAATCGAGAAAGCGGTGCCAACTGATCGAGTCATTGAAGCGTCTGCGAGTGAAGCCGCGGTTGGTGGAGAGGAACGGGATTCGATTGTTGTCATTGATGATGGAGAGAATGATATCGGCGACGAAAAGGCCGATGAATACAGCCCGATCGGCTTGCAGACATGGTCAGATGGTGCGCAAACTCGTGTTTCTCAAATCGTCGTTTCGATCTTCTTTTTCTCCAAACCTTCCATGATTTATCCCTTCTCGTGTATTTCCATTCATCAGAGGACTCGTTTCTACGAGCTCTTGTCGGAGGACGCCTAGCCCTTGCCATCATAACTGCACCTTGGTGCGATAAAGGCGATCAAATTATTGCCAAAGCCTCTCGAGCAGCTGCCTCAATCGACGACTTATTCCACTCAACCGACCACGAGGAAAATGTAGATTACGAACGCATAGGCTCCGATCTCTTTGATGGTTTGAATTTGGAACCTTCATCACGTTTAGTGAAGCCATTGATTGGAATATTGGACTCGACAACTGTACCGAAGGAAATCATCGATAGTCTGGGGGCTGTGTCATCGTACCCCGCACTGAAATGGATATTGACCTTCCCTGGAAGAAAAGATCCAGATCATTCAGCCAATGATGACGATGATGATGATGACATTGTTGTGTGGGATTACGTTAGCCCAAGAGAATCGTCTCATGATTTGTTCGAATCGGTCTTAATGTACTGGTATAGGTTTGTTCTTTCAAACGCATTGGAAGGACACCGGTATGCTACTATTAGTTCGAATCCTTCAGATCCTGCTGGCTCGAGACCACCAATTTTCTCTTTTGAAACAAAAGATCAATTGGGAGGCTTTTTAGAGAGTCACGGGGACAGGGTATTGCGTCCAGCTCATGCTCGATTTAGGGATCAGTCTGAGAACTCACTGCTGACAGAAGTCTTCAATTTTTTTCTCGGAGGAAAAAACAAGGACTTTGGAGGAGTTTTTAATTCTCTGTGGACATCAGATGACGGTGCAATGAATAATCAATGCACTAACTCTGGTGAAAGTTGTACGGATGCTCACGCAACCTCTGAAACTTCTCAAGAGGTTGACCCTTTCATTTTATTTGTTCAATGTAGATCAACTTCAGTTGGGGATCTCAATCTCGTTCAGAGCCAGGTAAAGGCCAAACTCGAGTTTGACGAACTCGCTGAAGAAATGGCACATCGTCGTGATGTTGCCTTTTTCACTGTAAATACTTCGCAGGAAGAAACAATATGCACCGAGTGGTTTCCTGGAGTAGAAGTAAGCACGGATGGTGCAGTTGCAGTATTTCGAGCTCGACGCTTCGTTTCATATTATGCAGATTATCACGACGCAACCACCACAGAGGAGAATACTCATCACTTACCTTACAACAATGAACTGACATATATAGTGAAAAACATAACAACGAATTGGTCCGAAGCAATCCAAAATCCTCCGCACGCACTTTATATTCCCTGGGCAAATGTTCACGATGAAACACTTGATACGAGTATCAGAGCAAATATTGTCACTGACCCAATGGAAGCTAAGGAATACGTTTTATCCAATTTGGTGCCCTTTGTTGTAACCCAGTCAACACCAACAATATTATTTTTTGATCGACACCGAACGGCGCAACTGGCGTTTCCGTGGTACAGGAAAGTTCATGCTGTGTTAGTTGTGGACATCGGCCTATCTCACCAACAGTGGGAATCTTCTTCAACGAATCCCTCTCATCGACAAACATTTGACGCAAATAATTTTATCCAGCAAGCCCCGTGGCCGTCAAAGCTTAATCGATCGTTAGAGGCTGCGCAATTGCTATTGAATCAGCGAAAGGCTGTGCAGCTATTTTACAATGCTGCTCTCCGCCATCGAGTCAAATATCCTTCACAAGATGCTGTGTTCTTAATAATTCCCAGCAGTGAAACTCGGATATTGACAAAATTTGGAATCGATATTTGGACACCATTGGACGAGGCTCTATTTCCTTCTAAATCTACTGAGAAAATTAGTGAAACCAGACAGACTGATGACGTCGGTTATTGTTCACCGGCTAGTTCAAATCGTGGTCGCAACATTTTACCCGTGGTCGTTCTAACAGACGGAACAAAGTCCAAGAGATACTATATGTGTTCAAACGATATTTTCGCTTCGTCTCGCACACCTCCACACAGCGATGGTTCTATTGCAAAGTTTCTTGATTCCTTCTTTGACGGTACAATTGGCAAGCCGTTTATTCGTTCAGAAACTACTCAACCTTATCACGCCAACAACGTGGAAGCGCAAAGCAACAAGAACCGGCCAAATGTCACTGTTTTAACAGGTCATAGTTTTGAATCAATGGTTATGGAACGCAAAGAATCGCATTCAATGCTTCTCATGCAAACAATCACATGCGGGCATTGCAAACGTTTTTCCGTGTTGTGGAATGAATTTTCAAGCTTGGTTCAAGCTATGAATTGGGGCAGCATAATAGAAGTGATGAAGATTGATGTATCCAAAAATGATGTCCCTCATGAAAAGATTGATGTCTGGGATGTGCCTTCGGTGTATTACTTTCCTGCAGGCGAGAAGGAAGATCCAATTGAAGTGACCTGGAATGGCCCCAAAACAAATCCGCAACAAGATTATGACGAAGGACTGAGCTGGATTTCTAGTGGATACGATTTGGTGAAGTTTATGATTGAAACGGGCAAGTTAGACATAAATCTGCTCATCAGTTTAGATGAGTCTGCCAACGGCGATATCAAGGAATCAGCTAGGAAGGACTGATCTTCCCGACGCTTCGATCCGCCATATCATCCACTTTTGTCCTCGGATATGCAGACCGCATGGCATCACAACAGGATCAGGACCCACACATGTTTTGACCACGTCTTTTCAGCGTCATTGACTCGAGTCCAGCGTTTGACAAAATTGATGTAAATAAATGTCCTGTTGTAACGCGTTATAATTTATGCTGCTTTCAATGGATAAATGAAGGGCAGTGATAAATCTGACTATGTTTTCAATATTGGAAAATGTAATCGTTCACATTAATCAAGCCAAACAAGCGCTGACTTGTTTAAACTTCCTGTGTAATTCGTCCACGACCGTGAACTGATGTGTCATGATCGCTGCCGCTGAAGAATACCGAGGTAGGCGCATTCCCGTTAGTAGCTCCTCCGGTTCCTGTCAGTCCACCTGCTCCATTGCCAGGACCCGTTGATTTAGCTTTGCCAGCGGATTTTCCTGCGCCGCTCGAAGAAGCGATGCGGCCTCTATTCAACCCATCATGAATTAATTCGCCTGACAACATCTGCTGATTTTCTCTACTGCTAAGCTTTCGATGGAAGCTCATCACTTCGTCAAAACGAGCAAGAAGTTCAGACTGCCGTTTGGACATAGGAGACGGTTGAACTCCAGCATTTGGTGGGATACCGAGATTATCACGCAGGTTGCAGACGGTGGAAAGCCTGTCATTGAGGCTACGGAAGGCATCACTTTGTGGAAGGAGCATGAGCAACCCATAGCAACTTTTCAGCAGTGGTGCATGATAAGGTGATTCAACGTCCAGGAGTTGTAGTCGTAGATGCAAGAACACAGGGCTTTCAAGTAACTGGATGAGCTTTTCGACCTGCATCAGGAATCCTACTGTTACTTCCATCTCTGAGAATTTCTGCACCAATGCAAACGCGATAGAATATGCTCGAGCCAGTAGACAGAGTGAAAATGTGGCAACGGGAGAGTGACACCAGCACCGAAAGAGTGACACAAAGACTTGAACACCTGTTCGTGTACCCGACTGTTCATCATGAGGATTCGATATGTTGATATCCTCAAAATCGCAATCGGGCGTCTCAAACGCCTTTGCCAATAATACCCGCAATCCATGGAGCTCACTCGCTGTCAACAAAATAAGATTCAGTGTCTGAACCATAGTAGAAACGAATTCAACTGAGTAGACAGACGTATCGTTGTGTTTGCTTAAAGCATCTGCCGTATCGGACCCCTTTTCAAGATCATCGGCAATGCCACTATCATCCTTGGCAGGACTGCTCTCGAATGAGGATGCAAGCACGTCAGCCATTAACATATAAACACTTTCTGCATCAAGAAGAACACAAAACTTTCGGACAACCAGAGACCCACGATTCTCTAGCAACATTCTATCAGAAGCGAACAATCCAAGAATGGCATTAATAACAATCTTGAAATACTTCTCATCTTTCTTTCCAGGGAGAAGTCCAGAGTGAACACTTTCCATATTTTCTCCAATTTTGCCAGGTTGTTCCGGTTCCTTGTTATCCACCCGAGAGCCACCATCACCCAAGGAAATTCTCGCCAACACTTGTAAAGTCAACAAAACTACGGCATCACTGGCGTCCGAAAGAGTTTTCAGAAGGACTGGCAAAAGCTGTGAAACAAATTCAGTCATGTCCCCTCTTCGCTTTTCCAACAACATGTTGATCCATCGCAAAGACGCCATTTTTGTCGGAACATCATCCTTATTCATGATCGTCTCAGTGAGTGTCTCCAGCAGCGGAGCTATTCGAAAATCGCAATGAGTATCCCTCACTAACGCCAGTAAATCAGCATTCGTCCGCTCTGCCACTAGACAGATTTGATCTTCCGAATCCGATATACAGTGTAAAATTGCCCCCAGAACATCGGCATGATGAGGCAGCAACGCATCCCCACCCGAATGTGGATGGCGAATCAACTCCTCGATCCACGTAATGGCCGTCAATCGATTCAGCCTATCCTTCGACATACATTGATTCACCAATATCGTCACCAAAGGACCCAACTCCAAAACTGTGGAATGCCTGACCTCCTTCAAAAAATCCGACAATGCGGAATCGGCCGCCTGACGAATCTCCCTATTCGAATCACTCAACATATTAAACAATCCATCCAAAAAATCGGGAAGGTAATCAATCATACTTATATCAGGCACGGAATCCAACACCGTTATCCATCCCACCAACAATTGTCGAATGTACGGATTAGTCCTTCGAATGTACGTTTGCAACAAGGGTAAAAAGTGCTCGACGTGAAAACTCTCCGACTCGGTAACAATATCCTTGATAAGCCGATCCAATAAATTCGCTCCATTCTTCACATCCACATCCACATCCGCAAACAACTTGGTCAACCCATCAAATATGGGATTGAAATACCGCAACACATTCCCCCTCGCCACCTTGGCGATATTATACAAACTTTCACAGGCATAATACCTCACTCTACTTTCTGGGTCATCAAAACAATGCAATACGGGAAAGAGCAGTCCCTCGAGATGTTGTCGAGTATTCCCCATGAGTCCAATGGCCGCGGCGGCGATTCCGATGAGTCCCCCCTTGCGGTAGTTGGCGTTCATGGAGGTGCAAAAGTCTTTGGCTAGGACGGCGATGATGCTTTGAATCATGGGTAGGTTGTGCGCCTCGGATAGGGATTTGACGAGTTGTTCTATTTCTAATGCGGCGTTTTTCCGTTTTTCGTAGCTGCGGTCGCCGAGGGATCTTTGGACTAGGGGTGGGAGGGGGGATTCTATGGAGACTAGGACCGGGCCCGTGGATTTGGAGAGGGGTGGGAGGGATTGCTGGTGGGGGATAGCGTGGGGGTGGTGGTGATGATGTTGTGAAGTGGAGGATGAAGAGGATAGCGAATGTTGAATATTGGGGTGTTTGGGAGGCGTCGGTGGGGGTGGCAGTGTGTGAATGGGTTTCGAGGGTCTTGTTGGCGAATTCTGTTGAGAAGTGTTGCTGGGTATGGACGGCGATGAATTTGTGGGGTTATCCTTGCGTTGGTTGGTGACCGCGGCTGTTTGTGGTGATGGGGCGTTTGGAGCGATAGCGACTTGGGTCGTCTTTTGCTGATCTGCGGGTTGCACCTGTTGCTGTTGCTGCTGTACACGTTGCTGCTGCACCAACTGTCTGGTGTTAGTCACTGGCTGCTGCTGCTGCGGCGGCGGCTGACGAGCAGGCACTCTGGTCGAATCGCTGGGAGCAACATTCCCACTCCCATCTTTTGTCGAAGGGGCATTCGATGAGGCAGTCGCGAGAAGCAAACGCCGCCTTGCCGCAGTGATTCCGCTCGATGCCATCGAAGACGCCGTCGATCCCGAAGACGACTCCGAATTATTCCTTGCGTGCCCCTGCCGTTGCTGCTGCTGTTGTTGTTGAATGGCCGGTGCCTGCTGCAACGATTGGCTCTGCTGCTGCTGCTGCGCCATATTCTGAGCGCTCGCCTGCTGAAACTGCTTCACCCTCTGCAGTCGCTGACGATGCCGTTGCGTGCGTTCCCGACGAAGCCGTTCGGCACGGGAGGAGGACGAGCTGGAGCCGGCGTCGGAATTGCTTTCCTCGGCGCTGGTGTCGTCGTCGGATGCGAGATCGTTGTAGTTGTTCGACGAGTTCATTGTTTCTGGGGTTTGGTTGTCTTGGGTGGAGAGTGAGGGTTAAGTGGCGCGGAGTTGGCGTGAGGAGGGTGGCCTCATTGGATGAGGAGGAGTGAGCTGTAGGAGTCTGCAGGAGTTGCAGAACCGGGATACGAAACAGGCTCCCCAAACGCGGTAGTATAATGCCCGAACACGGGTACCATACCCAGGTCCTTAGAAAAGTTCTTGTCGGTCTGTCGGTACCCGAGGTTAGGCAAAACGTAAGGAGCAGTTATGAGCCACTTGGAGCCATCCTAATATTCCCATTTACAGTTTTCATATAGGTCTATAGCTCTAGTTCTGTAAAGTAGGATAGGTTTCATTACCATTTCCTAACATTCTTTCTAAATGTATTTTAATTTTTCCCATTTTTCACATAATCTCCTGACAACGAAGATTTTGTTCCTTGCATGGAAGGAGTCTACCCTGAAGTTGTTATTGTTCCGGTACAAGAGGCAACAGCCACAGCCGGACGAGGACATGGGAGAGGGCATGGAATAGCACAGCTTGATATGATGCAGGCCACACTGTCAGTTGTGTTGCCGCTTGCGGTGTCGCTTGCAGGAGCAGGCAAAGCAGTGGAGGGCGGTTGTGCCGGTCATGGTAATAGAGGCAGATGTCATGAGGTTGGTCACCCCATGGGCCGCACCAACTATTATCCCTCCAAGGTTGAGCATATGCTCAAGTATATCAGGAAATACCTCCAATTTCAGGACTAGAATGGGATCTAGGGGCTCAATGCAGCTTGAGATTTCACTGTGATCAAAGCGCACTGCTACTGGGGATCAGTTAAACAGAAGTTTAACAAGTTTGAAAAGACAAAGATGGGGCCAGGCCACCCTACCATGCCTGATGATGTTTACGAAGCAAAGGGGATTTGGTGGCTCACTGTTCAGAAGTCAGGAGGTGTCACCCTTTCCAAAGATGAACCTTCTGCTGTAGAGGTTGACATAGCTGGTTACAATGAAGAAGAGGAAGCAGCTAATGGGGCCGTAAAGAGACAGATTGTGCAGCAGCAAATGATAATGCTGTGGTAGGTGTCACCCATTGACATGGTGCAGCAGGTGTGGCACATGCTGATGGCTCTGTGGTGCTGCAGTGAAGTGTCTTGTCTGTTTGCCACATCAAGGAATGAGTGATCATTCTTATAAATTCATTTTCACATTTTTCTTTCAAATGATCCACTAATGTCAACAACCAGCAAGAGATTTGTCTAATTCTTGCCAACCATAAGCAAAACAAGCATGGTTGTGATGATGGTGATGAACCATTGTTCAATCAAATCATACGTATGATACCGAACCAACAAATGAATCAAATTTGTGAGTGTGTGACTGATCCTAATGATGAGCAGGAAGGGAGAAGGCTTCATTTGGAGGAGCAGAGGAAAGATTGCTGCATGATATTTCACATGCAGTAACAGCTGATGACCACCATTATGATGATGATGATGATGGATGGGAGGATTATGTTTACACTACCAACAAGGAATTTTCAAGCTATTCCACACATGCAAAGAGATTACAGCCACAACAAAGGAAAGGAAGCACAGTATGAAGATGAAATCTAAGAGGGAAAGGAGGAACTCTTACTACTAATTACTTTGTTTAAGGAGTAAAATCGATTTTTTTGTAGTTTACTCGTTTTATACATTTTACAAACTGAACATTGGCATCATGATCACAAGTGGGTAAGTATACATTTGCAAATTGATTTATTCCCTCAAATTGTGCTCTCACCTTATACAAGAGCAACAAGCAATTACAAAATATCCACCTCTCTCCATGTTCCTTCTAGATTATTGTATCCTTCAATCTTGGGAACAAGAATTGGACGTCTCTCATTTTCCACTCAGCCGATTGTCACATAATAGTTGCTGCACTCTTTACATGATGTTTGCTATTTGATCTGCAACATCCAATATTTGTTCATTGGCAGTCACCATGGGATTACTTGTTAAGGAATTTGTAGGTTACACTTGCTATAGCAGAGCTGATGACAAATGTTAGCACTGTCTTCTCATAAACTCTTTTTAGTTTTCATGTACATCCCCCAATCAGTTATGGTACTGTTGTCTGTTGTCGCAACATCCTGTGATATTTTAGAATCCAGTGGCAATGGTACAATCTGGAACAAAGTGTAAGACATCAGACACAAAATGATCCAATTTCCATCAACTGTAAAAACTTTATTGAAGGATTTCATCCAGAGCTTTTTCCATTTGACAATTTAAACATCCATGGTACCCCCAAACCATTTGAAGGACTGGGTGGCAAGATGCAATGATAGTTACAGCCCTGCACTCTTCCAAATTTTCCTGAGAGGTAACTTGATGTTTGCTAGATTGTTACTCTTCAGGACTTTCACAAGAATCCTCCTTGCTTCTTGCAAACGTCAGATACTTGGAAACTGGAAACATTGCCATTTCAAGCATCACTTACAGCACTTTCAATGACTCTCTTGTATGATTCCAGGCTAAAACAAGTCTCAGACAATCAGCTGGATTCAACAGTTTATGTTGCTCTCTGGTTAAACTTACTTTCTAACCAGTAAAACTATCTGTATCCATATATGGTGCATATTGCTCATCGACAGGAGCAAACTATGACATAATAGAAGGGCAATATGTCAAACTGGTGAGAGTGATTGTAGCCTGATCATCACTGAACATAAATGCATGAATTAGGGAATGCAACACTGATAAATATAGTGACCTAAGCCGGAAAGCTTTAAAAAGTCTTGATGTAGACTTTGCTGACTTTGTTTTTATGAGCTTAACACTACTGTTTAAGTGATGCATGAGATACTAGGTATCTCATGCACAAACAAAACACATTGATCATGGGAGAGATTGGCAGTGATTTGTGGCAGTTCCATGACTGGCCCATATTCAACACCTGAAGGAACTGTCCCAAGTGAAGGTTCCTGAGAAGGAAATCCTCCATTGGATATTCAACCTAAGAAAACACCTACAATGTGTATGGTGGAGTTATAGGAAAGAAAATCCTATTTGGATATGATTTCTGAGAAACTCGTATCTTATGACTTTTGAGTACTTCCTCTGTATCAAACAATGTGAAGGAGACTTATGGAGTTCCACCTGGAAGCTCCAGATTCTTGGCCTATGTCACTCGTCCCCACGAATGGAGGGTCAGGTGAGGTGTGTGAAAAAAACCTTTCCTGTGGAAAGGAAAAATGGGAGGCCGTTTTTGTGAGGGGAAGACACTTGTTTTGTGTACGGAGTTGTACTGGTGATACAAGACTTTCCTGGCTGAGTAGTGACTACGAAGCATTATTTCAAGCGTAAGTGTTAGTGGAGAGAGGAGTAAGAGTGATTCACTGACATGTTCTTTAGTTTAAGTGTCTGTAGTGTTAATCTTTCTGATTTTGTTCCGCGGTGAACCCTGATAGTACCATTCGTATGGACTGTCGATATAGTCTAAGGATCTTTATGGTATTTGCTTTCTGATTTGCGGAGGATACCTTCTTTGTGAAGAAGTACTTTATCACCAATTTTATAATCCCAATTGACGTGAGACTTGTTTTCACATTCGGTGTTGCGATCGGTTTGGCATTGCCAATGATCTCCTATTTTGTTCCAGTCAGCTAGGAAGGGAATGTCAAACAGCATGTCCCTGCCAAATATTGCCGCATCTGGAGAGGCTTTGAGTACCGTGTGGTATGTGAAGCGAACGGCCCATGCAGCATATGTGAGGAAGTCTGCTATGTCACTATGAGCCACTGTATTTGCCATGTCCAATTCAGCAGTAGGGAGCATTGTCATGATTACTTGATGCATCCGTTCTAGTATTGCATTTGCTTGGGGGTTCTTGATGCTGGTTGGCTTACGCTTGATACCGTATGAATCACATAGGGTTTCGAAATTGAGCTTGAACTCGCTTCCATTGTCTTAAATGATTACTTGACCTGGGTAACGGCTAAACCAGCAAGACCGGCCACTTTGGACTTTGGCGATAAGTATCGCCAGATGGAGTCGTCCAATGTCGTCCAATGTCGTCAGTTGACGTCACTTAAAAATATTGGGTCATTTCATGCCTTCACTACGGGTCGTTAAAATGTCGTCAGGTGTCGTCACTTGGGCCATCATTGTGTCGTCAGTGTCGTCACTTGGGTCGTCATAAGGACTTCACGGTCGTCACTTGTGACATCAGTTTGTCTTCACTATGTTTTTGCTTAGGGTCGTCAGTCGTCTTTGTCGTCACTTTGTTCGTCACTATTGTCAGTAGGCAGTCGTATATATACCACATAGGGGTCGTCAGTGTCGTCACAAAGTTCGTCAGTGTCGTCACGAAGGGTTGTTAAAATGTCGTTAACTGCTGTCACTTGGGTCGTCATCTTGTCTTCAGTGCCGTCACTTGGGTCGTCATTTTGTCTTCAGTGTCGTCACTTAGTGTCGTCATTTTGTCTTCAGTGTCGTCACATGGTGCCTTCTCATGTCGTCACTTGGTTAGTCACATTAACGAGATAATGTAAAAGATGTCAGTTGTCATCAGTTGACGTCAGTTAATCGCTCAAAAATCATCCACGTGGCAAACTTGCCTGTCTTGCAGATCTTGTTCAATAAAGAGCCAACTTGTGCTGATGATTTATCAAAGTAAGCTTCTTTAGGTTTGTTATGTGTGTTAGTACCCTTGAGGCCCTTTTTACCCTTGGGAGAAACAGAATTGAATTCAGTTATCCACAATTTCGAACAAACTGGTAGCTGGATCTATCATTGTGACACACATAAAGTCAATTTCAGTGCCGTCTTTGCCCTTGAGAGTGTATGGTCCTATTAGGTCCAACACTTAGTACCCCCCAGGGGTTTGATATAACCAATTTTGTAGGTGATTTACCGTACTTACATTGGTGTCGTTTGTTGACTTGGCATTTATGACAATTTTTGACAAAGGTGCGGACAGAGTGTCGCAAACCTTTCCAATACATTGCAGCACGAAGAGTCTCTTCAAGACGGGTTGTCCCAGGATGCTACAGGTAGTGATGGTACCACTGTACTGCTCGCTGCTGGAGTTCCTGTGGGATGACAAGTTTGCCGTCCTTGCACAGTACTTGAACATTTTCTACCAGCTGAGGTTTGTATGCCTCCAGCAGGCTGAGGAGTTTGTCCAGCGTTTTATCCGTGTGTTGAGCTGCGGCAATCTCCCGGACTGTCAGGGGATAGATCGCATTCTCTTCACTGCGGTTAGCAAACACAAAGTTCATGACCTCTGAATGTTTTACCGGCGATGGGTCCTCTTCTGCTTGCATAGTGTAATAACACCAGCATTTTGTGACGGTCATCCAGTTTTCCTTGACGTCCTTTGTTGGACCAAAGTCAAGGCATGAAATCGCATCCGCAACTGTGTTGTGGATTCCTTTGATGTACACGATTTCAGGACCATATTCCTCTAGCAATAAACGCCAACGGTAAACCCTGTCACAGGTTAAACCGAGTGCATCTTGCATGAGGTTTTTGTGGTCTGTGTCGACTACAATTGGCTGGCCCCACAGCATTCCTTTGAATTCTTTGAGTGTTTCAACTATGGCTAGAAGTTCAATTTTGGTTACGCTGTATTTTTGCTGACAGACGGAGAGTTTTCTGCTGAAAAATGCAATTGGCCAGTTGTTTTGAGTAATGACGACTCCAAGTTGTCTCTTGGATCCGTCAGTATAAATCTCAAACCCTTTTGAGTAATCAGGGTAGGCCAAGGACACATCTTTGGCGATAGTGGCCTTCACATCATCGAATGCTTATGTGGGATTTAAGTTTAGGATGTTTCAGTTCCATGGGAGGAGGTAGGGATCTCCTCCCACGGGACTCAATTTAAGACTCTGTTTTGGAAGACCTAGATTAAAATTAAGGTTATTGCTAGAAGTGGGAAAATTAAAAAAATGAAGAGATAGAATAGGCAACATAAAGGGTCTATGAATGTTATAATGGCTCCACTACCTACCCCATGACTGGAGTTTAGGCACCCAAGTACTTATAGAAAAATCCACAGTCAGTCCAAAATCCATGTTATGGCACCAGGGTACCTAGAAATCCATTGGGTTGGTCAAATTGCTACAGGTGGGTCTAAATTGAGAATTCGAGATAGAGACACAAGAGTCTTGCATTCTAGAACATGTCTCATCTCAAACCACTCTGATCAAATATTCAATATGAGACTTCAAATATATGGTATGTGCTCATACATATAATAAAGTAAGTAAAAACAAAAAGAATTTGATGTGAACTAGGTACCTTGGCACATCGACTCAAAATTCTGGGAATTCAAATGTGATTGCTAGAAAAATCTTGAAGCAATTCAGATGAGATGATCATGACTGAGATCTATCAAATCACATCTTGATCTTGTGAGGTCAAATCTCTTACATTTCTCAATCTCAAAAAAATGTCCAAGACAAGACTGAGACACACCTTGCCATAGGCTTTGTATCCATGTACACATGTAAGCTTGATGAGTTCCGCTTGGAACCTCAAAAGGCCCTCTTCACTTGGTGCAGTACAAAGGAAGTGCAAGTGTCATAAAATACCATCCAGCACCATCAACCAAGATAGACAGCTTTGTTATTTGGTAGTTTTTGGCAAGCCAAACTGAGGACAAGTGACAGCTTTGTTTATTTTTTTGACTCGTGTGATGACCTTTCACGACCATCGGACAACCCTGACAACTGCTGGTGATGACATTTTGACAACCCTGAAGACCGGTGGCAAAGACATTTTGACAACCCTGACAACTTGTGGTGAAGACATTTTGATGACCCCTGTTACCACTCATGACTACGTTATGACTAACCCTCATTACACCACTGATGACTAATGTGAGAACATTGAGGACCTGTGCACATAACTGATTATGACAAAGTAATGACAAGGATGACAAGGGTGATAAGGTGACAACAAAGATGACTAACAACCATAAGTGATGATGTGGTAAACTTAGTTTCACATGTCCTGGACATGTCCTTGGACATGTCCTATGTCCTTAATTTCTCCAGGACTCGGTTTTTTGTGGACACGAGGACATACGTCAGTGTTGAGTCCCATGTCCGCCACGTGTCCTCAGAAGTTTTGACTCACATACAATACATAACAGTAGCTAGGCACATGCCAAGGTATCTTAAGTATTTTTGTAATGCAAGGCTTATGGATTGCACTTAAATGAATGTAATGTGCATGCAACAGCCACCACTCTTGGAATAGTTCAACTGAAAGTATCAAAAAGGACTTAAATGAAGTAAACACGCCATGTCCTCTCACATCCTGGTCCTGTCATGTCCTCTGTGTCTAAAATTGAATGTCCTGTGTCCTCGTTTAAAAACACTAAAAACATGAGATGTCCAGGACATGTCCTGGACGGTGTCTTTTTCAACAATTTTTGGATGCGGACGCAACAGACATGAGAAACTAAGGTGGTAAATTTAAGTGATTAACAATGTGGCTACAAATTACTACACCTGACAAGCCAAGTGAAGATCAAAATACAGCCCTGATGACCCTGACGACATTGAGTGACAACCATTGACAATCCATGTCACGATCTGGTGATAACACTCAAAAAAAATTGACGACATCTGACTACTACATCTGGCACACTCATAAAGTTGCCTGTCTTGCAGCACACAGTCACTGATGGATCACACCAGTGGCGGAATCCCAGTCATAAAATCTTGAAAGGCAACAGGAAAAACGAGGCAATTTTGAGTGGGCATCACGCTTTAAAAAAGAGGAATCTGCAGGAATACTACTAAATTACTAGCAGGCGCTGCAAGATTTTTTAGTAGTAGCTCATGTACCTTTATATTGTGTTAATTTCCCGTGATATTATAGTAACTGCTAAGTATTGTTTAGCGGAGTAGTGGTAGATATAATATTTTATTGTATGTATGCAGTATTAAGTTGTGGTCATTCATTGTGATATATAAAAATTGATTACTAGAGACATGGTTAGGCTTGAAAAGAGTTCTTTTTTGTTCTCATTGTGGCTATGCATTTTTTGATTCTGTGCCGTGAACTTATTGGGGCAACTAATAGTATAGGGTATTTAGGGCGAGTCATTTTTGATCATGTCAAATGGAATGACCGAACACGATTAAGACTACAGAGTGTTCTTTTTATTTCTTTTATAAGTTATCCAGTTATCATGTTTCGCGATTTGTGAAAGCGTGAAATAATGTGGGCAATATTAACAATTCGTTGTACAAAAATGATGTGTCGGGAACTTATCTGGGAGCAGTTCATCTATCACTCATTTAAAAGGACATCTAGTTGACATGGCAATAATTTATTAAGCTGTGTTGAACTCACTAGTGATTGAGACATAAGTTAATTCGGTGAAGTTCGTAAATTTTTTGATCACACATGTACAAAGATCACTGCACAGTACCACACAAGTTCCTATAAGGTTTCATGGTGTTTTTTTTCAAAGACAACACAACAACCATAAACATTACTATTTCATTTGTGCGCGTGAGTTTATGTTACGACGGTGCTTTTGGTGTTGGTTTGCAAGGTGGTGCTTTTTGTTTGTTTGTCAGTTATGCATTTGTTCTATGGCAAGACCACAATGTCATGGCTCCATTGATGCTGTGATGCATCAGAGCTGTGTAGTTTTGATGTGTGCCGGGCTTGTAGACCGTTGTCGATGCATCTTCATGATTGAGTTCTGTGGATTGTTGGGATGTTGTGCTGTTGTGTTGACATCGTCGTGTCCACCTTTTGGCACTCTGCTTGCGCCGTCAATCTCAGGATTGATATCTAGTAAGAGCGTCGTCGAGAGTGTGCTAGGCATCACAGCAGCTTGTCCGCGATGCATCGTCCGCGATGCATCGTCTGCGATGCATCGTCGGCGATGCATCGTCGGCGATGCATCGTGGGATGCATCGTCGGCGATGCATCTTTGTGTTTGCATTGTTGTCGTGATGTTGTGATGGCTTCTTTTCCTCTTTGTGTTGACATTTTAAACGCGGCGTTGTTAGTGCCGCAATTTGTTTTTCGGTTCTTTCTTTGTATCTCATTCGTTCATCTTTCATTTTCAGTACAACATATATAAACACTTCGTTCTAGACTTTGCTGAAACCAGATTAAAAAAGAAATTCAGGTGCGTTTGCATTTTGGCATAGCTAAGTCGTCTTTTGTCTGTTGGTCCCTCATTGTGTCTCTGTTGTCTTTGCTAAGGTTGTTTTTGCTTTTGAACTAGTGTTATCGTGGCACTGTTGTGAGTAAGAGTTTTTGTTAGGAATTGTTTGTGTACCGTCTTGTATTAAATTCTTCTGTTAACATTTGACGCATTATACATTCTTTTTTGTTTGTAAGGGAATCTGATTCAAATCAATTTAGGTAAGTGCACTTATCTGTCTCTGATCCTGTAAGCACATGGAGACATTTTAGCAATACAAAGTTGGGGCACCAATTGTTCATGGCATTTTGATTCTCTGTGGTGATTAATCTTATTAAGTCAATATCACAATTTCTTCTCATCTATGATTGTGTTTTTTGACTTGGAAAAAGTGTGGTTTTTTGAGACAGAGAAGTCAACAATTGCTAGAATCACAGCTTCTTCTCATCTATGATGGAATTTTTTGACGTGGGAAAAGTGTGGTGTTTTGAGACGGAGAAGTCAACAATTGCTAGAATCACAGTTTCTTTTCCTCTCTGATGGTTTTTTTTATTTGGGAAAAGTTTGGTGTTTTGAGATGGAGAAGTCAACAATTGCTCAATATCACAATTTCAGCTCGTCCATGATGGCATTTTTTGACGCAGGAAAAGTTTGGTGTTTTGAGACGGAGAAGTCAACAATTGCTCAATATCATAATTTCTTCTATTCCATGATGGGATTTTTTCGACATGGGAAAAGTTTTGTGTTTTGAGACGGAGAAGTCAACAATTGCTCAATATCATAATTTCTTCTCGTCCATGATGGAATGTTTTCGACGTGGGAAAAGTTTTGTGTTTTGAGACGGAGAAGTCAACAATTGCTCAAATCACAGTTTCTTCTCGTCTATGATGGCTTTTTTTTGATTTGGGAAAAGTTTTGTGTTTTGAGATGAGAAAGTCAACAATTGCTCAATATCACAATTTCTTCTCGTCTATGATGGCTTTTTTTGACTCGGGAAAAGTTTGGAGTTTTGAGACAGAGATGTTCTTGCTTGTTATTGGTGAACCTGATTAATGGCTGTTAACATTTGCATGGTCTTTAAGCAAATTTTAGAGTTTTTGAGATGGGATCTTTTTTGTGTTTATTGACATCTTGTGTTTCGTGTGCAACTTTAGGAGTGATCAGCTCGTTTTCATTATCACAATATCGAACTTTCATCATTTTGCATAAAGCTGTATCTCATTTCATGTATTCATATTGGACTCTTTTGTTACAGTCAGCAGTTGTAAGACATCAATTAAGCATCTCAGGTAAGTCAGGTGTACAGTATATTTTTAATTTCAGCTTTCTATGTTTCCCTCAGGCATGACGTGTTGTTTCATTATTCTTGGGATATTATCTGACACAGCATGAGTGATGATTCTGGAGTTCAAGAGGAGGTTCTGATTCAGGACGAAAATGCAGCTGTCTTTAATGCAGCTGTTTCTTCTTCAGGCAACCATCTAAATGATGCAGCCAATGTAAGTAACATTTATATTTTTCAAGTTTGTTGAATGGCTGGCCTAACTATTTCCTTTTTGTCAAAAGGCTTCTTCTAATGAAGATGCAATCGACGATGTTACTCCTCCGTCTGATGAAGAGTTGTCTGTAAGTGTGACTGGTATTACACTGTTAACTCATTTATCATCTGACATCTATTTTCTGTCAGGCATGGAGACGTGTCATGCTTTTTATGCAGAGAGGAGGTATCTCTCAGAGGTTGGCTGAATCAGCAGCTGTTGTAACCACTGATCCGTTAATGTCTCAGAATTTGTCAACCATGAGCCAAAGCTGGACTGGGGTCGTTCAAACTCTTGTTGAAGCCCAAAACCGACAAAATGATCTTGTGCAGAGAGGATTTGATAAACTCATAAAGTGCCTCTCCGAAAAGCTGACAACAAACCAATCTGTTGGATCTCAGGATTTGTCTGTAGGAGCTCATGAGGGAGATGATATGGTAGAGGATGACAGTGGAAATTTCCTTCCAGTTTTGTTGCATCGTACCAATGGCAACAGTTACGAAATGAAAATTCCAACTCATGATGAACTGTTTAAAGAATTGGGAGGGGCAAATAGAAAAACAGAAGACAAGAATCCACCCTTGATTCTGCTAGATTTTGTTGTCCTTGCTGCATGGGCTGCTCTCTTGGATGAAAAAAGTATATCGTTCCACTCGTCTTAGATTGGTCATCCAAAGAGAAAGATGTAAATTATCCGAAGGCTTGGTTGGCTGAGATTTTCCGGTTGAACGAAAAGAAACAATTCCAAAGAAGCTTGGAGTTGCTATTGTGTTTGTGGATAGGAAGCCCTGTCTTGCAGTTTACCACAAATACTACGATAGTGAAAATGAGGTGTACAAGCCAAGGTTGTCACTGGTGATGCCACAAAGCCTGAAGAAGGTTGAGCTCCCATTAAAGGAAATCCAATTGGTTTTGAGTCTGTTTTTTCAGTTGGACACGGTCCGGGAGACTATGAGCCCACAAAAATATTCAAGGTGTTCCCTGCTGATGACAATGCAGACATCGAGAATACTCTCATAGCTACAGGAGTAAAGGTCAAACATCTGGCGCTTAATTTTTCAGATGAAAAGCGGGCTCGAGGCAGAAATGAATTCTCAGATGTTGTCTTCTGGCTAGTGACTGTAGGGGGAGTGAAGTCAAAGAAATTTTTTTTCAGGCTTGTTGAAAGACCTTATGGAATGTAGCAACAATAATGATCCAGCTGAGTACAGACATTCAGTCTGTCAGGTGGTTTATGAGTCCATCATTTACTTGGCCGTGAAAGGTTATGTTTCTCTTCAGGACGACCCTGATGCTTCTAATGAAGAAGTCATTGCTGCGGTGGAAAAACAGATGGTATTGATGCAGCCTTCATGTAAGTTAATAATTTCATGTGTATTCTTGTGGTTGTATTCAATGAACTGAATTTCCACTTTTGGCATAGATACAGACCAAAAGGGAAAGAGAAAGGTGGACCACTCTAGCACTCCGACTGGTACGGTAAAGAAGTTTAAACATGGCAAGAGTTCAAGTAAGTCAGGAAAGAATAACTGAACAGGAATGAAGCCATTATTCTCACCATCCAATATATTTACAAGGTGTATTTGCTCTTTCGAAAAAGTGTTGTGAGGATCGAGGGCTTGAGGGCGATGGTGAGAGGGTTCATTTGTAATGTTCTAAGTTAAAACAGATGATTATTGACACACTGTTTTCTATTCTTCTAAGTGGCTCAATTGTGCATATTTATTGGAATGTATTATCCTAGGGAGGACAGGACACTTACTCCTTATCTTCTTCATGATTTAAAGCGCATTCGTATTTGTCACAGAGATTACCCATCATGCATGGTTATAACTGCATTATCAGGCACCAATGAAGCTCGTTATCCTGAAGTCGAACTATGTGATCAAAATAGACACATGATATATGGCTTGGGACCACGTGGGAAGACTTTACTGAGGACCCTACCAATGTGTGACTTTTACCATGACATGGACATATATCAAGTGAGTGATTTTCAAACTTATTTGTTGCATACTGGCATGATTCTCACTTATAAGCCTTCAGATCTGTTTTGATCCATATAAATTGTATTAGCTCCAAATTTGAGTATGAAGAACTCAAGACTCTTATTGTTGATTATTTCCCCGCCATGATTCTAACAGGGAAATTGAGGTTGGGCAAGATTTCAGATTACATTGTCATCGATGACGAAGATGCTATTCACACGAGCCATGGACAATCATTTGATGTGTGTATGAACTTAAAAATTCAGCGAGCATATATTTGCCATGGACCCGCAATGTTGCTGTGACGATTACATGGAATCTGAGATTTTTCTCAAAGCACTTTGCAATTTTTCCATTGAAACGTGAACAGATGGGTAACAATATCCTTTTCAATGTATCGTGGTCTTTGTGTCTTGAGGAAGGTGTCACTGATCTCGAATTTGATCGATTATCAGTTGCCAAAGTGAAAAATGAGGCATCTAAACATGGGCTATTTGATCGCTTTGATGTTCACACAAAAAATTTGCATTTGCTCCATTCAATTTATGGCCTTGACAGTATTGATTTTATCTGCCTCAAAGTTTTGGGCTGCCACCATCCTTCGTATCATGATGATGATTACAAGGCATTTGGGTTCAACATAGGTGGTTATTTCCCCCCCGCTGTGCTGATGTTATTGAACAAAGTGGGTTCCAATTTGAGCCAGAGGGTGAGACATACGAAAAGGAAATACCATCTGAAGATGAGAAGGTCTCAAAGAAGAAAACTCGAAAATACATTCGGAGTAAGTCTTCAAGTCTTCTGTTTTGTTTCAATATTGCTACAAATGCTCAATGACACTTAAATTATATGTGATAGAAGGTGATGGTAAAATGAGAGGGCGCAAAGGCATTGATGATGTTGTCTCTGATGAAAATGATGATAATGACGACTTTGATGATGAAGACGGAAATGAGGATGACGAGGAAAATGA
Source organism: Cyclotella cryptica (assembly GCA_013187285.1). Classification (NCBI taxonomy): domain Eukaryota; phylum Bacillariophyta; class Thalassiosirophyceae; order Thalassiosirales; family Thalassiosiraceae; genus Cyclotella; species Cyclotella cryptica. The sequence goes on along the minus strand of JABMIG010000054.1, from coordinate 425,894 downwards.
AAACTCTGAAGAAGATGGTTACAGCAAGGATGACAGTGGAGAAGTTTTTACTTTGCATAATACGTCTGGTGAAATAGAGGATGAATATGAAGATGATGGAGATGATGTTGATGCTGATTCAGAGAGTAATTCTTCTTCTGTTGATCTTGGAAGTCTTGCTTCAAGTAGTTCAGATTCTGAGAGAATGAGTCCAGAGCCTGGTATGTAATTTGGGATTTAAAATGGACATGATTTCAATTTCTTTCATTCAAACAATACTTGTGTTTTTAGATTGTTTTACATGTCAAAGTCAATACATTCAATATTTTGATGCCACAAGGCTGAATGAAGAAGAATCAATTCTGTATAATTATTTGATTTTGCTGAGAAGAAGATGTAAGTTTTCATTACTTGATCCAAACAAAAACTTAATGATGCCGAATCGAATCTGTTCTAGAATCGAGAAGCTTCAACAAACATTCTTGAAGACATCACATGATTTCAGAAAAGAGTGGGTTACTATTAATGATGTGAATGATTTCATCTTGACGGAAGATGAATTGAAAGGGGAATATAAGTTTGACACTTATGGTGTAATTCTGGAAGGTCGCTTCAATGGGTGCTACAAATGCAACAATTGTCATATCGGACTTTGGAGCTGCAATATTGGAATAATGAAAACTATGGACAAGGAAGTTTTGGAAGAAGTTATGAAGACTTAGATGAAACTTTAATCCCAACATCGACAGATGATCAAGAAAGTTTGGTGAGGAGAATATCAAGCAGCAAATATCTTGATGACATTGTTATCTATAATCCATGCTATTCAATTTTGAATGAGTCCTTAACTTCTCATCAGCCAAAGCAAAGATCAGAAGGGATACTGAAACGATTCTTACACCTTTATAATGGTACTGATGGAGAGGGACAAGGACAAAAGATTGTTACACTTCCAAATTACACATCTTATGGTCACCACCAAGACAATTGGCACGGAAGGCCTATGAACGCATCTACTTTTCTTGCAAGTCTTATTTGTTGGAGAGCAACTTGGAACTATCTCACAGAAGTTTCTAGAAAAAGTCCACCAACACATTGCCAGATGTTATTTTATTATGGAGCATTGAAATCAAAAATGGGTTATCACAGAGACAATTTTAATGTTCAATTCATTAAAAATGTTGTTTCTGGAAAATCTGTCACATTAGATGGTCATCCTTCTGGCGGTGGAGAGAATTCTCAGATTGTTGGTTCAAATGTTTTGGTCTTGACAATGGGCAATGAACCTATGAAATTTGCCTTTAGGTTTCCATCACTGGGAAATGTTCAAGGTAAAAAAAGCACATATATAACATCATCGAGGCATCATTTCACCTGTGGAAAGTTTACAATATCAGTTCTTGACCCCATTGATGATATCATGATGACACACAGAGCAAGCTTTGTTTAGAGCAAGAGGGCAAATAAGGATCAGTGGTATAGAATAGGTTACTGCTTCAGGTGGCTCCAATCTTTTAGAGACTTTTATGAGGATACTTGTACCCTGAGGTTGGACTCATCTGGTATTCACAGAAAAAGATGTGGAAAGAAAACAGACAGAGATATATACACATAAGATATCGATTTGCAACAATTTAATACTTTTTCATACTATAATTTTTCTATGTGTTATTGAAAATTTAAGAGTACAGCAACAGAAAGTGAAGATTGCATACTTATAACACAGAACACATTTTCAACTAAACTCTTATTATGGTATATTAGAGTCAAATCTTTTGTATGGATGTACAGTTTTTTTGATACGGAACTGAGCATGCATGGCACTGCCATTGCAGTAGGAATCACCATATTTACTCCGAACCGGAATGAGCGAGTCATTTTTCGGCAATATTGTTTGATTTGACCGAAGAAACAAGCACAACTCATTGTGATAGGATCCTTTCGTGCTTTTGATGTTGCTGGATTTTCCAAATATGATATAATATGGCTTCGGACAAACTGATGTTTCTCAATTGGAAAATACTGATTTTGTTATGCAATGCCAATCTCAGCAGCAATCTAACTGGACATGCTTCTAACAGTGAGACATGGTCATTCTGTTGTTGACTCTCAACCCAAGTGAAAGAAAGTTCTAATTTATTTTGGAAGAAGAAATTTTTAGACACCAAGTTATGTCATTTTTGTGGTATGAAGACCGCACTTGTTGTTCTGCTTTAATGAAAAATACAGTGAACATGTCTCACTCTTTCCATGACAATAAAATTATGATAAGAAAAACAAAATAAGAATGATGCTGGCAACAAAGAGCAAATGCAGTTTGCATCGTTCAGTCTGATTGTTATATATTTAAATATATGTCAGTTCAGAATATTCTGTTCAGAATATTATACTAAGGAATGCTTTCATTGTAATGCTTAATTGCACTGTGATTATACGTGAAAAATTCATTTGGCTTCTTTGAAATATTTTGTGTTAACGTTTAATATAAAAATGATACGTTCAAACATTTTTCCCTTTGATACACTCTGCAGCTCAGAATGGCTTCTTCAAAATGTTCAGTTTTAAAGTTAAATTTGAAAGGATACGTTGAAATTATTTCGCCTTTCAAGTGAGCAAGATGCTGTAAATTGAAAAATTTAATATGTAAAGGTACAGGTAGAATTTGGCATATAGGTATCTATTTCTTAAAAGATACCTTTTGTGAAGGGCACACAATTTTTTGAATTTTCCAAGAAATCAGAACGTTGTTTCTCAAAGTCACAAAAAATTGAGAAAAGAATTTCTCATTTCTGTGTTTGTAAAATTTAAACTTTTTTGGAGAAGACGTTGCAGTCTGAGATGTTGTTTCAATTCTTGTTCACCCAAAGTCCAGGTCATTTTTAAACACTTTTGCTGGAATGAGTTGCTCATAAATTTCAGTTTAGAATATTAAATTGAATCAATTATAAACAAAAACAGCCATGGCAAACACAGGAACCAAAAACACTGCACCTTCAACTCCTACAAAAGGAAAACCTCCAGCTAAAGCAGCGACACCTCCAAGAAAGTCTGCTATAGACCGCAGCCCTCTTAAAACAGTCAAGTCATCTAAAGACCAGATTGTGCGATACAAGGAAGTTGGAATTGAAGGAGTCTGTCTGGCTTTTTGCTACAAGCCAGATGGGATTAATCCTTCTTACATTGCTCCTATCATTCGCTATTTGGATGATTCTGAAGGTGACAAGGCGGCGGGTCACATCATGTTTCTTGCCCAGCTTCGCGATTCTAATGGAGCGAATGTTCCTCTACAGACACCATCAGCCACTGGGAAATTGTACTCTACTGATGTCATTGTCATGTCTGTTGATGATCCTAAGTATACCTTCTTTTCGGCAATTGGTGATCTTGTAAATGTGCTCAACGATGCCGCACGTAACTCTGTAGTGAGACCTCAATGGCAGTATCAAGTCCCTAGTTTCGTAAACAGAGGCAGGGCAACACCACCAACTGTTGTACCATTGAGCACATACTTACTAAATGATGATTGCATCAGTTTCATCAAGCGATTCTGGGAAAACTGTGAGAGCAAAGATGCATTGAACAATAATGAGTATAGAGATGTCATCCTCAAGGAGGTGTTTGGCTCTGCAGATGAAGGATGGCAAGCATTGGAAAATATCTCTGAGGAAGCATATGAACTTTTGTAAAGAAAATGTCTCACAAAAAATGTTTGTCAAACCATTATATTTGTATGGAAAATAAATGATATGACTTGTGATTTGAAGAGTGTCAAAATGGGACTGCATTCTAAGTTAGCTTTAATTATTGTGTGATTTGTCTGTGTAAATCTTGTACAGTGTCAATAATTCTTACTTATGAAACATTCTTATATTTTTGCTTTATCTGGAACTTTTGTAAGCAGTCTATATTGAAATGCTATCAAAGCAGGTGGAAGTTTAAAGGCCCCTGGTTTGTATAGTAGAGGTTTGTTCAGAAACAATCCTAGTCTCGTTCTCACTCTTGATAACACAGTGTAAACCCAACCATGGCCATAATTCCAATTATTAATGACGAGTTCTTTTTCGTGATTCCTTGTAATTTGTGAGCAGTTGTGGCTTCATTCAAATTGATAGGTAATTGTATCATGATAACTTTCTGTTTTTGCTCTCCTTTTTTTGATGATTGTGTTCGTCTCATACCTTTGTCAGGTGGATCAACATCACTTCTGTAGAAAGTGCAATAGTACCTCTTTGGTTTCAGCCTGAAACTTCTGGAAGAGACAAATTTTCTTAACCTGGTCTGAAACCCTTGCAGCTGTTCTTCTATTTCTTCATTCATTGGATCATTCTGAAGTTCATTTTCTAATGAAGAGATCTGTTCTTCAAGCTTGATTTGTTCCATCTTTTTTGGAAAGTGTTCAAACTCAACATAATCCACATCGGCAACATTTATTGTATACACTTTTTTCCCATCGTAATTTTTCCAATTCAAAGCTGTGTCCGGTTTTGTTTTGACCCCAATGACTCTACACAATGTGCCATTTCCTCTTCCCCTTGATATATCATCATTGTCAATTATCATGCAATGTGCCCCAACGTAAAGTTTTAATGCAGGGTCTACATTTTTTGTTGGTCTTTCATATCACTGTCCCCACATTTGGCGTATATTTTGTTTCTTAATTCAGTCGTCACTCTTGCAGGCAATGGAGTTTCCTCTGAGAAATTCTTCTTGGATTTACTTCGTTTTGGAGCCTTTCGTATGTCTGCTTCTATAACAACAGTATGCTCTGGTGGAGGTTCAGAACTCTCTACTGATGGAAAGTCTTTTATGTGATTCTGGAAAACAGATGCATGAATCGACACTCTCTCTGAGTTTTTCCAACAAGCATATGCAATATCAGCATCAGGTTGGATTTCAGGTAATTGAACTTGCTGGCCAATGAGACGTTCATTTATGGCGTTGCAGTCTTCTTTCGTAAACAATCCATCCCACATTCTTTTTAGGATCCTTCCATATTCTGGGTCATCTTTGAATCGGTGGCTGTTGTTAAGAATGATTGCAACATTTATTGAGTTTTCCCACAAGGATGAATTGGAATACAAGAGTTGGCTCTCTCTGGCTTTTACAGGTGGTATCTGACGGAAATCACCACAGAATATTATTGAGTAACCTCCAAATATCATGTTTGGTGACAATCCCTTCCCACCAGAACACAATCTTCGACGAATCATATTTAGACGGGAATTCAGTTTTTCCATCTGATCACATGTCGAAAATGAGATTTCATCAATGATCAGCATTCGAACTTGTTCCCAGTTATGAAGCATTTCAGGAGAAATGTTTTTTGACTTTGAATTCAGATAAGCTGCACTGTGCAAGGTGACACCTCCAAACAAAGCAGCAGCGCATCCAGTGATGGCAGTGAACAAAACGTTTTATTACCCCAAAGGATGTCCATAGATTTGCAAAATTGGAAACAAAATTGTTGTGCAACATCAATTGCTGTACTTTTTCCAGCTCCTGCGGGTCCAGTGACAAACATCAATAATTGCTCCTTGGCACCTAGGTCCTTCAATTTCTGTTCCACTTTCTGTTTTATAAAAGTTGTTCTTTCATCTCTGAGATCTTCATCGCTATCTGCAAATCCAGATTCAGTGGATGACTGTGAGTCCAGACTCTCACGAATCAGATTCAGTAGAAATGAGCTGCATATGACTTCATAAGCAATATATTGGATTCTGTCCAATGTAATATGCTTTTCTCTTGAAATACGATTAGCAACTCCTTGCATTGTTGGAATTGAACTTCTGTTAAAATTTGAAGAAAATCCAAGTTCTGCCCATTCCCTTTCTTCGAGAATACAATCTTCTTGTGAATCACTATCAACGATTCCCTCTTCTGAAAAATCCAATTCTTGTATATCCTCTTGCATGTTATTCCTGATGGTAGCACCACTGATGAAAGCAAGTAGAGTTTTGTATTTACTTGCCCCATGCCCAAAAACACTGTTGTCAGTTTGGGCATTCGTCGAACTTGTTGCACTCCGTGATGATTCATTCCCACTGGTAGAAGAGTTATTCCCAGCTAGAAAGATTGAACTTGCATCAAGTGACCTAGTATTGATTGTTTTGTTGATTGACAAAAATTCTCCTTTTTTGAGATCATTTAACGATCTTTCAATACAACTTTCATCTTGGCAAATATCTTCTTCAAACTCATTTTCATCATAAGAATCAACAGAAACTGCATCATCATAATCTGAATAATCACTGTCACAATCATTGAATCTTCCTGCATGACCATCCATATTATCACTCTCTCTTGATGTTGTAGTTGCTTTGATTCTATCAGTGGGAACCTTGCACTTTCTGCATTGCAAATTGTCTTGCATGTTTTGAAGAATTTCCCCCCATTTTTCCAAAATTTGCTAGATTCAATATTCTCATTCATAGCATTCATAAGTTTATCCCACAAACAAGAATCCTCATCATGATGTAAAATGGATTCATCTCTAAAAGGATGAAAAAGGAGCAATGCCATTTTTGCATAGTTTTCTCTTGATTCGAGCGCACTTCTACTTGGTTCATCATCAGTTAACTTTAAATCTTCAATGTCACATAGCATTCCTTTGGGCATTGCCAATTTTGGAATTCTCATCTTTTTGGATGCTCTGAGGTAGCAGTATCTTCTTCCTGGATGATCATCTTTGAATGCAAATTCATCTTCTTGGAGTACTGGCATGCCACTATCATTTCGATTGTTCATTCTATTAAAAGAAAATGGAATCCTCTCAAACTTCAATGCAAATTCATAGAAACTCAAATCTTCCAAACAGTCTGGCCTGAACAAGTAATCATTCACAGAATAGTCTGCCCACATGACAACTTCTCCATTTTCACCCCTGTTCCTCCTGCGAAGTACAAAGTCACCTGGGGCTTCACCCTGTAGCTTATTAAGCATTTGTCCAACTAGCAGATCATGAAAATCGTGTGAAAATGAAAATCTGGAACCATTCTCACACAACAGAAGATGAGCCATAGTAGCACTAACTACATCTTGACTCAAGTGAACACTCATTCCAATGAGAAAACGGCACAAACCCTCTCGGAAACAGGCATCTTGTTCCATGTTTGGTGTATATTGCAACCCTTCTGCTACCAACTTTTCTTCTTCTTTCTGGATACGACGAATGACTTGTTTTCCCACTCTATCAAAATCAACACCTCTATCTTCTTTTTGCGTAGATTTTGTCGAGTAGTGTACAACATAAAACACACACCTGGGACTTCCAATTTGGATGTTGCTATTACAGCCAAGTGTCTTGGTTATGTACTTGCAGTGTGTATTCAAAAATTGTGATCCCAATGATCTCTTGCTCTCCACAGTGTAAGGGTATATGGTTGTGTCACCTTTCTCCAACGATCTCCAAACAGTTGCCTTTGTTTCATCATCATTGTCTTCTTGAAATGTTGTGTTTTCAATGGCAGGTCTTGGAAATGGAAAACGACATTCTTTGCCATATTTGAAGCAAGAAGTCCTATGCTTCCAGTCGTGCTCATTCATTCTCCTTGTTGCTACCAAATGCCTGAATTCACTGTCAAAAAGAAATCCTGTTTCTTCAGTGGCTCCATCTAGGGGGTATCGATAGGTCATTAAATCTGATCTTTCTCGAGACAATGGAAACTCAACACTAATAGGCTCGGCACATCTGGAATTTTTCATTGACTCCATAGCCATGTTTGTAAGGTTGAATGTTGACAGATCGGTATTTTCACCTGATAATCCTTTTTCAGCACAACATTTGCATTCCATCACATGACCCTTCAATTCCATCCTACAAGATTCTGATCTGCAGTCTCTAAGAGTTTGTGAATCTTTTTCTTGGAACATATCTGAAATACAGCCCTGCTGTTGACATTCCCTGTGGATTACTTCAAGTTCAGGAGAATACCCATAATCAGAACAGAAATGTCTGTCAACAAATCCCTCAAGTTCCTTTCTTGCATTTTGGCGTCTCACTGGGTCATTATCAAACAAAGAGTCTTTCAAGTCATCAAATCCTTCCAACCATACTAAACAGTGGCCATGCAATGATCCTCTTCCTTGTTCTTCACTTCCTCTCACAAAAGCCTTGCATTTGCCATACATTCCTACACCCTTGCTGCAATTCTTGTTGAAGTCCCATCCTAACAGTTCACACACCACTTGCATTGCAGCTTGATAGTCAAGGGAGCAAGCTCCTGGATATTTGGTCCTCTTCTTTTGCCTGAGCTCAAAATCAGAAATGCAATCAGCTTCATTACAATCCACCGTAGGAATGACAATTTCCTTTCCTTGATTAGCATACATTCGAACTCTGAAATTACACTCATCATCCGGCGTAACTGTGAAAAAGATGCTGTGAGGACCAAAGTAGTCGCTGAGTGCATAAACCTTCTTTCTAGCTTCCTTGGCAGCTTCTGCTGTGTGCCCAAGAATTTTGCATGATGTTGTGACAGATTTCAAAAATGATGCTGCTGGTGTGTTTATATCAAGAGGTTCATTGTTTTGTTCCCTTCTGTTGAGCTCTTTTGCAGCTTTGTGCACATCACCCACAGACAGCTTTGAAATCCGTTCTCCCAGCGCCTGTCCTTGATAGTTCGATCTGCATTTTATGAGTCCTGTGGTATATGATGCATTTCTACACATCAGATGATAACAAACCAAAATGAAATCTGGTCTCATGAACTGGTTCAAGGAAAGTCTCATGTAGTGCTTCAGACATGCTTCATTGGAAACTTCCACCTTTCTCTTTTTCCCAAATTCGGACATCCCGAACCAAATGGAAATTGAATGGGAAAGGCATCTTCTAAATTGATTTCATGTCCTCTCAAGTAGGTACCACCATACATCAACATAGTTGGTGCAGTTGAGTCCAACATAGCCTGGACAAAATCTTCAGTGCTATCAAAAACTGAATTGTCTGTGGTTGGATTCTGTGACTCACTTGAAAAGTAATATGTCTTGCCTTGAATCTGACATTCTAATTCAGGAGCAACCGGATCAGAAGTATTATTTTCATTGTCATCATCTTGCAGTATGATCACAGGCTTTGGACATTCATCTGGGGGCAACACATCACTGTATCCCTTATGACCTGATTCCTTGATGAACCATGTTAAAAGATCCATAAAAAGGTCTGTGTCCAATTCAGCTTGCCTCCTTACAACATTTTTCTGAGCTGGCGTCATTCTGCCACACAATACCACATAAATGTTTTTCCCCCAGTAGAACTCCTGTATTTATGCAGTGCACCTCCTACATGAGATTGATCAATGCTGAACATTGAGAAATGCCCTTTCAAAGATTTTTGACTTCCACCAGTATAGGCATGAACATATCCAAATGGCCTCACTGGGCTGATTGATGCACAAAGGAGGTCATCCAAATCAATTTCGGCATTAATGCTTCGATTTTTGATATTGCCATTTTTGTCTTGAAAATTGATGACATCAGGAATATGACCTATTGCAAATCCATTGGCTATTGCAAATTTGGGCGGTTTGTCTTGATCCTTATTTCTTGAAAATTTCAGGCTTCTGTAGCACGTCTCACAACACTCGTACCCTTTCTGATCTACTCGTGCCCTGGGAGAAAGCAACAAATGCTTCAAATCACAATCCTCAACTTGGTACTGTTTCACCAATTCTGGATGCATGGCAACACCATCATAGTACTCCTCATAAGTCGAGACTGCTAATTTTGATGAGCTCTCCAACAATGCTTCTTTCTCAATGAATTTGACTTCTTCCAATCCAATGATGAGGCGATCACAAACGACACATACATGTGCACGGTGCCTATTCATATCACCATCCACAGCAGTTGACAGGCATATCTTCTCTCTGATCTTCTGAACCATTTTTTCCATCTCTGACTCATTCAATTCTCTTGGCAGAAAATTTAGGTTGTTGAACAGATTTTGTTGATTGTTTGAAGAACTTGGTGAATTTTCACTCTCAGAACAAGAAAATGAACATTCCTGTCCAGAGGACTTGCTATAGTTGTATTGCTTCATTCCTTGTGCACAAATTTTCTTTGCATTTGTTGTGTAGTTTATCTTCCTTCTCTTTGAAATATGATCAGTGTTGATTTCATAATAAGCCTTGTTCTTCTGACAGATGGACTCTGCATGGATATCATATCGAATCTTTTTTTTCTTAAGTATGGAATCAGCATTGGTTTTGTAGTACAGCTTTTTCTGCGTGCGAATGGACTCTGCGTTCATTTTATAATATGCCCTTTGCATCTCATTTATTGCATTTCTGTTGCTCTTGTAGTCATTCCGCCTTCCCCGAAGCTTCTCTTCTTTTGACTGTTGTCTATAGCTTTCATTTCTCTTTTTCTTATCATTTTTCATTTTCATCATCTTCGCTTCCAAACTAAGCTGTTTTGCATGTTCGTACATACCTGAACAAAAACATACAATATAAGAACTGAAACATGGTTTAGAAAGTAAAAATGTCATGTGTGCTCACATTCAGTAGATTTTATGAGTGATGCTTCTGAAGATCTGTGATTTGACATTTCAAACATGGAGAACAAAGAATGGATGACTTTCAAATTTCAAGTATGAATGCATCAAATTTGTTACTTTATGAGATTTCAAAAATTGTACTGAATGATATGTAGAATGTGTAAGTGGTGGGTTTCTTGGTAATGCCTTAATGTAGAAATATTTTTTGTTGATGCTCAAATAATGTGCGTTGTAAGTGGTGCGTTTACGTTGAAACCATTTCTTGGTTACAACTTACACGTTGTAAGTGGTGCGTTAAATAATGTGTTAATGTTTAACGCTAAACATATTTTTCACGATGCATTGAAGTGGTGCGTTTACATTGAAACCATTTTTAGTGATGAGTAACACGTTGTAAGTTGTGCACGTTTACGTTGAAACCATTTTTGGTTACAACTTACACGTTGTAAGTGGTACATTAAATAATGTGTTAACGTTCAATGCTAAACATATTTTTCACGATGCATTGAAGTGGTGCGTTTAGGGTGGAAACCATTTTTTAGTGATAAGTAACACGTTGTAAGTTGTGCACAAGAATTTTTGGCCATGCGTTAGTTACACGTTGTGATTCTTGGTGATGCCATCATATAAAAATATTTTTTCAACGATTGCGTTTACGTTGAAACCATTTCTTGGTTACAACTTACACGTTGTAAGTGGTGCGTTAAATAATGTGTTAATGTTTAACGCTAAACATATTTTTCACGTTGCATTGAAGTGGTGCGTTTACGTTGAAACCATTTTTAGTGATGAGTAACACATTGTAAGTTGTGCACATTTACGTTGAAACCATTTTTGGTTACAACTTACACGTTGTAAGTGGTACGTTAAATAATATGTGTTAACGTTCAACGCTAAACATATTTTTCACGATGCATTGAAGTGGTGCGTTTAGGGTGGAAACCATTTTTTAGTGATAAGTAACACGTTGTAAGTTGTGCACAAGAATTTTTGGCCATGCGTTAGTTACACGTTGTGATTCTTGGTGATGCCATCACATAGAAATATTTAGTTCCACGTTGTGATTCTTGGTGATGCCATCATATAGAAATATTTTTTCAACGATGCACTGAAGTGGTGCGTTTACGTTGAAACCATTTTTTGGTGAGGAGTAACACGTTGTAAGTTGTGCACTAGAATTTTTGGCCATGCCTTATGTTGGGTTTAGATATATTTTTAAAGGTAACATCTGACTAAAAGACTGAGACTACCCATGCCTGTCGACCACAAAAACAGCATATTTACAGGTAATGAAAAGAAAAAAAAAAAGGCGGCCACAAAAAAAAAAAAAGAGAAAAAGTGTCACACCAAGGAGAACAAGACAAAAAATTCTCAGTTAATGACAATCTAAGATTTTTAAAAAAAAATCTTGATAATATTTTTCTCCTAACAATTGCGGTCATCTTCGAATGGTAAAATGACTGTAAATGACACTCTATCATCTCTGTCATACATGTTCATGTATGGTACGACACAATACAACGAGATACACAGCCCTTTCTGTGACCTGTCAGCATGACCTCCCGGGGTTTTCCTCTAAACCTCTATTGAGGTTCTTCCCCCAAGGTAAGATGATAAGCGACATATAAAAATTGTACGGTACCATACCATACCATACCATACCATACACACGAATACAGACTATGTCTGGGTGTTTTTTGTCAATGCAACACGGACCATGAAAAGTGATTATTTTTCATAAACCATGGCGAACAAATTTGACCCCTTTGCAAACACCACGGAAGAGGACGACCCCCTGTCCATATTCGAATCGTCCAATGCTGCAGTAGCGTCATCCAAGGTCGAAGAAACCAACGCAACTGAGAAGGGCGATGTGATCAACTCATCAAGCGAATTCGATCTTGCCGCAACTACTTCTCATCTAGATGTTGTAGACGATGACAGCGATAAACGCGAACAGAAGGAGGAATACGGAGTGACGCACTACGAATCGGACGATGACGCCCAAGATCTATTGGATGTGGAGGGATGGAACACGCGTCGCTGTCCCTCCGAAGACGAAGTCGTTCCCTTCCAAGATCCCACTGATCAGGTCAGTTTGGCGGGAAGTGGAGGCATGTGGGGATACGCAATGAATAATGATGGGGGATCGAGTCGTAGGCAAGTAGACGCAGAAGACTATGGGATCCGTCCTGATGCTGGAGTTGATAGTAACGGAAACAAGAATAATCGCCGTGGTTTGTTCTCGTGGGGACGACGTGATAATGCACTCCCATCGAACTGTAGTGATTCCAACCCTCACGAAGAGTCTTACTCCAAAATTGCGGCCGATGGAATTGACGAAGCGGCACTGGCGTATGGAGAAGGTGGGATCACCGGAGATAGCGACATCTCTGAAGCGGAACGAATTGTGGATACTGAATTGGACGAAGAGCAAGAGATGGATAATAAATTACGTCCTGGCGATCATATATACGTATGGCAGACTTATGGAATAAACCCACGTGCGTATCAGAGACATGCGGTGGTGCTTAGTGTTATTCGGAAGGGAGAGGGCTCACCACATTCCTCTCGACAAATGTCATTGGATAATACCTACGAGCCGTTGTCGTACAACATTGATAGTTTGTACCGCGAGTTCTCACCAGACAACGATATTGAAGTCACCGTTGTATCCTTCTATCACTTTCAACGACACGCCTCCCACGGAGCAGCGCTAGCTGCCGCAGCGGCAGGAAGTCGTCGCGGGAAACGTACAGGATGCAAAACGCAACTCCTCCACGACTTTATCGGCGAAGACGGCCTAAAGAGGAAGAAACCGGTGCACAAGGTCCGATATGGTCGCAAAGTCAAACGAGGTATATTAAATCAGAAAGCCAGTGTAGGAACGGCATTGAAGAAGGATCAAGTCGGGCTGATCTTGGCTCGTGTGCAGTATTTATTGGATCATCCAGATCATTTGCCTGATCATAATGCCCTTTCGGCGAATGGGGAGTGTGCAGCCATGTGGTGTGTTACCGGACGTTGGTGCACACTTCAAGGCGCTAGTATTTTGCAAATAACTTGTGTTGGTCAGGCAGGTGGAGCCATTGTGGCGGGAGGCATTTTGAGTAATTTGACTGTGTTGGTTCCGATGCCAGGCCTGTGGGGTATGGCAGGGTGGTGGTGGTATGTTCCTGCAACAGTGGCGTATCCTTTCTTGGTGCCAATGCTCGTCGCGCTAGGTATGTGTAGTTTAGTTCCGTTGGAAATTTTGCGAAGGAACCGTATCAAGTGGAGGGGCATCACTGATGGTTTGAATCATGAATTTTGGTCCTACGCGAGTGACGAGGTGAAGGAAGAGTTTTTCGGTGTCATGGCCACTGCAGAGAAGGAAGCGGAGATGAGGAGTTTCTTTGGCGTTAGGGAAGGTGAAGCTGGTGCAGACGATGCAAAATACATGCCTGTCAGTGGAACTCCTGGGGGAATGGACGATAGTGATGACGAAGAAGATGAGGCATTGGCAATGCAAAATATGGAACGGAATTGCCAAAGTATGGCTGCTGATATGAATGTTGATTTGTCGGGGAAACCACCTAGTCAGAACAATGGAAAAGGTTGGGGAAGTTTTGTTGGGAATTTCAGACGTAAAGATGATGGTTCTAGTACAATGAAAGACTGGGAGGATATTAGCAAAAACGAGCGGGAAGGTATTATTTCTTGAGTTCCGCGTTGGCAAGAAAGGGGAGTGTGATTTTCTGACTTTTTGCCATGAGTTTCAGCCGTTTTTTTTAGTGATGTTCTTAATTTTTAGCACATGTGAGCTTTATCGCCATTCGGTTTCGAAAACGTGCACGAATTTTGGGAAAAGTAACATCGGGTCGGTTTATGTCCCATTTAAAACGATATTTCTTAGCAGTCAACCTTCTTCATTTTTTTAGGTTACGAATGATTTGTTTCAAATACGTTCACCAAAATTTGAAAACATGAACTTCTCTATTGATTATTCACAAATCTCGACCTGTTTCTCAAACAACAAGGTCACGACTGACTAAATAATGATTATCTCCAATGAACAGGTCCGCCCAAACGACACAGAGCTCTATAGCGCATCTTATGGCGCACTATGTACAATTCTACGTCTATTGATCCCTGTTGTCAAGAGCTACGGAGAAAGCGTTTAGCGTTCTCTCTGCTGTCTTCTCTCTAGAGAGAGCTGTGTATTATTTTAATTTCCACTAGAGGCACCTCCTTGCAAACAATCTCTTGGCTGACATCGTTATCGAAGTTTTAAATCTCCCGCAGAAAACAAGACACCTACGCGCGGCCCAATTCCCCTCAAGACCCATTTTTGAACACCAATCCCTATTTTGCCGCCCTAAACGACAGCCTCCTAAGTAATGTCCGCGGTCGACTGGATGGATCCGCGGTTGACTGTCTTTGTTATATGGGGAGTATGTGTGATCGTATTCTTATGCTATCCCAACAAATACCTCGTTGCCAAGATATGCCACCGGCTTGGGCTCCCATGCTGTGCGCATTTTGAAGAAGTAAGCGAATCTAACGCATCATCTTCGGAGTGAGTGTGTATTCCGTTCCCTTTGTTTTTGTAGTTATGTTGGCCATGCTGTCTTCTCGTACGTTTCTCGAATCACCGCTCCTGCGCTCAATTTAATACCTTCTTGTTGTCAAATCATTAGTGATGATGCCGTGGATTACGAATATCTTTCGAGTGCTAAAAAACACGAAATTGATAGTTTACGATCAATTGCTCTTCTCCGCCATTTGAGTCAATTCTCCATGGTAAGTTATCCAAGCCTCAAGCCTCTTATCATCGCGCTTTTTCCTTGTTCTGTTTTAACTTGCAACCATGTTTGACTTGTTCTATGCTTAGACAATTAAGAAGGACGACGTGCTGCGGCGCGAATCGATGAGCACCCTCCATTTGAACGAATCTCAATCTACCACAAATAATTCGCTCTCCAAGAATGATCCACAGTGCAAAGAGGAACAGGATCGCAACCCCCAAGACATTGAGGAAGGGTTGCAAGATCCTTCCTGTAATGAAGAAGACGATACTTCACAGAACAATGCAGAAGAGCAGCTTGTCAATGAAGAATGCGATGAAGTAGACTACACACATGTCATGATTCCATGTCCCGGACGAGCTGATTGTTCGCCCGCATTGCGGGTAGCACCAAGGAAGAACGAAAAACAACTGAGTCGAAAACGACTTTTCGTTCTACAAAAAGACAAGAAGGGCAGACAGGAAACAAAACACAATAATATCAGTGACCACTCAGCAGAACCCATAAGGGAACAAGAGAAACAGAAACGTGTCGCGCCGATTTTTTGCGCCGTCTGTCTCATGGAATACAAGATATCCGAAAGAGTATGCTGGAGCTCTAACCCTGAGTGCACCCACGTCTTTCACGAAGATTGTATTGTAAATTGGCTTCTGTCGTTAGGACGGACCAAGGCCAAGATGCAGAGGTTTTCTGAAAGTCCTACTGAGGCACAGCTGTTGAATTACGCCTTGGAGTGTCCTTGCTGTCGGCAGGAGTTTGTATCTAAATCCGCTTTGGCGGAAGATGCTGACGACCATGTTTAGTAGTGTTTTCGAGTCGTGTTACTGTCGCATTGCAGAGATTCAAGTTACGATTTTGTATTCTAAAATTAAATGAGATATCATGGTTTCTATGGAACTCGTCTATTCAACGATGTTAACCGTAATTGAGTAGGCAAAGATATCATATGTTTCAAATGCACTAATTACTTTTATTGGCACTATTTTGAGGTTGTGTCGTCAATGCATTGCAATGGTAGAATACCTGAGTTGTACGATTACTACTGATTGTACGACACGGAATCCTATTCAACCAACTCATCTCTTACACCACGTTGAATGCGAATCAAGTCAAGATGATAAAACAATACATTCCACATTCACTAATTACTGCTTTTTATTGACTGTACTTTTTCTATTAGAAGTTTTCCCATTTTCATTGCGACAAGTCATGGGTGCAATATCAAGATGAGATACATGAATGTGTTGATACTCTCTCTCTCTCTCTCTTAATTGTAAACCCCAAAGATTACCATGACTGCTCCATGACTGACACATAACACGCTGATCCCCAAGACTTGGCTAACTATTACCAGCACATGGCAAACCACATAGTTACCACCCGTCAGCATCATCGTCGTCGGCATTGACTTGCCACGCGGATTCTCCACTAATCAAAGCCTCATCGGCTTTCTTCTGCGCTTTCTCCGCCTCCAAAATTGGTGTAACGATAGCCAAAATATCCTTGCTCGCAGCTGCCACCTTCTCGGGACGACCAACAACGCGAGCCACCTGTTCATCCGATCGTACATTGATCTTGACTCCGTGGCGTTTTTCCATGTCTGTGACGTTGGATCCTCCTCTGCCAATCACAGCGGCGGTGGCGCTTCCCAGAACGATTTCTTCCGCAACCTCGCCAGGGCCTAGCTCAACTTCGCCGTCAATGGCACGTTGGAGCATACGGCGAGCCCTGTCGGAAGCTTCCTGAGTGCCCATGACACTAACGGTGGCATGCGTGGGACCCCGGACTACGTCGATTTGAACTCCCGTCCTATCCTGAATAGACCTCAAGGTCTCACCGCCCTTGCCATACACTGCTCCCACTTTGGTATTCTCAATGATCATTTCGAATCCCCTGTTGGCCTCAAGCAATGCCCTCACCCTCGCCATCGCTGTGGCTACTGCCTCGACAGACCCAGACAACTTCAAGGTCGTCCCACCCCTGGCAATATCCAATTTACATCCTGTCTCATCCTGCAATCCCCGAATTGTAGAAAAGTTAGGTCCATAGACGACATTCACTGCATTCCTGGAACCCAACTCCATCACAGCCTGAGCCTCACCAAAAGCAGCATTGTGACACATGGCCAAGGCATCTTGCACCTTCTCCCTCTGTCCAGTGATCTCCAACGTTCCCGCCTCCACATCTGCATCAATCTTGACACCAGTCGCCTCTTGCGTGGCCTTGATATTCGCCCCGCCCTTCCCGATGACGGCCTTGATGGCATCACTGCCCCAAGTGACCTTTTCTGTGGTTTCGTTCGCTTTACGCTCTGCTTCAGCGGCAAGAATGGAACGAGCCTCGAGCAATCCCCGTTCGACGGCTTCCTCTGTTCCGGTGATGGTGAGCATGTTGGTGGTGCGATCAAGGTGGAATTTGGCTCCGGAATTTTCTTGGAGGGTTTGGATGGTCGATCCTCCCTTTCCGATGAAGATGAGAGGATCGGTTCCAGCTGGGATGGTGGTGGAAATTTCACCCTGTTCGGTGGGGATGGTTCTTCGCTGGTGAGGGCGGGGACGTCGTCGGACGAGGCTGCCTTGGCCTTTTGTTTGGCCTTTTTGTGTCCCACCTCTTGCCATTCTTCAACGACAGGAACTGTTTCCCAGTGAGTGACGGGTGCGGGCGCAACAATCTTAGGTTCTCCATCGTCGTTGTCAACTGGCTTCTTCTTCTTGCGTTTGCGTCTTTTCTTCTCCCCGGCAGTAGCGGCAGCATCATCATCGTTCTCTCCGTCGGTGGTGGGGCCTGCGGAAGCGGCTGATGAGGATCCGTTGGGTTTCTTCTTCTTTGCCTCTTCCAAAGCAGCAGCAGCCTTGGCAGCAGCTTCCGCCTCGGCCTGCGCCTTGGCGGCTTCTTCTGCCGCCTTCCTCTCCTCTTCTGCCTTCTTGGCCTCCTCCTCCTCTTGCTTCTTCAGGGCCCTCTCCCTTTCCCTCTCCTTGTTGGCGGCCGCCCGCTTGGTGGCATCGCTGGCCTTCTTGTTTCGTTTCGACGCCGATTGGATGCGCCACAGATCAATGTCGTCCTCGGCATCGTCGTCCGAATCGTCCTCGGCTTTGGCATCGTCTTGGAACGTCACGCCCCTTGGAGAATCTGACGATGTCTGGCTGCCAGAAGCACCGGAAGACTTTTTCTTGGCCTTCTTCTTCTTCTTTTTGGATCCCTCGCCAGAATCCTGAGGAGCCTCGACGGCGGGTTTCTCCTCTTCCGCCTTCTTCTCCTCCACGACCACAGACTGCTTGGCAGGACTGGCACTCTTGGACGAAGTCTTTTTCCCCTTCTTCTTCTTCAAGGCCGTCGGCGCCACAACGGACTTGGACTTCTTCTTCCCCGCCTCCTCTGCCTTACTGCCGGCACTGTTCTGGCGGGTGGAAAAGAAGGCGACGAGGATGATCACCGCCGCCGCCGCTCCGAGGAGGACGGGGGCGGAATCACTTGAAATTACGGACATGGGTGGGCGAGCAATACACGATAGGGCTTGTTTCAGGATAGGGGGCAGATTGGGGGAGACCAATCTGCTTTTCAGCTCGTTGTCTCTTGATTGATGGTGATGACGAGTTTAAAAATCAAGATTGAACAATTCAAACCCCCTTAATATCAACGGATACGGGATGGACCGTCGAAATCGATGGGAATGTTGTTGTGGGGACGAGATGTGGTTCTCGTTGCGGTACTATAGCCTATCATACAAAACCTACCACGACCACAGCAATGCCATGCGAGATCTTTGCCGGCCGGTGCAGCTGTGTGTGTATGTGCGCGCGTGTTTGGGATCGTGGGTGGAGATTGGTCGGGCTGGGATGTGACTGTTTCTTTTATTGCGTGTGATTCGCGCGGGTGTCTTCCACGCGTAAAGGCGGAACATTTGGACGGCTACTAAGCAAGAGTGCGAAATTCGTATAACGAAAAATAGACAACGAGAGGATAGAAAAGGCTGTAATGGGGTTATTTTGGATGGATAAAATGACGAAAATAGATTCTAGCGAACACAATGCAAGACCAGGTGACAGACAGACGTCATTGTAAGGGAACGTAGGTAAGAATACTTTTATATATTTTATGCTACTACTTATGGAGCTGCTGAACCTAAGTCGTACAATACAACATAGTACAATACCAAGCTACGGTAAGCTGTAAATGTCTCTCTTGAGAGGGTTCCTAAACAGCTTTTACGTCCCCGGAGGCCACGTCCCCCTGGCGTCCCAGTACTTATTTACATAAGCCTTCTCACAAAAATCGAGCGCGGGATCCCGCGACATGGACCAAGAATCGACTCCACCTGGTCCATGTCGCGGGATCCCACGTTCTGCCCAACATCCACAATTTAAAGATCTCTAAGGTAATATGGTATTATTCTACCTCTGTACATACCTAAGGTATAGCATGCACCTCGGGGAAATAAGTATCTAATAAATAAGCCGAGAGAAAACATAACGAGAAAGGATACTTTTAAAGATCATTCAAATCGGCAAGACTGGCAGGAGGATTTAATAATAAAAATTTAAATTACTTATAGGTATTACCGCTCATCCAGTATGAAATATAAGCCAACTTCCTTGTGAGTGCTGATATTCCGAATCTTCCAGGCCGGGAGGGGAGGCGGGATCTGCATTTTTAGAAGGGCGAAAGTCAATAGGAGGCGGACACCAAAAAATCCGCTGGGATCCCAGGGGGACGTGGCTTTCTGGGACGTCAAAGCTGTTTAGTACAATAACCCTCTTGAGGTGGTAAGTCGGCTCACAATCGCCAATGAAACGCGGCACACACACATAAAAAATCCACACTGCATCACGCCCGCAACATGCAGAACCCATAATATTTTTTTTTTCTTTTAACAGCTATCACGTGACATTGACGGCATGGAACTTCCGAACATACGGTCCGTGTTGTGAGTCTAGCAGATTTCGATAAACTCGCTTCGCACTTGGTAGTGGTACAATACCATCTTCGGATGCCACAGTTCTCTGTTCTCTGGTCCCGTTAGTCATCAGGAATAAGAAATGAGTTCGAAGGTTATACTATCATCCCTGGCGGTACACAACGCGACAAGAAAACACATATTACAATCTAGCTTTCGACACAAAACACTCTCGATGCACCAGTTTTCCACATCTTCCGCGCCTAAACCACCAGTGAACAGAAAAGAAAACTCCGTTTGGAAGTCACTCAGAGCACCATCACTATTCGGCGTAGGACTTTACCTTGGTCTCATGGTGTTTGGTGAGAGTAGGGAGGACAGTGCAATTTTTACCGAAATGAAAAGTTTGTTTTGGAAAGATGGTGGTCGAAGAGAGGGTGAATGATTATGAGTTCTTCTTAGTCATATCTATGGGATGAGAAGAAGGCTTGGTCCAACTGGCATGAAATGCCCAAAATATGCGTATGCATAATGGAAATCGGCAGTAGTTGCCAGCGCAAGAACCGCGATGAGGGTTGACATAGATACGAAAATAAGATGGAAAGTTGATCGATCGTGAGAATTGACAACAAATTACGTTTACAGCCTATTCTTCGATTGCTACGCTGACAATCCTTCACAGATACTACGAAAATTAGAATATCCTCCAGGATGGTTTATTCCAAGATATGGCGCGAGGCCTGAAAAACCATGACTCATCACTGCTTCGTCTTGGGATATTCCGTCGGGATTTGGAAACCCACCCAAGTGACGTAATGTTCGACGTCGCCATATGAACTTCGTTTTGTCTTATCCCTATCCTGTCCCATTTTGTGTCGTTCCTCTTTCAACCAGAAGAACTTTCGAATATTAAACCAATCCAGGTTGACTTTTGTCCTGGCCTTGGTTGCACGGAGCGTATTACTCTTCATTTGTCAAGAATGTAGAATTGTATCGATCATTTTCGAGTTTGAGATTTATGTCGCGATCGTTGGCTTGTCACAAATCTTGGATGGACCATTTTTTCGTCTGTGTTCCGGTTGTCAGACATCATCTCATCACCTCATGACAACCTTTGAACGCTCCTTGGGAAACAATTTTTCCTCGCAATGAAGAATGCATAATGAAGCCTGCAACAACGAAACCTACACAATCAGTCTTCAACATATGACGATATAATATTTGTATCTTAAAAACATAATAATTGCAGAATGAATGTCATTACGCTGTGCTGAGTTCTCTATTGGAGCATTCGCTAGGGTATCCATGAACTTCTGCAGTTTTCTGATGGGTATCAATAGGATGTACCGATGCCGCTGCAGTCTCATCGGTGAAGCCATTTGTGTGCGGACGCTTGATGCCAACCAATGCCAATGACTGGAAAATGATTTGTAGAGCAATCCAGCAGAAGAATCCACCAATGATCCCGTAAGCGATAGAATACGTCAGTGGCATCAACATAATCGTCACGAACGCAGTCACTGCATGGTCGACTCTCTCCCACTTTATCTTGGTTAGGCCACGGCACATGAGCGCACCCACCATGATCAATGCACCACCGGTTGCCCAAGGAGGGATCGATGCAAAGATGGGTGCAAAGAATACAGAAAGGGCAAAGTAAAAGGCCACAAAGACTGCTGTGAGACCCGTCCTACCACCTGCTTCGACACCAGCAGCACTCTCAATGTAAGATGTCACCGGACTCAATCCAAAGACCGATCCGACCATAGTAGCAATGGCATCTGCTGAGAAGCTAGCCCTGCTCCGCGGGAAATCGCCGTTTTCATTCATGAAGCCAAGATGTGAAATCAAACCAAGCAGTGTCCCAGTTGTGTCCATGAAGTCGACATATAAGAAAGTGAACAAGGCGACTCCTGCATGTTGCAAGTTGTTAGAATATTTGGCAAGGATCATATCCATCGGCTCCACAGCAACTACTTGGCGAAAGTAATCAAAGCGGGCATCACCCTCTGGGGTGTCTGGGAAGTAAGTTACCGCAGTATTGCGAAACCACGACACAAATGTCACAAACAGGATTCCCACGATGATGCCAGAACTCTTCTTGTACGCCAGCATCGTTACCATTAGAAGAAGTCCAACAATTCCAAGCCATGTCGTTGCACTGGTCATTCTACCTCCAAGAACATCGCAGGTGTACGCGTCTGAGGTAACGCAGACTCCAGCTTGAGCGCAGGCATCATCATATGCAACAATGGGCGTTCGCTTATCTGGTGGGCATGCACCTAGAGTAACTGCGGTGGCTATATCACTAACAACAATCCCCAGGCCCTCGGTAGTCTGGAACCCGAGATGGGCAAGAAAAGCACCGATTCCTGGAGCTGTTGCCAACCTAATCGGCTCTGGGATAAGCTTCGCGAGAGCGAAACGAACTCCAGTGAGGGCTAAAACCAAAAATATAGCACCCTCAATAAGAATTGCAGTCAATGCGGCCTCGTACGACACAATGCCAGTTCCTCGCCATCCGACGACGGTGTACGTGAAGTAGGCATTGATGCCCATTCCTTCAACAGCAATTAAAGAATTGGCGATCATTCTTATTCGTTTATCAACGTAAGCAACAAGTTTGAGAAATGACATACAGACCTGGAGCAAGGGCAATGGGAAGATTGCCAAGAAGCCCCATAAGGAGACATCCTACCATACTACCAATCGCAGTTGCCGTGATATATTGCCTTTTGATTTCCTCCATACACATTTCGTACTCTTTACTGAAGATATCTCCGTCGGGAGGGATACAAGTGCCCCCTGAATCTGCGAGGATCCTAGGATTCACAGCTAAAATGTAGGCCATTGTGAGGAACGTCGCCGTTGCGGCGCGCAATTCAGTTGTAATCTTGGACGATCGTTCTTCAAGGGCGAAGAACTTGCCAATACGAGAGCTATTGAAGCGGTCGTTGAGATTGTTGATGTGGTCGTTCACCTTATTAAACATGTGTTCGAACTTTTTGAAGCTTGTTAGAATTGAAATTATTGGTCCGTGTTGCGGTATATGACTGACGACTTGAGCAATGCTGGATGACAAGATTGCAAGGGTTCTCGTCCTTCAGGAGTGGAGTTGATGACAGCAGTTTTTGAGTTGCAAACCTCCAGGGTACTTGTATCTGTTCTCATTAGATGATGTTTGTAGTATGGACGTAAGGGAATGTGTGATATGTGCTCTACCATAGTGCTAATCTCTATTGTATTGTACTGATGCTAGCACTCATACAAAAAATGCATGAAAATGATGCATAATAATCGTCCAGATAAATTTTACATGAATCTAAACAAATAACAATCAATGAAATCCTCCTCAAATTATTCATTCATATTACCAATTTCATTTTCATCATCCTCCAAAGACAAACTGTCATCCTGTTGCCATAGCCAAAGACAACCCTTTCAAGTTGGGGTACCAGTACCATGTTCCTCCTCACTGCCTCAAGGCGGAATATCCATCCCTTGAGGTACTGCATGTGCTTCTTGACCCTTGGAGTGTGCCTGACCCTCCAGTCCCCGTTGAGGGTTGCATCAATATTAATGACCATCGGATTTCTGTCAATGGAATCCAAGTTGCCAGGGAACATCTGGCGGACGGGCTGGACAACTTGCTCATTGAATGCAACAGCAGTGGCACTGTTGGCATTCCAATTGCCCATGCTAGCCCTGAGGAAGCCTTCCTCAAACATCATGTGAGGGGCACCGATAAGCACAGAGAACTTCATTGCACCAGGCAAGACCTTGGTGTGCTTTAAAAAGTCATCAGGGGGTTGTCACCCCTCCAACTCAATGTAAAACCTGACTGTCGCCTCTTCTGTGGGTCTGTTCACCAAAAAGAGGAACTTGAAGTCAAGGGAGACAGGTTGTTGTGTAGTAACCGCAGCGACAGACATCCTAGCAATGTCATCATCAACAGCTGCATCTGCCGCCTTCTTCTTTCGGGCAGAGGGCTTGGGAGATACACTTTTCTTCTTGGGAGGCATGTTGGCGGTAGTGCCCTTTTCCAGGTCACCCATTTCATCTTTGTCGATGTCAGTGTCTTTGTTCTTAACTGTGGAATTTGAATGCTGGATTTGTTTTTGGGCACCTTGGATTCTATCTTATTGAAAGTCTCAAAAGCAAGTTTTCTTTCTTCCATGATTATGTTTGAGTTATTGATCCAAAGGATGGTATCAATGACTTCATTGAGCATTTTTGTTGCATGAGAAATGACAATAATCTTGTCCAGGATAAGTTTAGTGGGTGGAGATTTTCCTGTTTGTCATAGGGGTCTTCGACAGGTGGAAGTGGCTTTGGGATATCAATGAGGGGTCTTATACCAGGACGTAGAAGGAAAAAAGACTGATAGGCACACTGTGTGCATGTTGTAAGGGCTTGAGGTTGTAGATCTTAGTAAGTCTCTAGTCGGCGTAAGGAGGTTCCCCATCTGTAGTCATCCGCATGTTGTCCAACATGCACTGGATAAGACCGGGAAGAATCTTACCCCCTTTGAAGACATTGAAGTGGTTCATGGAAAAGTATCTATTATCAATGTGTGTTTTGATGTTGTAAAGCAGTGTCCAAGTGGCTGGTAACAAGGGAGAAACTCTGACATCCCTTCAATAGAGGACTTTTTGTGCATGAACCCCATCTAAAGCTTAACCTCAGCTTTGTGAGAACTTTGAAGATGGAGCAACATCTTGGATGTCTGTCCTTGAAGAATCAATTTTGAAACACCATACTTGAAGAAGTTGAGGAACTTGGGTGCAAGCACCATAAACAGATTCAGCTCGGTAGGGCTTGAGACCAAAATTTCAAAGATATCAATTAAGTCATAGTAAACATTCCACAGGATGAAGTCATAACACATGGGAGTGTAGGAGCAAACTTCTTTGTTGCAACGTTTCTTGTTTTTTCTTTTATGTAACCAGCATCATGCAGGTTTATGGTGTGCATTCTTAAAGAAAAATCAATGAACGCTGAAAAGCAGAAAAATGGAATGTCATTAATCAGTTTTCTGTCAAGTGACCCAATTAATAATGAGAGAAGAAAGAATACAAGTTCATATGTGAATCATAATTTATGTCATTGACCAGAATAACTAGATGCAATGAAAGTTCACAAGGATGTACTCAAATTATAATCAATGTCATGGCAGAGGTCAGTCATGAATTCAAGTGAGACATTAATTGTCACAAGGTGATGTCAACCGCCTTGTTTTTGTTGGGAGTTTGTGAGTTGCATTGATTGGGACTGGTTCATGGTGTTGGAATGTCTTAATGTTAGTCCGGGTGGTCAAAATCAGAGTCAATGAGGTTAGCAATGAAGACGGTAGGTCCAATGATATGAGTTTTGTGGAAGTTGAAATATAGTGTTTTGGAATGAATGGCATCCTTGTACCACACTGGTCCCACACCATGTATGCGATGGGTTTGGGTGGATGCTCTTGCATTAATGTAGTAACATAGGATGTAGTTCTGTAGTGATTTGGCTTGTGGTAATTCCGCTTTCTCGAGACTGACATTTTTGTAAAGGTAGATGAAGACTTTGATCTCAATATGGATTCTGTTTAACTGGGATGTAGTCAGCATGTTGATCTTGGGATAGTTTCCTGTAGTTTTACTGGTAGTTTGAAATGAGAATATAGAGTCATGTGGATCCTCAACAAGACTGTTATAGGAATTCACGAATGGTGGGTGCAACCTTTTTGTGGGATTGTTGTTCAAGAAGTACTGGAAGAAGTTGAGAAAAGACTCTTCATATTCTGGTCTTGAGGGATGCTCAATGAAGTCTTGGATGACAGGTTCATCTAATTGCTTGAAGTACTTCATCATCATTGACTTGGAGGAGCTGGTTGAACTATTTTTTTAATCATTCTTTCTCCAGCTCTGGTTGATAGATACAATGTCAATTCAGGCGGGAATATGGACATGTTTGGAGTATCATTGGATGAGGTCAAATCTATTGTCTTTGTCAAAGCCTTAATGAATTGTGCACACAGATACATGGGATGAGGGCAATTAGAAGCCAGTTTGCTGTAGGGGATTTGCTTGCTGAGAGTGATGAAAGCAGACATAACGTTGTTCAATTGGACCTCTTGTGCTGGAGAAGTAATATAATAGAGTTACATGGTGGAACACTTTTGGAGAGCATGACACTTTACGGTGCCATTCAGTACGTTGACAAGTTCCTTCAAGAAATTGGTATCCTTTGGCCAAGCATTATTGTCCTTCATAATTATCTTCATAATTATCCCATTTTGTACAAAATGATGATAGTCAAGAGTTGTCTTGGCAGAAATGGATCCAGTGTTGATAACAACCAGTAGCGAGACAACAGTATTTAAATGCTAATGCTTCCTTTTGGCGTTGTCAAGGAGAAAACAAGTTTGGCCATGTTGATGAAGGAAATGGTGAACAGCCGGTTTTTGTAACTTGTGGGGAGGTTGCCATCAATGAGGTATTCCTCCTGATGCATGTTGAAGTCAGAAAAGGAATCAATGAGCTGTTTGTATTCTGCTTTCAAACCATGTGCTTTCGTCCAAATCATTTTGCCTTTGTGTGTAAGCAAGTTTACTTTCAAGGCTGGTTCCTACTTCTTGAAAAAGGAGACACCCAAGTCTCCTTGGAAGTTGTGTTCCATGGACTGGACAAGTGGTACCAGCTGAGTGAGGTCCTCAAATGGATGTGCATCTGAGCAGTCCACGTATGCAAGGAATGCTTCATATCCAAAGTAGTGTTCCACATGTGTTTGCTATCAGAAAGATGAGGAACAGTAGACTTGGAGTAGTTAATCAATATTTCACTGACGACGGAACTGTTGAAAGAGATGTGTGATTACAGTTGAGGAGGAAAACATGTGGGACATTGTTGAAATTGTTGTCTTGCGTTGCGTAGAAGTGACAAAGAATTTGCCAGTTGCTATTATGGAACTTACTTTTCTCCTTCTGCCAGTGATGTCAAGGATACATGCTGCCTCTGAATGTCCCAAAGAAAAAAATGCAGAGGAATCTGATCAACTGAAGAGATCATTATAGAGTGAGCATCAGTCTTTGGGTCAGAGTCAACCTGAACTGAAGCAGTAATGGCCGGTATAGCCAGGGGGTTATGCAGTCGAACTGGCAACAGAAGCATCACTGTCATCATGGTTGTTGACAGCAGTGGGAAGACCTCTTGAACAAAGGGGTTCTGTTATTTCACTGTCATTTAACTGTAATATTCACTGGCACATATTTGTTTCTTTGTTGGTTTAACTTTTTGAGCACCACCTGCATCACTGCATTACCATCAAGATTACTGGGTGATTTGAATTCATCTTCAGCAGGAACTCTAGGTGTTTGGACAGTACTTTTCAATGCAGCTCTCATCTTTGGTGATGATTTCAGTTTTTTGTGACTTTTCTTTTACATGGCTCATGTGTTGGCACCGGGGAGCTGCATGTCCCTTTACAACCCATTTTCTGAGATGGCTCTTTGACTGTTTTTTTACGGAAAAGTGATATGACATTGCTACACAGAAAACGATTATAATTGGTAAGATGTAGAACTTGTCAACAAGACTTCTCCTCGATCAACTTTGTTGACACAATGATCAGCCAAAAAATGCATCAGGATGGAACGGACTGTCCTCAGGAGAGGACTAATGTAGGTGTATGAACTCATCTTCCAATAATTACTTTCATCTCTTTCTGTGTAACTTTAGGTTCATTGTATCATAACAGCCTCTCCAAACTACCTACCTGAACACTGTGTGGAATGAACAGCTCAACATTGTGGCTTACTCATATTCCTGCCATTTTCTAAATGAACTTGTTGATAGCTTTTGGGGCAATGAGGATGCTTGCACCATAATGCTTCCATCTTGCTTTAAACAAGGTTGAGAGTGCAGATTCTTTTCCTGTTTTGCTACAATTCATCAGCGAGAATTGATCCTGAAGAATTGGATGCTTAAATCTTGATTCCATGGCATCACTTGAGTGACCCTGAAGTTGTGTGGTTGTCACCATGGCAGTTGATTCCTAAATGTGACCTTGGTTGTGAGTACATCTATACATACAACATGGCATGCTCCAATGTTTTTAACTGTAACACAAGCATTCAAAGTGTAGATATCTCCCAAGTCTTTTACTTTTACTCAACTTTATACAGTTCTAAGTCGGCTCTTTTGGAATGAAAGAGTACAGCAAATACTCCATGCCATCATGCAAAGGTTGTTGAAAATTGAAGAGGACATAATGCTTGGTAAAAGAAGCATTCACGATGAGAATCCAAGCTCCGTTATTGCAAGTGCTCTGTACTCTCATAGTACCTAGTTCGGCACTACTTACTATCCTCTCCCTATATCTCAGAGGAGGATGGTTTCAAAAAACCATCGCACCATCCACATTTTTGTCCTCATAAACGGGGTGCCAGTGGGCCCATTAATGGGTATATAGATGAGACGATGTATGACTATGTATTTTTTATCACTACTTACCAGAATACAAGTATGTGAAGTACATTATCATTTTGATATATATATTATTATTACTTAAATACATAATATATAAATACACCAATTTATCTCACGATTCCAGTCACTGACCAGAATTACGATTGATGAAGTCATGATAACGACCCGGATGTCGTCACTGTGAAAAGAATCATGCGAAATCCAGCGAGTTCTGGAGTGATTCTGGTCAATGACCGGAATTACAATTAATGGATCATGATAACAACCCGGATGACTTCAAGTTGAATGGAATCGCGCAACATACGCCGATTTATCCCATTATTCCGGTCACTGACCGGAATTACGATTAAAGACGCTGTGATAATCATCAATACACGAAATATCATATCATGATTCCGGACTGGCATTATGATTAATGATGTCATTCTATAATCATAATGTTCTCTTCTGGAATATGTTGAAATCCAATTTATCTCGTGATTCCAGCCACTCATGGGAATTACAATTAAGGAGGTCATTTTATCACCATCATCATCTCTTCTAGATATCGTGGGCAGATATTGCTCGCTTCCATCGTGATTCTGGCCACTGACTGGAATTACAGGAACAGACGGGGTATTTCAGGAAGATACATCCATTTATCTTGGATTTCGGCCACTGACTGGAATTACGAGAAGATCAATTCTTCCTGGTAACAATGGAAAATCCACTTGGTTCTCTTGTAATTCTGGTTCTGGCATGTTGCCAGAATTATGACCACTTAAAGTAAATTATTAGAGCATAAGACCATTTTTGCAACCATGCTTTGCAGAATATAACAGCATTTTGATATTGTGGCTGTCATTGTTGTGGGGTTGTTTTCTCAAGGGGGTAATCATTTTGATTTGTGTGACATGTTTGAGGTGCAGCAGCTGTTGTGTTTGTTGTGTGATTCCATTGTTTGGATATTGGTGTCTTTGATTGTGCTATTTTGTTGCTTTGCCATTGACTTGTATTACCTGGGATTGTGGATGGTATGCAGTATTGTTTATTGTTATTGCTAAGGCTGTTTCATTTTGGTTTGTTTTTGATATGAAGGTGACAGATCTGGCTACTGTTTTTGTGTTTGTTTGTGGGATGCATTTTGCCACTATGGATATGAAGTTCAATTTTGTGTTGAAGACATAGTTTTAATGTTTCATGGAAAGTGTTGACACATGGGGGTGGCTCCATTATTATTCTGTGTTAGTGTTAGGTGTAGGAGTAGATGTAGGGTTATATGTGGTTGTGTTGCATGACAACAGCTTTGAGAATGCTGTTAATTCATTGCATGGCAGTTGGATGTTGGTTTCAAGGCAGTAGTTTTGGCATGTGCTTAGTGCTCTTATTGTTTCTATGAATGGTGAATAGTACTTTCATCTTGGTGTCAGAGGATAATTCATTGGAGTAGCATCAGTGTTGTCTAGTTGTGACAGCTAGTATCCATTTATTTGTTGTGTGTAGATATATGTTACAGTTCTCTTATTGTTGCTGTTGGTGTCATTATTTGCATTTTAGAATGGTAGCTGAAATGTGGAAATGGTGTGGTTTGAAGGGTAGGGAGTTGGCATTTCATGGTGGGGTGAACACAGACGTTGACTTTTGTTATGGCTTCCTGTTGTTGTGGTGGCGTTGTTAAATTACATGCTGGGGCTGTGTGTGTGGACTCAGGGAACCATATAAACTTTGTTATGGTTTGAAGATTACATTGGACATAAATGGGTGGATGTAATAATGATATTTTTGTGTTCCTTTTACTTCTGGAAACTCACCGGGACTATGAGACGTTAACAGGTTTTACAAGAGCACTGGGCACTTAATCTCGGAACTCTGGCAACTGACCAGATTTTCGAGTACATAAGGAGAACATTTGCAAAATATGTTACAACTTTTGCGCATTTACCTTTAAATTCCGTCAACTGACCTGGATCTTGACAAAGTCACACGAATTGCATGAAACAAGTCCATTTATTTCATAATTCCGACCACTGACCCGAATTACGAGCTCAAACCCGGTATTTCTGGAAAAAACACTCATGTGTCTCGTAATTCCAGTAACTGACCGGAATTATGAGAAAAGAAAGTTCTTATGGAAATTCTACCAGGTTTCCTCGTAATTCGCATCAGTGGCCGAAATTGCAACCATATTACAAAAATTACTAGAGCACATGACCATGTTTCAACAACGCTTGTTCTATAGTAAAATAATGTGTTTTTGATATTGTTGCTGTCAGTGAGGGGTTGCTCCGTTTGCTTCTGGTAATGGTGGTAGAGTTGTGTAACTTGTCCCTGTTGAGACTGTTGTGTAATGCTTGTTTGTGCTATGCTTTTGTTGCATGTCTATAATTTATGATTTCTCATGATGTTGTCATTAGTTTCCTGTATATGTATTTGGGTGTTGGAATCTTTGATACAGCATATGACCAAGTTTCAACTATGCTTGTTGCATAGTAAAAAATGTGGTTTTGATGTTGTTGCTGTCAGTGGGGAGTTTCTGCATTTGTTTCTGGTAATGGAGGTAGAGTTGTGTAATTGTCCTGTTGAGACTGTTCTGCAATGCTTATTTGAGCTGTGCTTTGTTGCCTTTCTATCATTTATGATTTCTCATGAGTTGTCATTAGTTTCTGGTACATGGATTGGGGTGTTGGAATCTTTGATTGTGTGATTAGGGTTCTTTATCAATGAGTTGTCTTGCTTGTTTGTGTTGTGAATGGTGGATAGTACTTTCATCTTGGTATCACAGGGACATGCATTGTACCATGTGGCTGCTGTGCCCGGTTATGTAGTACAGTTGCCTTGTTGTTGCTGTTGATGTGAGTATTGGTGCTTTCTATGGTAACTGAATTGTGGAAATGTTGTAGATTGGAGGGGTATGTGTGGACATTTCATGGTAGGGTGCATATAGAGTTTGATCATGGTTGGATTTTCTGGTGTTTTGTTGGTGCTGTTATATGTCATGCTGGGTAGGTTAGGGACATATTTCTGCTCATACTGTTTTTGTTGTCCTTTATAGCTACAAAGAGATTTCAGTGAGTGTAGTTGTTGGAGCAGTTGAGCATTGATTATTCTGTGTTAGTGTTAGGTGTAAGAGTAGATGTAGTTCAATGAGTGGTTGCGTTGCATGACAACAGCTTTGAGAATGCTGTTAATTCATTGCATTATAAGTTGGTGTTGGTTTCAAGGCAACAGTTTTGGCGTGCGCTTGGTGCTCTTATTGCTGGTATGAATGGTGAATAGTACTTTCATCTTGGTGTCAGAGGATAATTCATTGGAATAGCATCAGTCACATCTAGTTGTGACCCCTTGTATCCATGTATATGTTGTGTGTGATTATGTGTTAAAGTTATCTAATTGTTGCTGTTGGTGTCATTATTTGCATTTTAGAATGGTAGCTGAAATGTGGAAATGGTATAGCTTGGAGGATAATGAGTGGACGCTTCATGGTAGGGTGAATACAGATGTTGACTTTTTCTAGGGTTTGCTGTTCTTGTGTTGGTGTTTTTAGTTTCAACATGTGATATATAACTCCTCATACTGCTTTTTTGTCTTTGGTAGTTATGTAAAGATTTCAGTGAGTGCAGATGCTGGAGCTGGAGCTGTTGAGCATTGATTATGCTTACTTACTGTTAGGTGTAACAGTAGATGACATGTATGTGGTTGTGTTGCATGATGACAGCTTGGAGAATGCAGTTCATTCTTTGCAGTTTAATTGGAGGGTAGTTTCAATGAAGCTGCTTTGGCATGTGCTCAGTGTTGTTTTTTGGTGTCATAGTGTGTTGGTGCATGGTATCAGTCATCTTTGGCTTGGTGCCTTAGTGTTCTGCTTGTTTGTGTGGAGGACATGATGTAATGCTTTGTGTTGTATGATACTCAAAATTGCTTTTGTGGGGACTTCAGAAGAATGATGCAGTTCGTATTTTGGATGGTCTTGTGGTGATGACCAATGATTTTGCTGTGGCAGTGATGGCAGGGTTATTTGCTTTAGTTATGTGGTGCTCTTTGTGTTGGTTTAGGTTATGATGTAAAAATGGTTCTGTTTTGAAGAGTACATTGGCATAATAGTGTTGATAATATAATAATTGTTTGTGTTCATCTCGTAATTCTGGCAACTGACAGGAATTATGAGAACCTGTCCGGTGACATAGGCCAAGAACCTACCTTAATTAGTACCCTTATTGGTACCCTTATTAGTACCAATATGGACTAATTCGAAAACTCCCAAGTGAGGGATCATCCTGACCTCCCAAGTGATGAGAGGTCCCGACAAGGATAAAGATCCATATCTTTGGATCTAAAGCGACAAGAGAACACTCTGTCAGAACACCCTCATGAGAAGGGTATAAACATACCAGAGATGTGTAGAAACCTACACAGAATCACATTGTTTTGTTGGGATTGCATTGACATCCCATCTTCATTTGTTCATTGTAATCACTAAATGATAAGCTCACAAATTACCATCATCAACAAATCTATAACACCTTTATCTACGAAATTGGTTTTTAGTATTTTTTATCTCCAAACGGCTTAGGTCACTATCTATAGATAGCCGTTTCCGCAACCTTCTCGCATGAAAGCCACAGGAAAACTTGTTTTCCTCCACTCCGTCACTCATGCTCCGTTGCACAAGCAGACCCTTCATCAGCTACGTAATACGAGAGTGTGCAAAACGCAACTATGTCGCGTTAGCCACGAGAACTCGCGCACCTCAGCGGTACACCTAGGAGCTTTTTTAAAGCCCAATTTATATGTACACGCCTCGGTGATGCACTTACGAGAATGAGCACCTCTAAGGCAGTCCCTGATGGACTTAAAAGCCAAGAGTGTGAGAGGAACCTGGGACGGAATAAGCCGCCCGTGCCATACATACCCGAAAGGGATGTGATTCAAGAAGCGTTGGCAGTAGACACTACCGCCAACATCATGAAGCTCACCCTGTCTGGCAAGGTAGAGTTAAGGGTGTCAGTGTGGTCACACGGTACTCCCGAGCAATTCCTGATGCATGTCCAAGCAGCCCTGGATGCCGTGAGGCAGAAGGGCCTTGACACGGCATATGATAAGGTCTGCAAGGACCAGAAGGAATGCATCAAGAAGGTAACAAAGGCCGAAGAAGCTTTCAAAAAGTACTCGCGATCGGATGAGAATCCACCTGAAGAAAAAGCTTACGAAAAGTCCCAAGAAGCCGCCACTAAGGCTGGTGAGGCAGTTAAGCCCGTCATCAACCAAGTGTTCAGTCTCTACTCCAACCTACTCATGGAGGAAGCGAGGCACCCCTGGAAGAAGATCGTGAGTGAACAAATTGGCTGTTCTGCATGGACGGATATTTATGGGGAAGAAGATCCCGAGAAGCGTGAGCAGTCTTGGGGGTCATTCATGGAATGCGTCAACTTCCATCTGTTGACCGTGTTCTGTAATGACGCTGCTGAGACCCAGCGCTTCTACATCAGTAACGGGTTGAAGAAGCCTAACAGGGTTCCGATTTGCCAGTTCATCACCCGCATCCAGCAGCTGAATGGCTATTTGGATCTATTGCCCTGTTTGTACTACTCCAACCGTGCCACCAAGCTCACCACTGCGGTGAAGCCATTCGATGATGTGGACCTAGCGAGTCACATACTACGCAAATTGGCAAGACCAATACAAACTCAGTGGGGCATCAGTACCCCAGAGCATTCAGAAGCTCCTAGAAGCACTCAAATGTATTGATAAGGCCTATCCAACCAACAAGGATCGTGATGGGCCTAAAAATTCTGCAAAGTCCAGTGACTCCTCCAAGCAGAAGATGGTTACGTTTAAGGATCGAATCCCACGTAAGTGTACCACAAGTGCGAAGCACTGCATTTTTTGCAAGAAGCATGGGGGCATGCACACAACCCATAACACTCAGGATTGCCGCAAGTATGCGAAGGTTGGTTCCTTCAAAAAGGACTTTGCAGGAAGAAAGCCCCATGGACCTTTGCGTGGTCCTGAGGCTTCTCATCGCAACAATAGTGCCTATGCGCAGCTATCTGCAAAAATTGAGAAACTTGAAAAATCTAACAAGAAACTCAAGCGTTTGCAGAAGAAATGCAAGCGCCATCACAAAAGTGACAGCGATGACTCGGACTCGTCCTGAAAGGATGGGTATGGTAGTACTGGGGAATTAGATACATGTTGTAAGAAACTAAAAAGTAATAAACAACCAAGTAATACTTACCCCAGTCCGAGTAAAACTACCGATAATACGTATTCAATAAATAATTTGAATAATGATTTAACCTACACACTTACACGAGATTTAAAAAATCTTAATAAGACATCGGAAAATTCGAATTAAAATAATCGAAATATTAATGATACCATGTTAACGCAAGATCAAAAAAATCTTGCCTCAAAAAATGAAAGTAATACACTGAGTGAGATAA
Source organism: Cyclotella cryptica (assembly GCA_013187285.1). NCBI lineage: Eukaryota > Bacillariophyta > Thalassiosirophyceae > Thalassiosirales > Thalassiosiraceae > Cyclotella > Cyclotella cryptica. The sequence continues at coordinate 390,849 of JABMIG010000054.1, read as the reverse complement.
CTGCCGAACTGTCGGACCCCGAACTGTCGGGTGCCTTTCTCGATAGTGCGACCACTTCCTCCACAAGTCAAAAAGAAGGAAGGGTCACTGCTGTAGTTGCCAAAGCAAGGTACCAGTTAGCAACTGAACATCAATCTCACCAGACACACGAACACTCTGGGAGAAGTTGCACTAGTAACAAAGTCCTCAAGGTCCTACTTGACAGTGGGTCTGATGGAGACTTGATGTTCCATGAAAAAGGAACATCCATGCATTTCCCCTACTTGACTAGGCAGGTGCCAATCTCTTGGCACACGTCGAACGGGGACTTCCTAACCAAAGGAATGAGTGAAGTCAACCTTAAATTTTTTGACTACTCAAACAGCAAGGAGTATCTGGTAACACCAGACGTTGTTGAGTATAATAAGAAAAAGATGACTAAGCCAATGTATGACCTCATTCTTGGTTGTAATACCATGAAAGAGTTAGGAATTGTTCTAGATTTTCTAACAAAAGAGATAACGATTGATGACGTCATTTTGCCAATGAGGGACATCAGTAGTCTGACTAAGTCAAAACTGGAAAAAGCTTGGGCTGTGAATAACAGCTTGGCACATGAACCCAGTAGTATGCAAGAGGCGACTCAGAGAGTAGTTCATATCCTAGACGCTAAATATGAGAAAGCAGACCTCCAATCAGTTGTTAGCACCAACTGTACTCACCTTAGTCTCCAAGACCAAAATAAGTTACTAGAGTTACTCACAGAATATTAGGAACTTTTTGATGGAACACTAGGTGATTGGAACACAGACCCCATCTCCCTAGAATTAAAGGAAGGCGCTACGCAATATCATGGCCGACCATTCCCAGTGCCAAAAATACACAAAGAGACCATAATCAAAGACTTGAATAGGCTCTGTGAACTGGGGGTATTAGAGTTTCAGCCCGTGTCAGAATGGGCGTCACCCACATTTATAATACCAAAAAAGATAACACTGTACGTTTTATCTCTGATTTTAGGGAAGTAAATAAACGGCTAGTTAGGAAGCCGTTTCCATTACCCAAAATCAGTACAGTGTTGCAAGAATTAGAAGGTTTCACTTTTGCCACAGCCCTTGATTTAAACATGGGTTACTACATCATACGATTGGATCCTGATGCATCCAAAATCTGCACCATCATTTTCCCTTGGGGAAAGTACTCTTATCCTAAATTACCAATGGGGCTTGCAGGTTCTCCCGACATCTTTCAGGCAAAAATGTCAGAGCTAATGGTTGCCTAGAGTTTGTGAGAACTTATCTGGGTGATTTGCTTTGCATCACCAGGGCAAGTCTGGATGACCACCTAGATCATCTAAGGTTGGTACTTACCAGACTGCGAGACGCAGGCTTGAGAGTCAACGCCCCAAAATCAAAGTTTTGTGCTGTTGAAACAGAATATCTGGGATATATATTAACCAGGACTGGCATAAAGCCACAGCCAAACAAAGTACAAGCAATACTCGCAATCACACCGCCAAAACAAGTCAAAGACCTCCGTAGGTTCCTGGGCATGGTCCAGTACTATAGAGATCTTTGGGCAAGACGTAGTGAAATGCTTGCCCCACTCACCTCATTGGTAGGAGAGTGTGGTCATACTAAAGTCACCAAAGCCAAGAAAACCAAAAAGCAACCTTGGTACTGGGATGAGGTACATCAAATAGCATTTGATAACGTAAAAGCTGCTATTGCTACAGATGTAGTTTTAGCCTACCCTGACTTTTCAAAGGAATTTGAAATATTCACTGATGCCTCTTCTAAACAACTTGGTTCGGTGATTACTCAAGGTAATAGGCCTCTTGCGTTCTTCAGCAGAAAACTGTCTGTGACGCAACAAAAATACAGTGTGACCGAAATTGAACTACTGGCCATAGTGGAGACACTTAAAGAGTTCAAAGGCATACTGTGGGGACAACAAATAAAGGTCTATACAGACCATAAAAACTTAATCCAAGATGCCCTTGGATTAACCTCTGACCGAGTCTATCGGTGGAGATTATTACTTGAAGAGTATGGTCCCAAAATCGTGCACATAAAAGGCATCCATAACACTGTTGCTGATGCCATCTCTAGGTTATACTCCGGTCCAACCCAAGATGACAACGCCAATTGGATGACGTTCACGAAATGCTGGTGTCACTACACTGAGCATGCATCAAGTGCTGACAGCACTTCTGACCACCAAGAAAGTATTAATCTGGTGTTTGCTAATCGCAGCGACGAAGATGTAATTTACCCCTTAACAGTGAAGGAAATTGCACAAGCCCAGACGACAGATGCAACTTTGAAGAAGCTTAGTAGACATGACAAGTATTCCACTCAATTGGTGGAGGATACACATTTGTTATGTAAGAATGGCAGGATTGTCATCCCCAAGGCACTTCAAAATGGAGCAGTTAGCTGGTATCACCGCTACTTGCAGCATCCTGGACACACACGTCTTGAAGAGACATTGCACGCCACGACGTATTGGAAAGGTATTCGAAGTACTATCCGATCACATGTCAAAAACTGTCGTATATGTCAAGTCAACAAACAACATAAGCACAAGTACGGGAAACTCCCTGCTAAGTTTGTCATCACAAACCCTTGGGAGGCATTATGTGTGGACCTTATTGGACCATAAACCCTCAAAGGTAAGGATGGGACAGAAATTGACTTTATGTGTCTTACTATGATCGATCCAGCTTCTAGTTGGTTTAAAGTAGTAGAACTGCCGGTAACCACAGATGCGGTTACTCCCACGGATAACAAGGGGCAAAAGGGCACTAAGACTCATAACACTCCTAAATTACCATACTTTGACAAGTCATCTGCAATGATAAGTAATTTAGTGAATAAGACCTGGTTTAGCCGTTATCCACGTTGTCAATACATTATTTATGACAATGGAAGCGAATTCAAACTTCACTTCGAAGCCCTTTGTGAATCATATGGGATCAAGCGTAAGCCAACCAGTGTCAAGAACCCACAAGCAAATGCTATACTGGAGCGGGTGCATCAAGTAATTACTGCAATGCTCCACACTACTGAACTAGATATGGCCAATACAGTAGTAGCCAGTGACATAGATGCATTCCTAACCAACGCAGCATGGGCCATTCGCTCAACTTACCATACAGTACTAAAAGCCTCCCCAGGTGCAGCAATTTTTGGCAGGGACATGTTGTTCGACGTTCCCTTCCTTGCTGACTGGAATAAAATAGGAGAACATAGGCAACACCAAACTGACCTCAACACAATGCGGGAAAATTGCTCACACCGTGATTGGGATTATAAGGTTGGTGATCAAGTACTTCTTAGGAAAGATGGTATACTCCGCAAGTCAGAGAGTCCATATGAAAGTGATCCTTGGACTATCACAACAATTCATACGAATGGGACTATCAGGGCTAAACGCGGAACAAAATCTGAGCGATTGAATATCAGAAGAGTCACACCTTTTTTTAACCAGCAGACTTAACCACTATAAAGCATGTTAATTTTTTATGTGTCATCTCCCTCTTCTATACAACACTTACGCTTTAGCACATAATCACAGACTATTTAGTTTGTGCATAAAGAGACATGGATTAATTTTTTCCTCTACATGTTTTTTTTCTCTTTTTTTCACACTGATCCTCATTCATGGGGGCGAGTGACATAGGCAAAGAACCTACCTTAATTAGTACCCTTGTTGGTACCCTTATTAGTACCAATATGGACTAATTCGAAAACTCCCATGTGAGGGATCATCCTGACCTCCCAAGTGATGAGAGGTCCTGACAGGATAAAGATCCATATCTTTGGATCTAAAGCAACAAGAGAACACTCTGTCAGAACACCCTCATGAGAAGGGTATAAACATACCAGAGATGTGTAGAAACCTACACAGAATCACATTGTTTTGTTGGGATTGCATTGACATCCCATCTTCATTTGTTCATTGTAATCACTAAATGATAAGCTCACAAATTACCATCATCAACAAATCTATAACACCTTTATCTACGAAATTGGTATTTAGTATTTTTTATCTCCAAACGGCTTAGGTCATCAGGTTTTATGAGACTTAATCTCAGAATTCTGGTCACTGACCCAATCTATGAGTTTGTAAAGCCAAAATGAGCAAATACAATGTAGACTTTTGCATTTTTACCTCGTAATTCAGGTGACTGACCCTGATGCCAACATTGTGAAAGGAATCACAAGAAATACACCCTCTTATCTTGTGATTCCGGTCAGTGAATGGGATTAGGATTAAGCTACTATCGTCATTTACAGCTCACAAAGATAATATCATGGGTTAATACTGCACATAGTCATCGGTATTTCAGGAACATACAACCACTTATCTCGTAATTCAGGCCACTGACTGAAGGTATGAGTAAAACAATTCTTCATGGTGTCATTGGAATTGGTTTCTCTCCTAATTCTGGTCAGTGAACAGAATTACCACCACTAAATGGAAATCAAAAAGGCATAAGACCAGTTTTCACATTGTCTGGGCCACTGACTCAAAACACAAATTCAAAACCTGTTTCTCTTGCTTTTGTTTATTTCTTTTTAGTCACATTTTATACATAGTTCTATTTGATTCATTTTGTTGAATCATTTAATGTTTTTTGCTATGTTGTTTTGTTGCAGCTAATTATGGAGTAGGATGTCACTGTCCCAAATACAGTCGGAACTTGGTGCGGCTGCGCGTAATTTATGACGGAATGGTTTGATTTTGCCTGACAAATTTAGCTCAAGAACCCAGCTTCATATGTCAAAATGACTTTGTTATGTATGACAGAACAGTCCAATGTTCATCTGACAAATTCAGCTTATGAACATGACTTTGTATGTCTGAATCAAGGAACTTATGACTAAATTAATATGGCTTTGTATATCTCAATCCAATCTTTATGTATGACAGTATGGTTACGTTTTGTCTGGAATTCCACTTACGAACATGACTTTGTACGTCTTAATTGTATTGATATTTATGACAGAATAGTCAGTTTATGCACAACAGAATGGATACATTTTGTCTGATGAATTCAACTTAGGAGCATGGCTTTGTAAGTCTTAATCACATATTTGATTGGTTTTGTTAAATCATTTAATGTTTTTTGCTATGTTGTTTTGTTGCAGCTACTTATGGAATAGGACGTCACTGTCCCAAATACAGTCGGAGCTCGGTGCAGCTGCGCTTAATGATGAATTTAGAAAAAAAATTGCATGCTACTCTTTGGAATGAGGGCCGCCACATCCAGATCTGCCATCAGTGCCAAATTGACTCATCTCATCGTGTCTCAATTTGGATCCAGATTCACCTTTTCTTGTGACTTTGGACACCTCCTCATAACTCGACTGGAGGCTACTTTTGAGGGTCACCCCATTGATGTACGAGTCAGAACAACCAAAGTGAATGGAGAGACTTACTTTTGGCCTGATTTTGCCCCAGCATCTCTTGCAGGTCTTTGTTGTTACAAGACAGAAATGCATTCCAAGAAAGTTCAAAAACCCAAAAATTCCATCAAAGGGACTTTTGATATTCCTCCGCACACAACAAATACTGAAAGCATTCAAGATGACATCAGTGTTGCTTCAGATGATGAAATGTCTCAATGACCTCTGACCGTCCAAAATTGTGAGTTCTTGACAACACATCCTGGCAATTGTTTTACTAAATTATCTAAAAGTAAGAATTTTGTTATTCTAGTGATGTACTATGATGGCGCACTGGTATGCAGCATCATTAAACTTCAAAGTCAAAATGACAAATGTTACAAGAATACAGCCAACCTTAGCAAGGATTATGCAAAAATTGCATTGATGATGTTGTATCCATTTTGAAATTTGAATGATATTCAGATTGATGGAAGTTACTGGAAACTCTAACTCTTTCACAGAGAACTTCAGCTATTCAAACAAAGTGAGGAAATGACCATGTGGAAGAAAGGGTTTCAAATATTACAGAACATTGAGAACAGACAACTCCTACAGGATGATACTCCCAAGCCCCCATGTTACATCACAAAGTTTACAGTTCATAAATTTGACACCAATTGTAAGTCTGACATAGGCCAAGAATCAGCCCATTTTTGTACCCATTGGTACAAAATACAAAAGGAGCATTCTCAGGACTCCCCAGGCGGGAAGTCCACTGCCCCTGATCCAAAAGGCAAGGACTCCCCAACATTGGAGTCCACCGCCCTGGTCCAAAAGGCTAGGACTCCCCACCACAGGAGTCCACTGCCCTATGGGCTCCGGAACACCAGAGTCCATAGCCCCTTCATTTGGGAAGGCTAAATACATACCAAATGTGTGTAGAATCTACACACATTTTGTTTGCATCGTTTGGATTGGAAGAGCAGCTCCACTGCCCTTCCATCCTCACAATTAGAGCAAATTAAGCTCATAAAATAAAAACTTTGACCCCTGTCGAATGTACCTATAATTTTTGCGTGATATTTTTTTGCGACAAAACGGCTCGGGTCACTATCTTAAGATGGCAGTGGTGCTACCTTCGCGCACCGAAACCAACGACATCCAACCCTTCCGACACGAGGTATGCTAAATATTGTTTGATTGTGTGCAGCAATTTTAACTTTTTCACGTCAGAGATGCGTTTTTTTTGCACGAGCGTCGATCTCTCCAAAATCCTATTCGTGATCAACGAATTCCTTCGGTTTCGCGATCGACGAGTTCTCCAAAAATTCTCCCGCGATCAGTGAGATAGCGATAAACTTCAAGCAATCGACTTCGGCGATCGGGGAGTCCTACGAGTCGGATTAATTTTGTGATCGAGAATTCTCGCAAATTAGTTGGAAGCAAGACTTTCAAGAAATAAGAGTCGAAGAAGAAAAATAAAAAATAAAAAAATAAAAAAATAAAAAAATTCTTTTTCGAACTAACCTCCACAGGGCACCCAAGACCTTTTTCAAGGCCTTGTTTTATAATACGCCCCTTGGAGAGGCAATTGAGAGGATGTCGTCGAGTAAGTCGAGCCCAGAAGGCCTCAAGCCGCAGGAGTGTGAGAGGAGCTCTGGGAGGTCCAAGCCACCCATCTCCTATATTCCTACTGCCATGGACACCACCAAGGTGGTAAATAAAATCAAGGTCTCCAACAAAATGACCTTGTCCGTCACTGTCTTCGATGAGGGAAGTCCGGAGCAGTTCCTGAACCATGTTCAGACCTCACTGGAGATTATTTCCCAGAGGGGACTAGACACGGATTTTGAGGAAGCATGCAAGGCAGACAAGAAGGCTGAGGAAAAGCTGACTGCGGCCACTGCGGCCAAAGCCAAGTATAAGGGAATGGACGAAAGTTCTCCCATCCTCCAGGCATGGACAAAGGCAACTGCTGCCAAAATCCGTAGCCAAGAGGCCATAGAGTCCGCTGGCCAAGCAATCTTCTTGCAGTATTCCACCCAACTGTCGGAAACTGCTCGTAGACCTTGGACCAACATCGTAGGGGAACAGATCAACTGTGAACCATGGACTGATGTCTATGGGGTTGAACACCCCACAAAACGCTCAGCAACCTGGGACTCCTTCAGGGAGTGTGTCCAGTTGCACCTGCAGACTGTCTTTAGGACTGATGCAGCGGAGCAAGAACGGTTCTATATCAGCAATGGGCTGAAGAAACCTAACAGGGTACCTATCAGGGACTTTGTGCAGAGGATCCAATGCCTTAACGGGTATGTAGAACTCTTGCCATGCCTGTACTACTCTTCAAAGGCTGCAAAGTCAACAAAAGTATGTGGACCCTTTGAAGATGCCGACTTGGCAAGCCACATCCTCAGGATGGTTCCTAGGAACTGGCAGGACCAATATGAGCTCAGTGGAGCTTTGGTACCACAGAGTGTCAGGGAACTCCTAGAAGTCCTTGAACGCATTGAAAAGGCCTACCCCACCGAGAAGGTTGGAGAAGGACCCAAGAATGCAGCCAAGTCTAGCGACTCAACTAAAAAGAAGATGGTCTCTTTTAGTGACCGGATTCCAAAGAAACGTCGCACAGAGAAGTACTGCTCTCTCTGTAAGAAACATGGGGGCGCACATACCACCCACAATACTCCAGATTGCCAGAAGTATGAATCCAATGGTACCCCAAAGCCTAGCTTCAAGGGGAAAAGACCAAATGGAACCTCTCGTGGACAAGAGAGACCTGCTCGAGGAGGAAGTAGCTATGCGCAGCTATCCGCTAAAATCGACAAACTTACCAAGTCCAACAAGAAAATGAAACGCGCTATCAGCAAGAAGAAGCGTAAGCATCACGACATGAGTGACAGTGATGATTCAGACTCATCCTGAGATGATGGGTTGGGGAGTACTAAGAAATTGTGTAGTAAACTTGACTGTAATGACATGATCAACACCTATCTTAGTCCGATTAAAACTTCCCCACGTGCCAACATAACATTTTCTGATTCAAACATTGTCAGTTTGAATCCAACACAAGACCTAGGAAATCTTGCAGTTGAACCAACACAGAGTGAAACAATTGCCGAATTGTCGGACCCCGAACTGTCGGGTGACCTTTTCAATAGTGTGAACCCCCCTTTGACAGGTAAAGAAGGACGGGTCACTACTGTAGTAGCCAAAGCACGTTATATAACGACTGAAAATCCAGCCCGTAAGAACCTCGAACACTCTACAGGGCGTCGTACCAGTAACACGATCATCAAGATCCTACTTGATAGTGGATCTGATGGTGACCTCCTGTTTCATGCAAAAGGAACGGAGAAACACTTTCCCTACTTGACTAGGCAGGTGCCAAAGTCTTGGCATACGTCAAATGGGAGCTTCCTAACCAAAGGACGGAGCAAAGTTAACTTGAAATTCTTTGAGTATTCAAACAGTAAGGAGTACTTAGTGACTCCAGACGTAGTAGAGTACAATAAGAAGAAAGTGACTAAGCCAGTGTTTGACCTCATTCTTGGATGCAAAACCATGAAAGAGCTCGGAATTGTTCTAGATTTTCGAACAAAAGAAATTACCATTGACCAAATCATTTTGCCAATGAGAGATGTCAATAGTCTGACCAAATCGAACCTGGATAAAGCCTGGGCTGTCAACAACAGCATGGCAAATGAACCGCAAAGTACGCAGGAAGCAACACAGCGGGTAGTTAAAATCCTAGATGCAAATTATAAAAAGGCAGACCTCCAATCAATTGTTAGCACCAATTGTACTCACCTTAGTCTCCAAGACCAAAACTCGTTACTGGAGTTACTCACACTTTTTGAGGAACTTTTGATGGAACACCAGGTGATTGGAACACAGAGCCCGTGTCCTTTGAACTCAAGGAAGGCGCTAAACCATATCATGGTAGGGCATACCCAGTACCTAAATCGCGTAAAGAAACAACTATTAAAGAACTAAATCGACTATGCAAACTGGGAGTGGTAGAGTTTCAGCCCGAATCGGAATGGGCGTCACCATCATTTATCACTGCAAAGAAAGACGGAACTGTACGCTTTCTCACTGATTTTAGGGAGGTAAATAAACGACTAGTCAGAAAGCCGTTTCCATTACCCAAAATCAGTACAGTTCTGCAAGAGCTAGAAGGATTTACCTATGCTACAACCCTAGATTTAAACATGGGTTACTATACCATTAGATTGGACCCCAATTCATCCAAAATATGTACCCTCATTTTTCCATGGGGCAAATATTCCTACCTCCGGTTGCCAATGGGCATCGCTGGTTCACCAGATATTTTTCAAGCAAAAATGTCATCACTAATGGTAGCCTTAGAGTTCGTAAGAGCTTATCTTGATGATTTGTTATGCATCACAAAGGCAAATCTGGAAGACCACCTTGACAAACTGAAAATGGTGCTTACCAGATTACGTGAGGCGGGCTTGCGAATCAACGCCCAAAAATCGTCTTTCTGTGCCATAGAAACTGAGTATCTAGGTTATACCCTCACATGAACAGGGATTAAATCACAGCAGAAAAAGGTACAGGCGATTCTTGCGATCTCACCACCGAAAAATGTCAAAGACTCCGTAACTTCCTGGGCATGGTCCGGTAATATAGAGATCTTTGGGCAAGACGTAGTGAAATGCTTGCCCCACTCACCTCATTGGTAGGTGAGTGTGGTCACACCAAGGTCACCAGAGCCAATAAGACGAAGAAATACCCATGGTACTGGGACACAGTGCATCAAAAAGCATTCGATGACGTAAAGACTACAATTGCCAAGGATGTAGTCTTAGCCTATCCCGATTATTCAATGGAATTTGAGATATACACTGATGCCTCGTCTAAACAACTTGGATCAGTTATCACCCAGGGTAATAGGCCCCTTGCGTTCTTCAGCAGGAAACTGTCGACGGCCCGACAGAAATACAGCGTGACCAAACTTGAACTACTGGTCATAGTAGAGACACTAAAAGAGTTCAAAGGCATGTTGTGGGGACAAAGATTGAAAGTCTATACAGACCACAAAAATCTAATTCAGGACACGCTCGGATTAACCTCTGACCGTGTCTACCGATGGAGATTGCTCCTCAAGGAATTCGGCCCCAAAATTGTTTACATTAAAGGCACACATAATACTGTCACCGACGCCATCTCTCGCTTAGACATCGGACCCATTCCGAGTGAGCATGAAAACTGGATGATGTTTACAAAATGCTGGTGTTATTACACCATGCAAGAAGAGAGTGCAATTGACACCTCTGCATACCAAGAGGAAATGAATCTGGTATTTGCAAACCGCAGCAAAGAAGATGTAATCTACCCGTTAACAGTACGAGAGATTGCAGAAGCACAAAAGCTTGATGCCAGCTTGAAGACAATGAAAGATCAGTACTCAACACAATTGGTCGAAAGTACGGAACTCCTCTGTAAGAGCGGAAAAATGATCATTCCAAAAGATCTTCAACACCGTGCAGTTAGTTGGTACCACCACTATCTACAGCACCCTGGACACACTAGACTCAAAGAAACCCTTCGTGCTGCGATGTACTGGAAAGGTATGCAAAATACCATCTGTAGATATGTCAAAAACTGTCACGCATGCCAAGTAAACAAGAGGCATAAGCATAAGTATGGGAAACTCCCTACAAAGATCACCATCACAAACCCTTGGGAAGTACTATGTGTGGACCTAATCGGCCCGTACACAATCAAAGGTAAAGATGGGACAGTAATTGATTTCATGTGTCTGACTATGATTGATCCAGCTTCCAGCTGGTTTGAAATAGTTGAACTGCCGGTAATCACTGAGGCAATTATTCCCCTGGATACAAAAGGGCGTAGGAGCAAAAAGGACAATGAAGAACCTAAGTTAGCATACTTTGATAAGTCATCAGCAATGATCAGCAACTTAGTGAATAAGACCTGGTTTAGTAGGTATCCACGTTGTCAATACATAATTTATGACAATGGAAGCGAATTCAAACTTCACTTCAAAGCCCTATGTGAATCATATGGGATCACGAGTAAGCCTACCAGTGTCAAGAATCCTCAAGCGAATGCTATTCTAGAACAAGTGCACCAGGTGATATCATCTATGCTCCGTACAGCTGAAATAGACATGGCCCCTTCAGTAGAGCCAAGTGACATAGATACGTTTGTGACAAATGTCGCTTGGGCCATTCGCCCAACTTACCACACAGTACTAACAGCCTCCCCAGGTGCAGCCATTTTTGGACGGGACATGTTGTTCTACATTCCCTTCCTGGCTGACTGGAATAAAATTGGAGAATATAGGTAACACCAAACAGACCAAAACATAGAACGGGAAAATCACTCACACCGTGATTGGGATTATAAAATTGGTGATCAAGTACTTCTTATTAAAGATGGTATACTCCGCAAAGGGAAAAGCAGGTATGAAAGTGATCCTTGGACTATCACAACAGTTCATACAAATGGCACCATCAGGATTCAACGCAGAACCAAATCAGAAAGATTGAATATTTGAAGAGTTACACCCTTTTTTAACAACCAAATGTAGACCAAATATAATGTCAGTTTTCAAAAACGGCAACTCCCTCTTCAAATAACACTTACTTGTTACATATATTTAACAGACTCCTTAGTTTGTTATAGTTACTCTCATGAGAACCCATTTTTTTCACCTAAAACATATTTAGGTTTTTTTGTTCCATTTTTACCTGATAACTCCATACGTGGGGGCGAGTGACATAGGCCAAGAATCAGCCCATTTTTGTACCCATTGGTACAAAATACAAATGGAGCATTCTCAGGACTCCCCAGGTGGGAAGTCCACTGCCCCTGATCCAAAAGGCAAGGACTCCCCAACATTGGAGTCCACCGCCCTGGTCCAAAAGGCTAGGACTCCCCACCACAGGAGTCCACTGCCCTATGGGCTCCAGAACACCAGAGTCCACAGCCCCTTCATTTGGGAAGGCTAAATACATGCCAACTGTGTGTAGAATCTACACACATTTTGTTTGCATCGTTGGGATTGGAAGAGCAGCTCCACTGCCCTTCCATCCTCACAATTAGAGCAAATTAAGCTCATAAAATAAAACTTCGACCCCTTTCAAAACTACCTTTAATTTCGCGTGATACATATTTTGCGACAATACGGCTCAGGCCAAAGTCCAAGAAAGACAATACAGCAATGGAAGATGAGAAAAACATCTCCGACATTCCTGGGTAAGTACCAATCTGTCAAGTTTGTATCTCTTATTCCTGCCCAGTGACCAGGATAACAACATTCATCCATGATGTAATCCCCCTCATTGGCCAGGATTCTGAGATTGTAACTCCTGTTTACTATCATCTGACTGAGCTGTGCTACTTATTTTACTTTCACTGTGTTAGTTTTGACAAGGACTTCTTTGGCAATGAGAGTCACAACAATGATGATGAAGACAATGTAAATATTTTGTCCCTTCCATTAAGTCAAGATGATATCACTATAAGATGTAAATTTGTGAATGATGACTTCATTTCACCCACTTACTGACTCAAACATTCTGTCATCAAAAACTCACACAAAAATCACTCTAATAGTTACAATCCTGACTCAATGGATCCGAACAGAAATTTTGTCCCATCCAATACTTCTTATCCTGTATTAGAATTAATTCATGGTTCTTTGGTGGGTTCTCCCACATATCAAATGTTCTCACAAGATGACGCAAACATGGATGATCAAGATCACCCAACCATTGCTGCTGGTCTTGCCGATAAATTTGTGTGGCGGGATGGGAAGGTGCTTGATGAAAAGCAGTACATCATATATGAAATTGTGTGCTTCATATTTTTGTTGGAACTCTTAAACAAAGCACTTCATCCAACTTCATCTGTTCATAGACAAGTGGGTGTTGCTATTCCATTGGATAACAACTTGTAACTGATTGACAACCTGAAAGAACAACTCCTTTCACGTGGGGGAACAGATCAAATGCTTCTCTCCCTCACTGGGCCGGCTGCAGCAGGCAAGACCACTGCAATCAAGGCTGCTAAACAGTTCTGTTTTGAGCTCTGTTCTTAGTGCAACATAATGAGGACAGACACATAGTTCATTAATACAGCTTACACAGGATCAGCAGCATCTGCACTTGGAGGACGAACTATTTTGAAGGCATCCAGTATGTTCATGACCACTGTGATGGAAGTACAATGATTGGAATGGAGTAGCATCAGTGGATAGATGAAATTTCATTCATGGCTGAAACTGAACCTATGAAATTAGATGTTAGGCTGTGCCAGTACAATGATTGCAACAAGTATTTGGAGGTTATTGCATTATATTCGGGGGAGACTTCAGACAACTCATCAGAGGGAATGATCATGAATTGTTGTACCTGAGGAATTCACATCACTTCTTTGAAAGTATCTTGACCGGAGTCATCAGACTAGTCAATGAACATCAATTCAAAGATAATCCCAAGTTTGGAAAACTGATCACATGTTCCTGGCAAGGCAAACTAACACACAAGTATTGAAACACTATTAACAACAAGTCATTAAAAGAACTGATGTTGACCTACCAAAAAGTATCCAAGCCGGTGTTGATTGGTGTTATGTCAGTCCTACAAATAAGGAGCGCAATGCAATTTCAATGGGAGTTTTTAAACAGCATGTTCTGAACATCCATCCGTCAGTTGTGAGCAATGGCCTACCACCCGACCATACAATTGTCATTGAGGGTGACTTCCAAACATCGAGTTAGATCAAAACATCCTCGTTTAAAATTGAAAGTGACTCGCACCCTTAGCCATTCCATTTTAACTATCTGTGGAGGTGACAACATCAAATACAGTTCAAACAAACATGTGGATCCAGTTCTATGTCATTTTACTGGTATCAACCTCATATGCATGATGTCCAGTGAAAAAATGGAAGAAAAGCCACCACAATGTAATGGAACTGGCACTCTCATGTCAGTAAAAGTCAAACAAGGTGCAACATCACATGTATGGCATGAATTCTATGGGGAAAGGTGTGGACAGTGAATATAAATGATGTCAAGAGGCTAACTGTCGAACTTGCTGACAACTCCGAGGGAATCACCGGTATCACATGTGAACTCGATCAATTCAAACACAATGGAAACAAACACCAAAATACAAACAACAAACGCATACAGACACTGAAAAAACTTCTTACCTACAATTGACAACAGAGACTCTTCAAGATCCCCCCAGAACAACACAAAGTTACTGTGACTGTCTATGTGACATCAAAGAACTGTTTAAGTGTCAGATGAAATTGTTTCCTGCCAATATAAACACCTCATCAACAGGACATACATTACAAGGAAGGTTGAAATACATGGTCAAAGTGTCATCTTGGCCTAAACTCAAAAACAATATCTGCTTTAGGAATTGGGAATGCATCGTCTTCTCATGGGTGAGGACTCTTAAAGGATTGTTCCTTTTTCAATCAATCAACTTGGAGCAGTCATTAAAACACAGCAGAAGATACAATTCATGAAGTGAGCAGAGCGCGCCAAGACAACCTTGCTGCAAAAGAGGCATGTCACTGTGAGGAACTTAGCCTAGGAACTTAGCCTCATGATAAATACTCTGTTTTCTCTTCCTGATGTTGAAATTCAGTGGACCTACCAGAATAACAACAATATCTTCCATTTACAAGATTGCGTGATAATGTTGCAATATCTTAACCTGCATCTACTTCCTTTGTTCTCCTCCTCACATTGTACGTCTGGTGACCTACCAGTTTAACAAGTACGTTTTCCAATTACGAGATTTTCCAATTAGAGACAACAAAGATGTTTTCCCTTTATAAGATCACAATCATTTCGTATCTTAACTTTTGATTTGACAGTGTACCCTAAAGTACTAATCCTAACTAAACACTTCATTTCACCTATCTTGTTGCAATCCCAGCCACTGACCTACATTATGACTTCTTTTGTTGTCTTTGCATCACACATGAGGACAACACTATTTCATTCAAAAGTTCACACATATGAATGACAAACTTTTCCGTAAATTGTTGAGGCTATGTACCCATCAACGGTCCCCGCGGGACTGTGAACAGGGAGACAAAAATGTGGTCAGAGTGATGAGTTTTTGAAATGGGGCTGATCCGGGATATAGATAGAGAATAGCTTCGAGAGGCAGACTAGGCACGTAGAGAGTACAGAGCACTTGCTCCAACAGAACTCAGATTGAGAAAGTACTGGGGCATACCTACCAAATTTTGAAGTCACCTTCAACATGGCTTCAGAATTTTGAACCCACTCTCACTTGGCTTCAGAATTTTGAACCCATGTCCAACATGGCAACATGATATGTATGACAAGAGCCCACTGTACAAAAATGTGTAATCAAGAGCCGCGTATTTGTGAGAAATTATCTTCATTCTGTCACTTTTATCACAAACATGAGATTTTACAGTGAAATCTCTCATGATCCAAATGAAGCTTCCATCCATAATGTACCTTCAAGTAGACATCAGCCTCAACAGAGTCAAGATTCATTGCAATTCGAACAAATAATCATTGATGTCTGACAAAAAAATATTGTCCATGTTTGAGGGGGTAGTCATCAATTTGGAGACACAAAAATATATTAGAGTCAAGGGGGAACTAGAGAATCGCCAAATTTCTGTTATAATGGTTACCTAGGAATTTGAAGAATTGCCATAGAAAGGGTTTACTGCAATAGAGATAAAAAATTCATTACCCACCCAAGTGTCCACCTTATCAAAGTAATCTTCACAGGATTTCTGCCATTAATGGGTGAGCTATTTATAGCCAAAACAGCAACTTAGATTATACGTGTTGACTACATATTTCATACAGATATGAATGTGTCACTTTTGATTCTGTGTTATGAAAGGTATCTTTTCTCAAAATGTTTCTGGGTCACCCCTGTGATTGCCCAAACCTTCTCCTGTATTCCAGTCATTGTGATTGTGCTGGCATTTGGATTTGGTGAAAATGCAAAGCTACACTTTCACTCTGAAAGTTCTGATTGCATTCATACTACCATTCCCATAATTCCAAGTAAGCCCCTAAATCCTCCAACCACCATGGTCATGCACCTGATTTGCACATAGCTGATGCCAATGATGACACCTGCCTATTGTAGCTATCACAAACAACACAGACACTAACACTCATACCTATGTGCCCCCCCCCTATATCTTCCCCTCCCAACCTTAATAAGTGATTTAAATGCAAAAGCAGGCAACCGCCTCACCATCCTCCCCATCCATGAAAACTTGCTTGCAAGGCCAATAAATCTTATACAGGTGAGGCATGCTCTTAGGCATGATAATGTTGCTTATAATGAGTAGATTCATCTCACATTATCACAGTTCCATAGCTCCTCAGGCCAAGGCTACTAGGATAGATGAGTTCACTGTTGATATAAAGTCAACACGTATGTTATACGTTTTTAATGTGATTAATCTGCAATTTTTATGCATGACACAAAAGTGTTCCCTCCTTTTGTATGAAGGCCCTCTTTCAAGCATACTTGAGTCGTCTTCCATTTCAACACTACCCCAACAGAAATCCAAGAATGTCACCAAATCTGTGCAAAAATCTAACATTACATCAAAAGCTAGTCACAAATCTTCCAAACCCTGACAAAAACATTCGTATGTCTTTGAGAAACCACATTTTTTTTCAGGATAACCAACCTCAATTTATATCCAACCAGCAAAACCATCATGATGTTTTATTTGCACTTGTTATTGCAACTAACTATGTCTTGTGCACCAAATGTCCTCCAGAATCATTTCTACGCGTCCCCAAAAACCCATTGTGGGGAATTAGTCACAAAGAAATACAGAGACGATCTAAGCATTCATATGACAACATGATATGTATTGACCAAAGGGTGATCAATCATATTGGCTTTTTGCTAATCCATCTCATCAAGTCTGTTCAAGTATCTTTAAGGAGTACATGTAACCCAACTGAAACCATGAGACCATGAAGCTTCCACAGATGTCCTATCTCAGACCAAGTGAAATAGTACAAGAGAGATGCAGTGGGAGAGAGGGAGGAGTTGCCTTGTCTTGGAAACAAAATATTGGTAATCATACCAAGTCATTCTTACCCCATTACATCTTTTGAGGCCATTAGTCTCGGGCAAGACTACAGCTTTGGCTGGTGAAACATTTTCTTCTGTCACTCATCTATGCATGTTGTACAATGATCAAGCCAGGGGGGTTTTGGAATTTGGCAGATCAAATCCTAGCCATTGGACAAGATGACAAAGAAGAACAGGGTGTTCTTTGATGATTCTGATGATAGTTATGTAGAGTCTCCTGCAAAAAAGATGGACATGTTACTCACTCCAATGAAGAAGATGGCAGTAGTGGAAGCAAAAATTAAGATGGCACTCTAGACAAAGATGAAGAAGGGGTTCTAGACAAAGATGAAGAGGGAGATCATAGTTCTGTTGAGTCTCCTCACTCGAATGAAGAAGATGGAAGTAGTGGAAGCACAAATGTAGATGGAGTTCTAGAGGAAGAGATGAAGATGGAGTTCTAGGCAAACTTGATGAAGACTCAATTGGGGTGGTGATGATCTACTTGTTTGAGAAATTTAATGGCTATGTCAGTTACATCAGACAGTAATGGACTGGTCTTTGGGGATAAGGCATCTTAGCATTTCTGTAGTCCAGCAAACATTAGTCCAGATCTTGATTTATATATTTGCTTTACTTAATAATCACTCGTGTTAGCACATACATTATACATTTGACTTTGAATTGCAACTTTCTGTAGCAAGTTCTAAACGGACAGCATGTCTAAGTCTAGTCAAGGAGTATGATATGCTATGTTACTTATTTCAACATGTGCAACACTCTCCAACTGATCTGAATCCACAACAGGACTCTGAGCGTGACAAACTTGACTGCCAATTAAACAAAGAGATTCTACTAAGCCACCTTGTTCAAAACGTACATTCTCCCCATAGTGTAC
This sequence comes from Cyclotella cryptica, assembly GCA_013187285.1. Taxonomy (NCBI): domain Eukaryota; phylum Bacillariophyta; class Thalassiosirophyceae; order Thalassiosirales; family Thalassiosiraceae; genus Cyclotella; species Cyclotella cryptica. The sequence goes on along the minus strand of JABMIG010000054.1, from coordinate 372,460 downwards.
ATTCTCCAACTTTAGTTCTACACTCACCACATGTCTAATGTAGTCAGCACATACAATTTAACATGTTACATGTGTTGACATGACCATTCTCCAACTAATTGGAACCCCCAACATGAGTCACAAGAGTAAAATGTTATACACTATGTCTAAGTCCAGTCAACATGTACAATATCTCGTGTTAGGTGTGTTGATATGTTTATTCACCAACTGATCGGAATCACCAACATGAGTCACAGCGTAATTTCTTTTGTTACGTATCACTGACTGCCAAATTGACACGTGCATTCTACAATTCCACCAGCTTGGAAACAAGCATTCTACATTGTGATTTGACTTCCTCTTGTGACTTCCCTAAAGTAGGTTCTACTCTCACCACATACCCTAAGTCCAGTCGACACGGACAATATCTCATGTTACGTGCGCCAACACGTATATTCTCCAACTGTTCCGAATCCCTAACTGAGTCATGGCGTAATATCTGTTGTTACCTATCACTGACTGCCAAAGTTACGAATGTAGTCAAAAGGTCGACAAGTGTAGTCTACGTTGCCATTTCGCCTATAAATAGCAGTCCCCAAAAAATAGCTTTGTTTGCTTACGTATATTTTATTTTCTGATGCAAACTGTGAACCCTATCCAGACAGTTTGCAAATCTGCGCAACAGCAAATGCAATAAACAAAAAACGGGCCAACAACAACAATCTCAAACCCGACATGTAAAATGAGGAAAGATGAGACGAGACCTTGCTGAAAGATTATGCGGACTCAATCTTTGGTGTATCATCATCCATACTGTTAGTTTTTTCGACTTCTTCAAGGTTATCATCAACTAATTTCTCATGTTTACTGTGTGCAGCATCATGAATAGTAACATCTCGATGGGTTTCGTCAACAGAATGTTTCAACACCTCGTCATCCGCGAGGCCATCTGTGTGCGGAAGCTTGATGCCTACCAATGCCAATGACTGGAAAATGATTTGAAGAACAATCCAGCAGAAGAATCCACCAATGATCCCGTAAGCGATAGAATACGTCAGTGGCATCAACATAATCGTCACGAACGCAGTCACTGCATGGTCAACTTTGTGCCATTGAACACGTGCAAGGCTACGACACATAAGTGCACCTACTAAAATCAATGAGCCCCCAGTTGCCCAAGGAGGGATCGAAGCAAAGATGGGTGCAAAGAATACAGCAAGGGCGAAGTAAAACGCCGCAAAGACTGCTGTGAGACCCGTCCTACCACCTGCTTCGACACCAGCCGCACTCTCAATGTAAGATGTAACTGGACTTAATCCGAAGATTGATCCAACCATTGTAGCAATGGCATCTGCTGAGAAGCTAGCCCTGCTCCGCGGGAAATCGCCGTTTTCGTCCAAAAGCCCCATATGCGATACTAAACCAAGTAGTGTCCCAGTTGTGTCCATGAAATCGACGTACAAGAAAGTTAATAGAGCTACAGCTGCACCTTGCAAATCATTGGAATATTTGACAAGGATCATGTCCATCGGCTCCACAGCAACTACTTGGCGAAAGTAATCAAAGCGGGCATCACCCTCTGGGGTGTCTGGGAAGTAAGTTACCGCAGTATTACGAAACCACGACACAAATGTCACAAACAGGATTCCCGCAATGATGCCAGAACTCTTTTTGTACGCCAGCATCGTTACCATTAGAAGAAGTCCAACAATTCCAAGCCATGTCGTTGCACTGGTCATTCTACCTCCAAGAACATCGCAGGTGTACGCGTCTGAGGTAACGCAGACTCCAGCTTGAGCGCAGGCATCATCATATGCAACAATGGGAGTTCGCTTATCTGGTGGGCATGCACCTAGAGTAACTGCGGTGGCTATATCACTAACAACAATCCCCAGGCCTTCAGCAGTCTGAAACCCGAGATGAGCGAGAAAAGCACCGATTCCTGGAGCTGTTGCCAACCTAATCGGCTCTGGGATTAGCTTCGCGAGAGCGAAACGAACTCCAGTCAGGGCTAAAACCAAAAATATAGCACCCTCAATAAGAATTGCAGTAAGGGCGGTCTCATAAGGCACCATTCCGGTTCCTCGCCATCCGACGACAGAGTATGTGAAGTAGGCATTCATGCCCATGCCTGTCGGCAATGGATATAGTTGCAACAATCATAATCAGCTGAATTCCTCTGAGTGAAAACTTACAAGGTTTTGTGACTCACCTGGGGCAAGGGCAATGGGAAGATTGCCAAGAAGCCCCATGAGGAGGCATCCAATCATACTACCGATCGCAGTCGACGTGATGTATTGCCTCTTCACTTCCTCCATGCATGTTTCGTAATCTGGACTGAAGATATCCCCGTCTGGAGGGACACATGGGCCGCCTGATTCGGCTAAGATCCTCGGATTGACGGCTAAAATGTACGCCATTGTGAGGAAGGTTGCTGTCCCTGCACTCAGTTCTGTGCTCAGCTTGGATCCGCGCTCTTCAAGGGCGAAAAATTTCCCAGCGCGCGAATCATTGAAGCGTGCATCTAGCTTGTTCACGGAATTCTTGATTTGTTGATACATATTGCCACGCTGTTTAGATCTGGATGCAGGGGTAAAAGTAGTAACTCACGTCGCAAGCGCTCTCCTTGGAGACTGGGCAAGAGCAGAAAGCCGTAAGTTGAGTGACTCGAAAGGGAAGCAGAACGAGGCGAATGGAGAATGACCGGAAGCAAACTACAACAACGTCAAAGCTACAGTTATTGCTTACTCACTTCTTGATCGCATCAAGCTGAGGAAAAAAATCCTTATTCTACCGAGTAGAATCAACGACCGCAATATTAGGGGGTCTCAAAGTTTCTCTGAGACCGAGACCGAGACCGCAAAGATAAACTCCGACCAATCTCTACAGGCTCGAATACGTAGGAATAAAATTTATTTATCACAATAAATCCAAACTTCACTGCTCGTCTCAGGTCATTTTGCCTACGTCATCTGGCATTATCCCCTAAATTTGGTAATCGGAGTACCATGAAAAACTTGCCGTCTCAGTCTCAGGCCCCGGAGCCCGAGACCGATACGGCAACCTCTGAGACCAGAAAGATAAAAATCCAAAGTTCTTCCAACAAAAAACCGATGAAATATATTTGCCCGGGTGGTCTTCCACAGAAGTATTTCCACGTCTCCTCCTCTCGACTTTTATTTCCGCTGCTGTACAAGACCCCTTCACGAGGAGCGGTCGTCCACAGGATTAATTCCACGTCTCCTCTTCTCATACCCTCTCTAACAAAAGAAACATCCTTACGTCTCAACCAGCCTTCACACATCACAAAGAAAGATGCCCCGCATATCTCGTCGTGATAGGGCCCTTGCTTCCGCTACGCGATCATTTCGAGCTGCTGCTGCTCTTTTTATTGTCTCCCGTTCCGTCGAAGATGAGTCTGAATGCGTAGACCTCAACTTCCCTGAGGACAATCCAGTTGCAGTATCATTCTTTGGTGCATTCGCAAAGCTATGTCGCATTCAAAACATAAGATATTTTGGGAAACGAACGGTCCGGAAGTCTTTCATGTGGAAGGTCTTCGAGGATGATTTGAATGTATCACCAGACAATTCACATTGGTTGAATGACACAGAGTTTAAAAGGAAATACCGAGTTTCGCGGTCTATGTTGGATAAGATCACTGCAGCAATAGAAAACAATGCAGTTTTTGACGAAGGTGCCAGAGGCCCAAAACAAATCCCAGTCAAATGTCAGTTAATGGTGTTATTGCATTTCTTAGGCAGAGAAGGAGAATCAAATGATGGCCAAAGGCAAATGTTTAGAACTGGTTCGGGGGCCAACCAGTTCTATCGTGATAGGGTTGTTCGGGCCTTAAATGATCTGCGCAAGGAGTACGTTCAATGGCCGAACGAAGAAGAGCGCAAAGAAATTGCGTCACGAATTGAGAAATCATTTCATTTCCCAAACTGCATTGGATTAATGGATGGTACCTTATTACCATTGGCATTTCAACCAGCATCTGATGATTACGCAGATTATCATGGCAGGAAGTTTCCCTATTCTCTCACAGTGTTAGTTATTAATGACGACAGGCGAAGAATAAGAGCTTATCTGTCTGGATATCCTGGCAGCACGCACGACAATAGGTTATGGCGTAACATTAGGCAAAACAAGGACCCAGCCAAATATTTCAGTCCACATGAGTATATCTTATGTGATACCGCATTTGAACCAAGTGATATTAGCGTTCCCGCTTATAAAACTGACGCTGCTTTTCATCAGTCTCCAGAAAAAATCAAGTTCAACAAAGCCCTATCTCGTCCTCGAGTAATTACGGAGCATACAATGGGTCTTTGGAAAGGTCGCTTCCCTTGGTTACGAAGCATCAGAATGCGAATTACAAATGATCCAATTTCACTGAAGAAGATACTGAAATATGTAAGTGCCACTGTTGTTCTACATAATATGATAATTGAGTTTGCGGAGAATGACAATGACGATGAAAATCTGCCATGGGATATCGATGATGAAGAGATAAGTGACATTGGTGACACAACTCGTATCCCAGAGAGGGATTTGCTCGACTACCCAGTGCCTCCCGGATCTTTACCTGGAACTAGGCGGGAACAACTAATGAATTACATTTATCAGACATGGTTTTGGGTGCGCAACAGTTTTATTGCGAGTGATGATAGTATTTCGTTTTCTTCAGAAAGTTTAGATGCATATTGATAAAACTCAATTTAACTATACATTTGGCAACAGAAGGTAAAATCTTACTATGGAATAAACTTTTCTAAAACATGCAATACATCACAGTCGTCTCAATCCTCCTCATCATCTTTTAGTTCCTTAAGTTCTCGCTTTTCTTCTTTGCTGAGAAATATTTCAAACTTGTCAAATGCAAGCGCAGCTTTCACCCTACTTCCCAAGGCATCCGCTGTCTGCTTAAAATTACTTGACAGAGCAGCTATGTCAGCACCGTTATTTCTCTTCTGTTGATCTATATCTTTCGTGCGCTTCAACGTTGCATGAATTAAATGGGAAATGGAAGATTCAAGGTCGTCATCCCTCCCGGCTGAGTTTGATTTTTTCTTTTTGGCTGAAGTCTTTTGGCGTTTTGCTTTGTCTTGTTCTGTATTATTATTGATCGAAGTTCCATCATCAGAGTTATCCTTGTCCCAATGCTCGTCTGCGTTCCTCGTCAATTGATCTCTATGAACTTCATCATCCGATGAGGGATCAGAGAAGATTTCATAGGAAGTGATTTTAGGTTTAATCCCAGCCCGACAGATGAACTTATCTTCCAACTCATAGTAGAAAGGGCATTTGAATTTGACCTTTCATCATCACCATCCATATGCCAGCAGACAGACATAAATAATTATGAGAGACTCGAGACATGGAGATCATATAATTTAAAGAAATACTGCGTGGCTGTTTACCTTCTCTTCTAGACTGTCGAATCCTTCATTCTCAAGTATCCCCTCTCCTGTTCCAGAAATCCAATCATATGTTTCACGCATACATCCCTGTATCCATTGAATTTTGGCCTGAACTGTCTCGCCTGTACGCTGCACCTTCACTCCCTTTGAATTGATTAGGTGAGCCACGTCTGCGGCAATATCGATCTTGGTTCTCCCACCAGATGGAGAGCGGAACCGGTTATAATTGTCCCCTTCGCTCAACCACTGGATGAGATAGTGTTGGGATGTCAGCGGATCTTCACGGCCGAGGGCACCGTCATTCGACCAAGTCAGATTATTTTCACTAATTGACTTGGCATACATGTCATGGTGAGAGGCAGTGCAAAACGAGATATCATCAAAAGCAGTCCTTGCACTCTTTTTGCCTGATGATTTGCAGATGATATTAACATAACACACGTGATGAACAAATTTGGAGCAGCCGACAAATGAGCAGATATCCATTAGACAAGGCGGGTTAGGAAATTTTGGACACCCCCTAACAGCACACTTATCCATTTGGAGGGCGGGCGGCACCCCGGTTACTGCAACGAAATTGACGGCATCGTTGGATCCATTGGTCGCGTCGGTACCATTGGGCGCGTTGGTGTCGGGAGCGGCTAGGTGAACAGAGGACGCTTCAATGCTGTTCGCGTCATTATTCTCAGGAGGAGGGACGGCTGCGGCAATTGCTACTACACCAGCAGGGCGTGCTGTTTCCATAGATGATGTTGTTGTGATCGCGGTGTTAGTCTCACTCGACATGATCTGATGTGCAATAATATTATTCGGTAGAGTCGGTGCGAGATGGTGGTTGGCTGCTTGTGGTGGGGAGCGAAGTGAAGCGAAGGCGTGATGACGCGAGGATTTCGATCGGAAAAGGTATTACAAACAATGGGTCCTCGTCTCAGGGGGTCTCAAAGTTTCATCTGAGATGAGATAGGATGAGACCGAAATGACAAAATATGGGTTAAGTAAATTGCCTGACTATTTTAGACATTATACACAAAAAGAAGCGGTCTCGGTCTCGGTCTCAGAAAAACTTTGAGACCCCCTATTATGTGCACATCCCCTTTCACAATTATTGTTCTGAGTGGAGCATTCATGTTATCAATCGATGTCTGGGAACTCCTTCATAGAGGAAAGATCGCATTCGTTACTGTTGTTGCTTCATGCCCGGAATAATGCCAGTTCTATCTGGCAGTTCTTCGTTTTTTTCACGGAAGTTTTGATGGAGCATGTCTTTGGGGAAGAACTTCGATCGAGCAACACCGATGAGGCGGTAGGAGTACACGTGGAGTAATCGATGCCATGGTAACTTTTAGGGTAAAAAATAAAATAATACAAATATAGGTAATCTGGGCCACAAACCTAGAGGTAATGCGGGGACGGTACAATACCTTACCATATTATTGTTATGTTAAAGGGTAACTTTTTAACAATCTTTATCATATCAATTACTAGTTATGAACTAAATCTTCCAGATAATGTACAAAATCTTATCTCCACGCCACCATCGGGCTTTTGCTTTCCTTGTGCAACACAATATCCTTCAATTGACTTACAAGGAGATGATTCCACCAATCCACAGGTCCCGGTAAGGAGTATAACAGGCATTCCTCAGTTTGCAGTTTGCAACTAGGACCTGCATCCGATCCTGACAAATGACCATCAGGTCTAAGAATTGTCATGAACCATGGATCCAGCAGTTCAATGTTGGGTCCACTCTTGACGGTGTTTAACAAGTTCCACTCGTTGATTATTCTTATGGCATAGTCATTGTAGGGTGGAAGTTCACCCCACCAGTGCCAGAATGCACCGTTGACTATACGTGGGCAGTATTCACCGTAGTGGCCATAGACTCCATTGTGGAGATGGCATTCTTTGTGGCCAGGAATAGACGTGCGGAACATCACGACATCATTTGCCTGCACAAAACGTTTGTTGCAATAAAATTGAAGTGTATGGGATGAGTGATAGTTGTTCGTAAAGGGCACAAAATGTGCCCAGCAAGCGCTAAACTTACCCTCAAAGCAAAGCCAGCAGAAATCTCATCAATCCTTCCAATGATATTCTGAAAGTTAGTGATGTAACCCTGCCAATCATTCCCCCAATGATACCCTGTATTGACAATAAGAAGCTGCTTCCTCGAATACTGCGCAAAGTCTGTCGACCAGGGGTAGCAGAACTGCTGGTTGGATTGTCCACAGTTGGGATTTCCAGGACTCGGTGTCGTGCCTGGTTCCTCTAAGCGATCGTTGCGGATGAATGTCAGTTCAAAGGAACCAATCGTGGTACCTGCGCAAGCGATTGTCTTGGAAAAGTTGGGCACGACGTTGGGATCAAGGCTGATGCCGGCTCCTTGTCCCAAAATACTTGCAAGACTAACAGCTTGGGTCATAGTCGTGTGATCTCCCACAAAGAGAATGCGGCTCAATCCCAAACGATCCATGGCAGTACACAAATCTGCGGCAGACAAAACGTCCACGGGACAACTTGGCCACACAGTTTCGTCCCAACGATAGGAAGTGGGTGGACGGTATGGTTCTTCGGCTGAGGACACGAAGTTGGCATCGGCACAGCCAAGGTACCCATCCACCGGACTACCATACTGAAGCGACGGGGCAAGGGACAAATCACTTGTCCATGAACCCATTCGGGCACGGAGATGACGACAGTCCCCGTCACCATACAAGGCTGGGAATACGGGCAACGTCAACCTTGCCAAGTAGTCGTTGGGAATGCATGTGAGCCATGTCTGAATCGTGGGACTCGTCTTCTCATACACATAAGTATAGGCATCCCTTGCCATGGCGGGGAGGACGCATCCATTGCCTGGAGGACAAATGAGATGATCAGCAGTAATCATCCTCATATACCATGAGCTTGTGGAGGTGATGACATTGTAGGTGATATCCGCCCGGGGATAGAGCCTATGGAAAAAATGATATAACTCTTGAGCATGAAGCGTACATCCCTCTCCAAACTTTGCACACGTAGGAGTAACAACAATGGCAACATTGGTCGAGCTTCGAGGAATGTTCATGGCATAAACCCAATTGGGCAATGGTTCAAAAATACACTCGCACGACTCTTGGGACATGTTGCAACCATCATTGGCGCAACTGAGTGAAACCACTGAAACTTCCATATCATCCTTCTCCCGATGACTGAACTCCGCGGCATTGCGAAGCCAAAAGGTCAAGGCGCGGGTTTCAACGGTATTGAGCCATTCCGTCGCGACGATGCGTAGATTGGTGCGAATCCAGGGCAAGACTTGAAGGAAATAGCATTGCATATTGCATGTGTTCGAGGTGGAATCCAAATACGAATTGGGGAACAAAATCATCTCTGGGTTGTTGGTCCCCGCATCCAGCGAATTCTGACAAATGAACCTCAAGGCCGCGGCATCAACACACCCCTCCTGAAAGGCATAACTCTGCATACTAATGGGATCCGGCAAATGAAACTGAATCGTGGTCATATTCCCACTGCAAAACTTCTCCCACTTGGCACACCGATGCGTATACTTGACATCCAACCCCAAGTTTTCCGACGCCGCGCTAAGAAGCTGCGCGGCCATCATATTCATAACGCTCGTATACGGAGCATCGGGATCGCGGCAGACGTATTCCGACTCGGTGAATATAGCCTCGGGGAAGGCGGACGAACCGGCATCAAGCGCATCCAGGCGAGGGAGGATGGCGCGGCACATGCGCGTGTGGGCGGGTTCGTCGAAGATGGTGCCGTCCGGTAGATCGGCTGCGCGACGACGCCTTTGGTCAAAGTCATCGAGGAATTCGGAGGGGGGGAGATCGTTTGAGAGGTCTTGGGGGGCGACTCGTTTTAGTTTTCGTTCGGCGTTGCGTTCGCCGCTTGCTTCGTCGTGGCCATTGCGATCGAGAATGTCCGATTGGAGGAAGAAGCAGGCTATGCCCACGAGGGAGAGGAAGGTTAGCAGCGTTGCCGTGGAACGATGCCCTTTCGTGCTCTTGCGCTTGTGATAGGAGGAAATGCCGGCCCACGTCTCCTCGCTGCCTTCAAACACTGTCGAGAGGAACTTTGACGCCCTCTCCATTGCGGACAGGGAACTGCGCCCATTACGACTGCTGCCGGGTGACGAGGAACGCTTCCTCCCACGACTCGACGTGGTGTCATTGTCATCGGGATAGGTGTTCGTGTAGCCTGCTCCGTTGCGGAGGATGGAGGTGGTGCAAGGAGCGGGAGGTGGGTTCAGCGGGGGAGCTCGTTTGGTGTTGGGTCGACTACCGCGTAAATAGCCGGTGGGACAAGACCATAAATCGCAAGGTGGATCAGAGCACGAGCGGCGGGAGGTTTCGTTTTCACTCGGTGGATCTGCAGGCATCTTTGTCTGGTGTTTATGAATCAAACAGTTCTAAGAATGCAGCTCTCTCTGTTTTGTGTTCAACGATTAGAATTCATTGTGTTGGAAAGCTGCAACATTGTGCTAGAGCGCAGGTCGACTTTGACGAAAGCAAGGTGGCGGTACTGGCATACTTTTATAGTGAAGATGTCCTCAGGGAATCACAGTGACCCATCGGACCCTAATGACCTGTCGATGACTGACAATTATGTCGCTTCGAGGTAGTTCGGGCTTATTTATCAGCATCATTTAGTATTCAACTTTGGATTTTAGAATGCTCGACGAATAACTAGGACTACGCAAATCCTCCCTTGGTGAGATATTTTACGATAAAAATAGTAGACATAAAAAATATTAGAGCATAGATGATGTGGCACAAAATGTGGGAAGATATAAAGTAATGACTCGTGAAATGACCTCCGAATTACTCTGTGCCTCCTCAGAATTATGTAACTTTTGGGTTCTCTTGCTGGCTCATGTAGTAAGAAATATAGTGTATATGGTGTATTGTAAAGTAAGGTACCGTACTGTACAACATTGTACCAGAGCTATTTGTACCATACTCCCCTCCCATTGTTTTAGATTGTTTTGCATGAGTCCCAGAATGTACCCCCCTTACCTCATTATTGGCCATAGTTGTACCTTCAAGGTCCCTGAACGCACCCAGAAGAAGAATAAATTACACCAAATGAACCCGAATGAAGGACTGAGTTACCGAATGGCTTTAGAAGATGAAAAACTTTCTGAAGCTCCACCCACTTTCCGATAACATCTCTTCCTAAAAAGTAGACAGAATCCACATTCATCTAAATTGAGAAAACAGAAAATGCAGTGATTTGCCTACTGAATTATGAAGTCAACTCAATGTGGCTTCAGAATTTTGAAGCCACATTGAGCATGGCTTCACAGTTATGAAGCCACGTCCAGCGTGACTTCAAAATTCTGAATCCATGTTCCTGTAGAGTACAACTAGCTCTTCTAAATTTTAAGGTATGCAAGGGTAATTGCATACAATGTTACGAGAAAGAGTACATTGGCTTTGGAATGACAAAGCACCGTGGGGAGTGACTTGAAACTTCAAAATATTGAAGCCACACATTGCATGGTGTCAATGTTTTGAAGCCATATGGTGTGTGGTTTCAGAATTTGTATGATCAGCACCCACTGAACAAAACTATGTATCCAACAGCCGTTTATTTGTGAGAAGTTATCTTCTTCTTTTGTGTTTCTCAGTTGTATGAACAAACTTGAGATTTTACAGTGAAATCTCTCATGATCCCATTGAACATTGGTAGCGGAAACAGCAACAAAGTTTCTAAGATGTAGTTTCTCTGGGTTGACAAAAATTATTGATCAACTTCACAAAAGCCGAACGCATCTATTGCCATTTTCATGTGTGGCATTAGCAATACCAACAGCTCCCATAAAAGGAAATGACACATTTGATGTGATAGACAGACCATTTTGATTGTCCAACTTAGTGTCTACTAATAACTGAGATTGGAGACTGTAAGTGTTGACCAGAGAGTGCTTTTCACAGTGATGAGTGAAAGTGAGAATGTAAGAGCCTACCTGCCTTAGAGATACAGTGCAGACAGGTGACTGGCAATGTGTAGGTCACTAGGCTGCCAGTATTTGGTCGCAAATAATCTACATTTATTTTAGCATTTGAACATGAGACTCCTTGGTAGAGAATGTATGTGTTTCCAGGACTTAGTGTCTGTAAACATTGATCAATTGACAACAAAAAAGTTCCAGTCAGCTTAAGAAATCATGGATATTCTATATTTTCCTTACCCATGAAAACTCTACTAGTGATGCCACATTACATGTTGTGACTTGCATTTGAGAAGTGACAATGGAGAAGTTATATCATTCCTTACTGTGAGAATTGAGATTATAAATTTCCACTAGACTTAGTTTTCACAGATTGATTGTGTGACAACTGAGAATGCACATTTTGACCTCACTTAGAGATTTGTAAAAAGATGTGTGGCCACACTATGTAGCACAGAGAAGTGATCGGCAACTAGGGTTTTAGACCATAGGTATTTAGTCGCGGAAAATCTATGCTCATTTTACCTACTCTTTGAACGGAGATGTCATGTTGTTGCTTTTGAGTTTAAGGGACAATGTTTGTACGGTAAAGTGTTTTAACACAATGGAGAATGTAGACATAAACATAAGTAATCATGGAGAATCTATGTTGTCTCTACACCTGAAAACTTTTATTGTGGTATTCATTCAAGAATATTTACGATGGAGAATTTACAAGGTTGTGTGTCATTTTAATAGAGATTGTAGCATTACTAAGAATGCTGCAACAGATAATACAAAGAGTTACCAATCTCTCAATATTTAACACTTAAAAGTGAAAGGTCGACTGAATATTTCTGGGTTGAAAGCCAGGGAACACTCACAACATTTAACTCAGGAATCAAGCAAACAAAAATGAGAGACATGACAAAAGGGAGGTGTTGACAATTTAATTTGAGAATGGCAATTAAAATGCTGCTGGAAAATAATGTAACAAATCAAATGGCACAAGAATCTTACCTTTTACACCTTCCTGCTCTTTTTGCTATTCTCTCTCTACTTGGTCTGGGCTGGAGTCTTAATGTTGACATAAACGGGGCAACAGAAACACTATTGAGGTGCTTTAAACTATGAGAAATGACAGTAGACCACTATCTTCCCTCCCTTAAAGACAGTTTTTTTTGAAAAAATAAGAAATCAGAAAATTTATATAAAAATGGGAGGTTATTTTTTTCTTGCCTTGTGCTTGATTCCCTGTTGGACTCACCTGATTAAGTCTGGGGGATTAGATATGAATGACGGCACAGCAGTGCATGAGTATTTAAGTAAAAATTGTACATCATAAGTTCAACATAAAAATGGGAAGTTTTATGTTTCTTACCTTGCACTTGCATCCCTTGTTTGGTTTGGTTTATATCCATGGCACGGATTTGATGGCAGTGCCAGATTCAGTCTGGGGCTGAGATGTCGGCCATCGTGCAGCTAGGTCTAGTTGAACAATCAAATGATATTGTTCAATGGCTGTGTGGGATGCTGAAGGATTAAACTGGAGTGTTAGTGAAGAGCAAGTAATGGTATTAAAGAAGTAACACAAAAATGGACAAGTCCGGCATGCTATGTGGACATATAATCTGTAACTCTTTTGAGCACTGGAAATTATCCGTCACTTAGAAGTGTATGTGTATGGTATCCTGAGGTTAGATGCAATGCAAAATGTACTCTTTCTTGAAATGATGAGTATTAGCCATTCCTCAAATAATGGCAAAGAAAAAATGTTCCTGTTGATGAGCGGTGTATATTGTACATGCTAAGAAAGTAAAACTGGAGAATGTATCTGTCAATGGGAAAACACTGACAGGAAGCATTGTACAATATACGTGTTCCAAGAAGAAAACTGGAAAATTCATGTGTTGACAATACAATTCTAAGAACAATATCCACGATTTTTTGTGTAGGATAGTAAAAATGCAGAATGTAAGCGTGAACATGATAAAAAGGGGGTACATACCGCTCATTGGTTTTTGAGACAGATCTTTTCAGAAAAATACATGAGTTACGAATGAATTATCAGAAAAACAATATCAAGACATTTAGAGAGGGGTCACTCACCAATACTGGGAGTGAGGGGCTTCTTAGAATGGGTGCTGTGTTCGTGTATGGGGTGATAGAGAGGTGTTAGCTGGTGTTTTCCTGGGCAGGGTACGCAGAGGACGGGTAGATACATCAGTAGGGGGGCTAGGATTCATAGCACTAGAGGGAGATGGACAAAGATTGGGGGCAGGCATATTATTGACTTTCGGTACTTCAATTGCTGCAGAGTTGGCTATTGTCATTGGACGTTGTCCTTTTGTGGGAGATTGCATGGGGAATGGTGACTATGATGCAAGTTTACAGGGTTAACTTCTTTCCTTTCTTCTTCTCATTTTTCTGCCGGGCTCGTGCCATCAAGTCATTGCAGGCTGCACTCTGAATGCTACCAATTTTTGCAATATATTGCACCTGTTCTTTGTAGTATTTGTAATCAGAATAATTGACGCACTCAAATTGATGTTTCTTCTCAAATGTGTAGTTTTACCTTATACATCTCCCATATTTACTGGGGAAGATATCTTGTCTTTGATTGCTTGGTGGTGTTGCTGTTATGCTCCAAATGAACAAGTTTACCTTGTTGATGGAATTTATCAAATGCTCATCAGATTGTTATGTTGCACCTTCACAACTTGACTGTCATTGCTATACTGGTCCAAACAATGGGGATGGTGACATGTATGAATGCACAATCCTGATAAATTAAAAAATAGCTGAATAAGTTCAATTAAAAGTTGATGTCATAATTCAAATTTCACTCTAAATGCAATTAAATGAGGTCAAAAATTGAATTTGGTTTGTTCCATAATTGACATTGAATTGATCATACTAATTGAGTCATGATTTCATTTTCAACATCATTTTTTCATTAAATTATTTTTATCATGTCAAGACATGATTATCAAAGTGGGAAAGGAAAAGAACAGATGACAACAACAAGGCCTGTTAGTTTGTGGCGGCCTTTTGGAAGTTTGAGGACATCTACAGGCTCTCACCACTGTCTTCCTCTAACTTCCACCTGCCTATGAACCTGACACTTCCCCCAACTACAAATCGCTGCAGCCATATCTTTTGTTAAGGGATGAATGCATGATCCAGACAAAAAGAGAAATGTATCTTGGAAAGATAATGCAAGAAATAATGGTGTTAAACAGTTTGTTGTGTCTATGATTCTGACATAGGTCAACTATCTATATTACCTTGACACATAAAAGACCACTGACATTAAGTATTTGTACTACTGAAAATTACTGTACACTTTCTACTCGTTGCAAAGGAGATATCCTCAAATCATCTTCAAAAATGGAAGGCATAGATATCAAGATCCACAAAAGGATCTGACATATGCCGACTGAGTCATGTGCCAGAAGAGTGTAGGACCTGTATCATACAATTTTTTCACATAACATAATGCCTATCTTGGCATCCCCAGTATATGTCATGATTATTGTGGCATCACTTTGCTAGTCTGTTGCACTAGAATAAATATCATAACTAATTCTTCAGTCCACAATAATATTCCATAATATCTTTCTTTGTCAAATGGGTAACTGTAGATACTCACAAGCTTATGAGAAATGGAGGAGGAGATAAAATAGAGGTAAGACTGGCTGATTTAACATCATCAATAAAGTGGGAGGAAAAAAACACAGAAACAAATCATCCCATCTTTTGGTACATGTGGTGGGAGCAAGTTTGGAGACTGCCAGTCTACTACATGTTATGGCAGGTGTCCTTGCTTTATGCATGACTTCCCCATCACGAGAGGTGTGTGGCACATGAATGACTGTACAACAAAAAATGCCAGATGGTCAAAGCAAGGAAGGCTTGGGGATAGCTATGAACAGAAACAGTGTATATGAAAATGCATGGTGAGGAGAGAGGTTCAGATTCTATGGGATCAGCCAGAAAGATATAGGTGTAGAACTGCTTAATCTCACCCAATTCAATCAACTGCACCTGCATCAGACACAAGAATTTTAGGTCAGTACTGAGGAAACTGGCCCTCTGCATTGTAGCACAAAGAGAATCTGTGGATTCTTTTGTGCATAATTTTGTTGCCTGGAAAAACAAAATGGACAAAACAGCCACAAGAATGTGTGTGGAGGAGGAATGTTCTGTTTTGCCCAAAAAGCTTCTTTTTTCTATTCAAGCAAACAATTTTCTCTATTTTCTTCAACTGCCCAGTGGTGACACTGTCAACTGACAGGTTACAAGGTTGTGAGCATAAAAAATGTTTGGCCAACATTCAACATTTTAGCCCTGCCATTGGCACAATGACATTGTTCGTCTCATAGCCTAAGCATGACCCAGTAATGTTGTCCAGGTGGTTATGTTCCTAAGTGGGTGACTACCGTAATTGTCCGAAGTGTCTAAATGTCCAGATATCCAAATATTTGGAACGGCTAAATCCATTCCAAACCGCCTGCCCTACCCTCTTTTTGTCTAAATCCGTTCCTGAGCTGAAAAATGGGGGGGGTGTCCGGACACCCACCCCCCTTTTTGTCTATTTAGACCAAAAAAATACCACGTGGAAGCGGGTAGAAGCACATAAACAGATTATTCCTCCGGAAGTCTTTAAAAACCATGGGCGATGACGAATCGCTGATGCTGTTTGCATACACGAGAACAAGGGCCAGAATCTTAAGGCAATATTCGGTGGTTGTGGAAGGAACATAAAAATGTCCACATGGCCTGCTGGTTGATATCTCCGGTGGCGTCGGGGGGGCCTATGGAGAGTGGGACAAATGCCCGAGACCATGGTGGAGGGTACGGTACAATATTGTACCACACTGCTGAGCTCTTGATGTCGATTATGTTGATATATCTCATTCTTGAGAATTTACTGTACTTCATATGTAAGTATTGTAAAAATCGAAATTTGAATCGATTTGGTCTAAAATTAATTGCGGTAGCCACTTTTAAAAAACTGTCCCAAATCCGTTCTACATTCGGAATTTGGGTCTGGATATCTGGACATTTAGACACTTAGAACAATTATGGTAGTCACCCAGTGGGTAATCATCAAAATGGGTTATATAAATTAGTCCACAGAGGTTGAGGGAACTTGTCTATTATTTATAAAAATATACAATACCAAACTAGGTGTAACTCAATATGGATTGATCCGAGAAATGTAATTTCAGTCATCTCTTTCTGGAAAATAGTCTTATTTCTGGCGGAAGGCTTATTTCTCGGAAATAGCATTACAAATAAGACTCTTTCCAAGAAATAAGCCTTCTCCAACAAATAAGACTATTGCTGGGAAATAAGCCTATATCTGAGAGCTACATGAATATGTACTATTCCTACTCAGAGATGCCTCAGATTTGCGAAAAATAAGCCTTTTCTGAAAAATAACACAATTGCCGAGAAATAAGACTATCACCAAGCTTCGGAAATAGTCTTATCTCTTGGAGATAGTCTTATATTATTCGGAAATAATTTTCACAGTACGTACTTTCTAATCTTTCTAATGTAGTGTGAGATAGACATACTATTTGATACCAATCAGTTTACTTGCAATTTAATCTCATAGTGCAGTTTCCCTAAACCTCAAACAAAAAATGGGATGGGGACGAGGTAATGTGTCCCCACAAAGATTTCCTTGGTAAAATCTGGGCTGTTATGAACAAAACATTCTTGTCAACATATCAGTGAGCTCACACTCATACTTGAACTTCTTGAGATACCAGACATACATATCACAGCCTTAGAGGAGTTTATCTCCGTTGAAATAAAGTAAACCTAAGTTTTAATTAATGAAAAATTACCTCAATGCTAGTCAGTGCATTACTGAATGGTTTGGTTTTTGCTGGTTTTATTGAGATAAACACTCCCAACAAATAGGCATTTCTATAGTAGCACAATATGTTGCTTCTATACCAATGAACTCCAAGCAAACACACAAATTTATTCCAATTGATCATCATGATTTCATCATTTACTTTATGAGATGATTGCATTGTTTGGTATGTTTCTACAGAGATGCCACAGAGTATTCTGACATTAGATGAGGTGTTGTGTAAAACCGTTAAACTCCGCTGCAATGATCCCCAACTAAGGTTTGGTCTCACTAGGTTCTGTTACCCAGAGGGTCACATTTTAATTTTTGACTTTAAAAACAATGGAAGTATTTTTTATTCAAGTTATTCCCACAAACAGAAGGAAATGACTTTAGTGACTAAATTTCAAAGTGCAAACCCCCAAAGAGTATATACAAAAGAGACCAACTTTATTGATTTCAAGTTTTCTTGATTGCTTTTACTTCTTGTGCAACATGCACAAGAATATTATCAGGTGGTCTGATATTACGGGGATGGATTCCACACAACTTCAAACAAACACAGCCTGGAAAATACTCGTGTACTCTTCTGTTAGGGGCATCATGAGATTTGGGCAGTTGTATAAATGAGTTGTGCTGCCTTTTTACATAGCTTGATTGGGGTGACTAACTGTATTACTTATAACCATGAGGGGAGGGCTCACCTGAATGATTGTTTTGATTAGGAGAAGCTGATTGATATTGGTGGGAATGTTGGCTTTCTCCAGAGAGGTAGTGCAGTTTATGGCTGTCAGCTGATGAAGCCCTAATCTGATTGGAGCAAAAAATATTAAGTAAGTTTGTGTAGGTAAACAAAGTAGTTGCTAGATGAAAATAAACAATGTGAAATTAAATTGATACCAGACCTAATAGTCGATGCCAATCAATGATCATGACTTTAATATGTAATCATCAAGAATTACTTTCTTGATGTATGCTGTCTACGGGGCCCCACAGAGCCCCATGTGCTCTCCTGAGCTTATGTGTAGGATTCTACATAATCATGCTTTATGATCTGGTGCTCAGCTGGTTTGTTGGAACTTGTGAAGCTCTGGTTGGCCATATGGTATTTGACTGATCAAGATGATGCATCAGACTTTTGTTGATGATGTACTGGACTTTTCCAAAAGTGCTGGAATTTGTTTCCTGGGAATGTACCCTCACAGGTACAAATACACAGGCTGGTGTGGAGTCCTCAGAGATTATTGATTTTTGGAACTTACAATCTCCAACATGTCAAATAACTGGAAATGCCTCTGTTTACAATGCACTAAACCACTATCCATACGTCCTTCCACACTCATACCATCCAAAGAGAATCCATCCAGGACTGGTTTTGGGGCAAGTTCTCTCACCTTGATGATTACTATTTACCTGCAAATCAGATATGCTGATAGTTGCATCAACAATTTCATTCTTCATTTGTTGGCACATGAAAACAAGAAGAAAGCACTCTGAAATGCCTCAACACAAGGAAGACAATGCCTTCAGTTAATTTGCCCCCCATTCCATGGATCCTTTGGCAATTGAAAATGATCACTATGACTACAAAAACTGATTTTCTTTCACTAACAACACAATCACAGAATCCATTATGAAAGGATACTCAGAGCCTCTAGAGCAAGTATATCTCTTACCAAATGTGGGAAACATCAATTCTGGACATGACAAACATGCAGTGATTAGAAACAATACCACACCAATAAGTGATGCCAAAAAGCTGGCATCTCAACACAAGAAACATTTTTCATCATTTGCAACTCACTGGGTGGGGGAGGGAAGTTCCACTTTTCACCATTATTATCCCACGAGCCAGGCAAAAAGTTATGGACAAATCCATTCCAAAGGAATCACACATTGAAAAATAAAAAGTGGCAATAGCAGTAATTTTTTTCAATTGGAATTGCACTCCATATTTTTTGGAAAAAGTCCAATTCTTGGTGAACAGCTGAATTACGAGGGATTCCTGTGACCAGATTCTTTTTGCATCAATTGAATCTTTTTAACCTTTGTTTGGAATCAATCCTAGGTTGCAAATTACCCGGTGATACCCCAGTAATTTAGGATTACCAGGTAATAATCCTTTTTTGGAGGGAAGGCGGTTTTTGTTGCACTGAAATTACTGTCTAACTAAAATAAATTTAGGGTTGGGGTTAGGGAAATCAATGAGACTCCTCCTGCCAATTTACTGGGGAATATACAGTAATTTTTTGGGGATTACCATGATTGCTGTGACCGTAAAATTTTAGGGGTTTTGGTGACATTAACAAAGAAAGTAATTTGCAACCTAGAATCAATCAATGTTTCCCTTAGCATACATCTACAAGTCATATATATGTCAGTACAACTATTTTGAATTCCCGAGGAGTTGTTAATGCAGCATTTTCACTATATAGCACTATTCCTAAATAATTATAAAAATCTACATGGGTAATATATATATATTTGCAATTCCTGTTGACTTGTGATCATTGTTCAATTCTAATTATTTCAATTTCCACTGGAATTGTTAATTGAGCGTCTATACTACCTATTACGATTCCTTAGGAATTGGAAAAAACTACATGTAGAAATATGTAATTGTGTTTCACCATGACTTGTAATCTGCCTGCAACTCCTTTCTTGCAGTTCAATTATACAATCCTATGAGAATATAAAACTGTCATCATTGGTACAATTAATATTCCTGTGGGAATGCCAATATGTTGTTGATTTGTCTTTCTCATGAATTTAAGTTGTGTATTGCTTGTTACAGTTTGATACCACAGGAATGGGAAATTTGTATCTTTCCTTGTTGTCCTCATTCCCGCTAAGTTCCATATTTCTACTTTGTATGGAATATGTTAAGGATAACAATCTCGTGAATTTTACCAATGTCAATGTTAACACTAACCACTGCGAGCCACAATCAACTAATACTGCAATAACAATCCAACTAGTCCAGAAAGGATTGAGTACAATGCAGATAAAGATCTCCAGTTGAACTGAAAGGAGGTAGTGGAGGTGTTGGTGGAACCAATGTGCACTTTTGGTCTCCCTTAGAACCTCTTCCTCCATGGCACATCTATGTACAAAACTCCCTTGCTCTTGCAACTACACTGACCACCCTTGGCTTCACAGTCCAACCTGCATTTGCACTTGCCTGTGATACCAACCAGGCAGTGCAAGGAAATAGCTGCTTGCTCAGTCAGTTCCTTGGTGCAGAAGTTGGTCACATTATTCTAATTAATCACAAGTAATTCCTGAGTCAATTGAGGAATGTAATGCAACTGTTAGCATTGATACAAATATTTCAGGAAACCATACTTGGTTGCAACATTGTAACTGATGTAGCGTTCTTAGATGTCTTCACCTTCTTAACTACAACAAGGAGATATTTCACTCATGTAGCACCACGATTGGGGCTGTATTCAACCTTTGCATTAGATGGACAGTCATTTAGTTGAGCATTCACTATGTGCATACCATACTTACTCAAATCTCTCTCATTGCTGTCCACCATCCAGGCTAGTAGTGCTCCTTAAATGGCCACATACTCCTCTCCACCCCCCCCTCGTGACTGTGAATATCTTTCATGACCCTTAATGATGTGACACGATGGGAAGTACCTGTTCCTGGTATGAAAGATAGAAAATTAAAACATGAACATCAACATACTGTAAAGAGTACAGGTCTTTACTCACTTGTTCACAGCTTTTATTGTTTTCCCAAGAAACTTACTACCATTGTCGGACTGCAGAATGTTTGGAATGAGCTTAGATGATATAATGCAAATAACAACAGGAGATATTGCATTGGCTGTTCATTCTTTTGTGGCACCACCATCACACTTGCTTGAGTGAGAATCCATTTAAATCCATCAACTGTTTCAGCAGAAGTCATGTCACTTAGAATGACTGAGTACAGTGTCTTGTGGTGGGAGAAAAATCATCTTGAGTGGGGAGTGGGGTCTGCTTTGCTTTGACTTTGATCCTGCTAGTATTTGAAACACAAACAGGACACAAATCAGCATCAAGTTGAATACCAGCTTGTGTAATTCCACACAAGAAAATGGATCATGCCCGATAGTGTATAAAAAATTCCTTGCTGTCCTTGCATGTCCCAATCCAACATGAGATATATCACAATGAATTATGTCAACAAAATCTTCATAAATAGCAACACAAAGATTTGTATCTTCTCTGTGTGGAAGTGCATTTGTACCATAGCCTTTGTGAATAGAGAACCCAGAACAAAGCGTGCACTCTGCTTCTTTTGTTTGCAAGTAGCGCCCACTGTCTCTTCTTCCCACCCCTTCAGAAAAGCAACAATGACATTAGCTTCTTCTCGTGTCCTGTAAGCAGGACAGTACTTTGGCAGCTTCTCCAACACATTGACCTTATTTTCCTCTAAGAGCTTGTAGACTTGCATCTTGAATTCAACTAACTTTTCATCAACTTCTACCATGGATTCTTCCATGGGAAGTAGTGTTGGTACAAGACTACCATCTCTGTTGACATTAGAAATGTCTTCCTGTAAACAAGCAACAGGAAAATTGCCTGCTTCTTAGAAATGGATGTTTAATCTCAATGGGTGCATCTAGACTAACCAGCATTATCTCCAAATCCTTACGAATTCCGCTCCATATCCTGCACATCTTTCTGCTCTGTGGCGTTTGGAATGACATTTGTGTAAAGTAGTGACGCTGTTGAAAGAAATGAAACATCTAATGAAATCATTCCTGTGTGGGGTAATTTATCTTGTCCACTACTACATTTTGTGCGGTGAAAATGTGATTCTGCTTGAAAAGTATTCTACTGCTATTTCTATTTTTCATTTTCTATTTGCGATTCCTGTAGATCAGATTTGTACCTAACTTTTGGCCTAACATATGCCATATGCCCACTTTTTTGTGGAGTGCAAGAGTCACAACTCCACATTCTACAACAACACTCAAAAAATGAGTTGGTTCATTGAATGACCCAAAGAATGAATAGTTTGGTAGGAAAAATCCAGAGGCAATTAAGAATAACAAAATTGAGTCATTTAGGGATCATTGCTTGATTTGTTTACTTCTTGTTTTTAGTCTGGAGTACCTTGGAGAGGATCCATGCTGATGATGAGCTTAGTTTCACATGTCCTGGACATGTCCTGGACGTGTCCTTGGACGTGTCCTATGTCCTTAACTTCTCCAGGACGCGGGTTTTTTGTGGACACGAGGACATTTGTCAGTGTTGAGTCCCATGTTCGACCCGTGCCCTCATAAGTTTTGACTCACACACATTACATAACAGTATCAAGGCACATGTCAAGGTATCTTAAGTATTTTTGTACTGCAATCCTTATGGATTGCACTTAAATGAATGTAATGTACATGCAACAAACAACACTCTTGATATATTCACCTGAAAGTATCAAAAAGGACACTATAAATGAAGTAAACACTCCATGTCCTCTCAGGTCATGTCATGTCATCTGTGTCTAAAATTGAATGTCCCGTGTCCTCGTTTGAAAACACTAAAAACACAAGATGTCCAGGACATGTCCTGGACGTGTCCAGGACGTGTCTAGGGCATGTCCTGCATGGTGTCTTTTCCAACAATTTTTGGACGCGGACGCAGCAGACATGTGAAACTAAGACGATGAGCACCCCCACTTTATGATATTTGCCACTGTTAAGTGACACAGTCAGGCAACATAATTTGCTCTTTTCCGTAGAATGATGACTTGGCACCAGTTGCACACATGAGAGTGTTGGGGCAA
The DNA here is from genome assembly GCA_013187285.1 of Cyclotella cryptica. NCBI lineage: Eukaryota > Bacillariophyta > Thalassiosirophyceae > Thalassiosirales > Thalassiosiraceae > Cyclotella > Cyclotella cryptica. The sequence goes on along the minus strand of JABMIG010000054.1, from coordinate 349,461 downwards.
TGAGAAAAAGTGACATAGGGACTGGAATGGACTGGAATGGACTGGAATGGACTGGGACAGGGTGGGGACGGGTGTGGCTTCCACATCTAACATCTGTCAAAACGGACACGGACAGCTGCAACAGACAAAAAGATTCGTCTTATCGAGGAATCCGTATCACAGAAAGATCCAAAGATACTATTATTATGGCATCCGGATGTGGTACATAATAATATAATATGTAAAATACAATATTACACGATACTTCTCATGATTGATGGCCAGGCGTGGAACTAACGGAGACACGAAGGCGCCTATCCCGAAAAACAGAGACTGTCATCGTATTACAAAGTACACAAAAAAGCGAACAACAAGCAATATTACACACTATAAACGATGTCGTCAATGACCAGGTTGATCCCTGTCTTTCGCGGAGGACGGACCCGCACCGTACCCCCCAACATAACACGTTCCACCGCCGTTCCCACTACACGCACGCTTCCCTTCCGCACGGCGTCTCAATTGTCAGCCTTCGTCGACACTCGCACCTACGGTACTTCATTGTCAGTATCCAACCATGGAAATGTGAGAGTGATGAAGTGGGAGAAAAAGTCGGCCCTGATTCGTTCGTTTAGCGACGTGGCCACTCCGGACCCGCCGACGTCAAATCATCCTCATAGGCCGCTTCCAGGGGCAAAGGGGCAGCTCATTTACACCGAGACGTGAGTCCGCTGCACAAGGAGCGCGGCGTTTCTAAATGATTCAACCTAGTGTCTCCCCCATTTCATGCTTTAAATTTCTCTCATTCTCGTTTATCGCCTCTACATCGTAAATTAGCGATGAAGCTCCCGCTTTGGCAACTTTTACATTGCTCCCTGTCCTTTCCAAGGTACGGCAATCGACACTCCCCCCTTCCATGAAGAAATACGTGTGAAATTACTCAATCACTCGACTCTTTTGTGTTTTTGAAAATTCCTCTAGTTTGGTGAGCGATACATCATCTGGGGCTTGAATCGTTTCAAGAAACATGTGCAAATTACTTATTCATTTCCCTTCATTTGATTCGGGCAGGTGCTCTTGCCGATGTTGATGTAGTGCCATGTGATATCTCCGTCTCTGGACGCGTCCTCGCCGCGTTTCCAGAGAAATTGAAACCCCATCAGCGCGTTGCAAATAATCTTGCTTTCCTTGGTGAACTTTGCAAGAAGGTAGGTTGTATTCTTCGGTGCCCTTCGTCTGTTCTGTAACACAGAAAACTAACTCGGCTAATGTTTTACCGCCATTCGTAGCCGGATGCAATCATAGTTAAACTGCCGAACATTAGTGCTTCCATACCCCAGCTCGATGCCTGTATCGCAGAGCTGCGCTCGAAAGGATACGACGTCCCTCTCTACCCCAACGAACCTGTGGACGACGAAGAACGCAACATCAAAGCCCGCTACGCTGCTATCCTCGGAAGTGCAGTGAACCCCGTCCTCCGTGAGGGAAATTCGGACCGACGCGTCGCAGCTCCGGTCAAAGCTTACGCACAGAAGAACCCCCATAAGATGGGCATCTGGAGTAAGGCCTGCAGAACCCATGTAGCGCACATGGACAAGGGTGATTTTTTTGGGAGCGAGCAGAGTGCGACGATGAAGGCGGCTACTGATGTGGTGATCGAACATGTAGCCCCTGATGGGACAGTGACTGTTTTGAAGGAAAGCACTAAGGTAGGTTAGGTGCATCTAAATGAGTGTGTGCCACTGCTTCATGGCTGTGTTGCTCATGCTGATCTTTGCACCCGTGATCTGACACCCATATAACAAAGCTGCTACCAGGAGAAGTAATTGATGCATCTACCATGAGCGTAGAGGAATTGTGTCACTTCTATGAGAGGGAAATAAATGATGCAAAAGAGTCCGACATTTTGCTAAGCTTGGTAAGTATTGCATTTCGACTTGTCTTCTCTAAATTCATCAAATCGTGGATAATGGAGTTTTTTCATCATCAACATAATAGCACTTAAAAGCCACAATGATGAAAGTCTCCGATCCCATTATGTTTGGCCACTGTGTCAAAGTCTTCTTCAAGCCCGTATTCGAGAAACACGGCGAATTGTTCGACGAGATAGGAGCTAATCCCAACAATGGACTAGGAGCAATTCTCGATGCCATCGAGTCAAAGGTCGATCCTTCAAAAGCTGAGGAGATCAAGAATGACATCGATGCTTGTTATGAAGAAAGGCCTTGGCTAGCGATGGTGAACTCTGACAAAGGCATCACCAACCTGGTACGTATCTCAGCACTTTGCCTCTCGTTCTGAATCATCCGATTCGGGGCTCAATGTGACATTCACTCTATCTATTCCTACATTTATGATCACTTTGTTAGCATGTCCCTTCGGATATCATCATTGATGCATCTATGCCTGTTGTTATCCGAGACTCTGGCCAGATGTGGAACAAGGACAATGAGCTGGAAGATACCAAATGCTTGATCCCCGACCGATGCTATGCAACTATGTACCAGGAAGTAATTTCTTACTGCAAGGCATATGGACAATTTGATGTCGCGTAAGTTCAAAATCTCATTCGAGAAGCCTTTTTTCCATTTACAACTCTTACGCCCATAAAAAATTCTTCCTCTGTATAGTACAATGGGAAATGTCGCGAACGTAGGTCTTATGGCACAGAAAGCGGAAGAATATGGATCCCATGACAAGACCTTCGAAATCAAAGATCAAGGAGTGGTCCTTGTTAGGGACAAAGGTTCTAACGAGGTGAGTTACGAATCTTTCGGAGTCGTCGTGTTTCATCTCGTCAATACAGCCACCCAACCTCTTAATCCAAATCTGATTGTTCACAGGTCTACTTCGAACATAGTGTGAAGAAAGGGGATATTTGGAGAATGTGCCAGACCAAAGACGAGCCAATCAAGGACTGGGTTAAGCTGGCTGTGAATCGCGCCAAGGCCACTGGTGACAGGACAATCTTCTGGCTCGATAAACGCCGCGCTCACGATGCGAGCCTGATCGAGAAGGTTAACCTTCATTTGAAAGACCACGATCTTAGTGGAACTGACATTTCCATTATGAAACCTGTAGATGCCATTCGAAAAACGATGGAAAGGTGCACTGACGGAAAGAATACAATATCAGTTACTGGAAATGTGTTGAGAGATTACCTCACGGATTTGTTCCCTATCTTGGAGTTGGGAACATCTGCAAAGATGCTCTCCATTGTGCCTTTGTTGAATGGTGGTGGTTTGTACGAAACAGGTGCAGGTGGATCTGCTCCCAAGCACGTGCAGCAATTCGTTAAAGAGGGCCACCTTCGATGGGATTCTCTAGGAGAGTATTTAGCCACTGCTGTCGCTTTTGAACATCTCGGAAATATTTCTGGAAACGACAAATCTAAACTCTTGGCAAAGACTCTTAACCAGGCAGTTGGAAGGATCCTGAACAATCGCAAAAGTCCTTCACGTCGAGTAAAAGAAATCGACAATAGAGCAACTAGCTTTTATGTTGCCTTGTACTGGGCGGAGTACCTCGCATCTGAAGATCCCAGCTTCAAGCCGATTTTTGAGAAGTTGTCTTCAAGTAGGACTAAAATCGTAGAAGAATTCAAGGCATGCCAGGGAGAGCCTGTTGACTTGGGTGGCTATTATTTATTTAATCAAAACAAGACAAAGCATGCAATGCGTGAGTTCACTTTGGCCAAACTCTCTTTTTTCTCTTCACATTCACCTTCTCAAACTTTATGTGTGTTCTATACACCATAAAACAGTCCCCTCAGCAACTCTGAATGCTATCATTGACGGGGTTTAGACTTCTGTCATAGGCCAAGATTTGTATGTTGACGAACTGATGGCCACATGATTGGTAATAGTATGTATTTCGCTGTTAAGTTGTATTTCTTTTAGTAAACAGCTTATATTCTCCTTACATGGACACCTATTAGTAAATACATATCTAACGGTGCATTGTTTGCCCCTAATGCTGACTTTAGCTAGTGTTCCTGCAGGTATATCCCAACTAGACAAAGGGAGTGCAATTATAGCGTCACTCAGTTACAACCCCAGTATGTTTCTATACATTTTTGAGGTGGTGTATTGCGACACATTGTTGTACTATTCCTATGTATCATTCTACGAAATGTCAATGGATACTTGCCCTCTGAAAGCTGTATCCCAATGCAGAGGTAGTGCAACCAGAAGAAATTAACAAAAAATGAATCAAAAGTTTATGAGGCATTCATAGTGACAAAATTTGATTTAAACATCAACACTCCAATTTATATGTCCTAAAAACAAGTCCCTTAGTTACATTTTACATCTTTAGGAATAATGCAAATGCAGATGGTGCTATGTCCATCTCAAAAATGGCAATTAACACGAATTGTTTGGTGCATTAATTGTGCCACCTCTAGCAGTGGGGATATCACCAAGACAAGTCAAGCAACACTAACAAGTGACAAGTGAATTATGAACAGAAAGATGTCAGCTTTCTATGGAACTAACGATATTTAACTCTTTGTCGGTATACATCCTTCAAAATTCATACCAACAAACTTCAACTTACACAGGTCCAACAGAACCAAAAAGCTGAATTACTGATGGGACGGTTTGTCTTCACTGACGTAGATGACAACACATGTCATACATAGGTTCCACCACAGTGTACTCAGGAGACAAGGAAAATGATGCTTATATTGAACAAGCTAAATGTGATCACAGTAAATGAAAAATGACATCTTCTAGCATACCAGGCTCGTATGCCTTGCCAATCTCTCTTCTTATAACTCCTGCCAATAATGAGAGCTATGAGGCAACACCCTTAGTCATCGTCAAAGTGCGGACATTTCTATCATATGACAAAGATGAGTCCAAGAGCAAGTAAGTTAAACCAAAGTCCATTTGGGTGATATAGATATAAAGAGTGTGGTATACAGCTGACTTGTTTTTCAGAGGGAATGTTGGCAAGATGATGGAAGCATTGCAGTGAACGGTACCCATAGTCAACATTGAGATGAAAGGCATAATAATTGCAGGCATCAATAGGCATATGCAGAGGCTGAAGATGTCACTGGATGGCAATAAGAAGCTAGGAACTTGAAGATGTTGACATTGTTTTTGCAACACAGAATAAATTGTGTAATTCATAGTTTTTTGGTGCCTGCAGAGGGCCAGTCAACAAATGGGGACCCAGTGCACAGCACACGACAGTATGGGCATCATAAGAAAGAATGCACTCCCACAGGCATAGATACTAGGGCCAACTGTGTTACTGTCAACCAATAAATCAATTTCATTCCATGAATGGATTATCATCATTTTACTAGTAAAATTTAGATATAAATGTTTAGGCCAAGGCGAGAAATCTTGCCAGGTTGATTCTCAAATCTTAACTAGAGTAAAGCTAGGGATGTCTTTTTGACATTGCTAAAGTTATCATGACATCTGGATATTTTGGGGATTAAAAGGTCCCCCCAAATGGCCATGATGTCCTTAACAAGGTGGTACTCTTTGGTTTGAAGAATACAAGAGTATTCATACCCAGGGAGTCTATACTACTGTTCATATTGGGACAAATTTCTACATTATTATTTACAAATTTCAAAATCCATGAAACTGGTTTCATTGATGTCATATTACTTACACACCACAAAATGTGAGTACAATTTTGTGTTCCATGAGTTTTTGGAGACTTAACTAATTTATCAATATTTATAAGTGCATTGCTTAATTATGTTGATTTCACTGGTCAAAAATAAAAGCTACTTGCAAAGTATTTACAAAATACACTCATACTGAATTCATATGTAACATAAATGCTATGTTCTTTCATGGCAAATGTTTTCACTTTTTAAAGATATAGGCTTAATCAATTTGATATATAACTTCATTTTCTGCAAGACCGTTGGTCTCATTATCTTGCATTGAAAAGGTCCCCTAGTTCCAAGTGACACCGCCTAAGGTTCACCACACTTGCGGCCCACCCTCAAAACCAAAACTAACAAAAAATAAAACATGACCGGAGCCGGCTTTGGCATCTCTGCCACTGCAGCCATGATCAACTGCTTCATAGTTGCCTACCACTATGAGCATGGGGGACCCACCACCCCTTCCAACTGCCCCACATCCTGCCATCATTTTCTTCCAAGTGAATGTGCTGCATTGTTTCCTGAGTGCATGTCATTAGGATCATGGGAGAAGGGGTTCCATCTACATGGAACCTCTTGACCTTTCCTCCGCCTATACCCATACTTTTTCCCCTTCACTTTCTCCGTCATACCCTTCCTGTATTATTGCTTCCCCATCACAACTTACTTCACTCTCATGAACTCGTCCTGGAATCACCCAGACAATGGGCATTGCGGACTGGGGAAAGAGGGTCCCACCGACATTGAGCCCTTCAACCTCTCATTAGATCATTTCGCCATACCTCTTCATCCATCCTGTATTCGCACCACCCTTTTCTTTCCCCATGGTTTCTAATTGCCTTTGCAGTGATACCCTTGTTATGGAGCTCTGTATAAGCCCCACATTTGGTTTGAACTGTTTTGAATTCTCCTTGTCCTCACAAATGATACACGGACAAAGATTTGAAGAATGTTCATTTCTCCTATCCTACCACCATTTAAGCTGTAATTTGTAATCTGATCACAGTTGTATTGTGAGAAACCAATTTGTACTTATCAGTTATAGTGACATGAACCAAGGATACCTACTGATAACTCTGGCCCACATAGGCCATAGGCCCCAATATTAGGACATGGGCATAACCTCAAATAAAATTCTTACCACTAAAGGAAGGATCCCACCAAACATTTGGCAAGACCAGGGAGTCCTGCCGGACCCACTGACGAGATAAGGTGGCCAGCCTGATCAGGTGCACTAAGACCTTAATTGGCACACCAGAGTCCAACAGGGCACAAACAAACCAAATATAATCAATTTGCATTTAAACGATGATAATCTTGAGAGGACCAACATTGCACAGTGCTCGGTTTTAATCATGTCATAGCTTAAAAATAATTTCCAGTCAACTGGAATACATCATTTTCTAATTTGCTTCGGTACAATTATTTTGACTAATTTTGGCCTTCCAGCTTAGGTCACTATCATATGATACTCCAACCAAACTCAGTAAGCTTGAGGCACCACCACACAAGAGGTTCTCCTAACGACCGACCAATGGTCAAGAAAAACAAAGTTCTACCGCACAGGGTACTATGCTCATAGCGCACTACCGTGTGAGTGATTTCTTCCTTAGCCATCCAAGGAGTTCCTAAAAGAATTTTTTTCTAGGTACTAGCCTAGGAGAGAAGCTACGAGCCATGTCCTCTGCAAAGACATTTCCTGAAGGGGCTTAAGTGGATTGAATACAACAAGGCATTGGAGGAAAGCATGCCCTCGTACCTTACATTCCCAAGCAGGATCCCATGCAGGATGCACTCAAGAAGAACAAGAAGACCACTTACTTTAAATTAACTCTTCCCAACATGGGGAATGAGCTAAAAGTGGCAGTATGGGCATCCGAGAGTCCCAAGCAGTTTTTACTGCATGTACGCTCCGCAATTCATGCATGCAAGCAAAGGGGGCTTGATATGAGCTTTGCCAAAGCTGAGAGGGCTGTTGAGACAACTAAACTTGATGCTGAGATTGCAAAGGGGGAGTACACACAGTTGTGAAACTCCAAGAAGTAGTTGTGAAACTCCAAGAAGAAAAGGTGAAATGTGATATAGGAGAGGCACCAAGTACCAATCCTGAAGCTATCCCTCCTGTCCGAGCTACTGCAAAGGCCATGTGCAAACAGGCTGTGAAGGCTATAGAGGCCATGAAACTCACCGTCACAATGGCAGGAGCAAAGCTGTTTGAGCTGTATGGAAACCTCCTCTCACACAAGGCCTGACAGCCATGGGAAAAGATCATCAAAGCCCAAGTGACTCATGCTCCTTGGGAAGACATAAAAGGGGCCTCACACATGGAGATTCCCACTAAGACTTGGGACTTGTTTCATCAGCGCGTCACGTTCCATCTGCTTCAGATGTTTTGTCATGATGCCTTGCCATGACTTGTGAGACTTCTGATGTCACCGACACATCATCAGACACGCTTGTGACATGCTGCAACATCGAGATGGTGACAAGATATGTCTCAAAAAAATGGAGCTCACCAACATGACACGACGCCGACATTTCCAACTAAGTTTAAGAAGCCCAACAGGGTCTAAATACATCAGTTTTTTTGTCTGAGTGGAACGTCTCAACAGTTATCTTGAGACATTGCCCTGCCTGTATTACAGCCCGAAGGCTAATCAGGCCACCAACACCAAGAAAGTATTGCCCTTGGATGACGCCATCCTTGCAACTCACTTGTTGTGCATGTGTCCAGCCAAGTGGCCAACCCCATACGATTTGACCAAGAATACCACTCGGATCAGCACTAGAGCCCTCTTTGTCCTAGAGAATACTGAGAACAATGCAGAACTTGATGCAAGGCCCTCCAGCATGATCAGAGCACTTAGGCTGAAGGAAAGTGCAAGATAGAGTCAATGAACTCTCACATCCCTAAGAATCCCAAGAAGGTGGGCCGGACTGACAAGCACTGCATGCTGTGTAAGAAGCATGGGGGCTGCACAAGAGCCACAATACACATGACTGCTGTGGTTATAACAAAGAGGTACTCCTATAAAAAGAAATGGGGGCACAGGTAAGCCCCATTCCAAAGAAAAGAAACTGGAGGCTGCAAGCTTTGCCCAGATAGTCCAGGCGGAGTTGAAGAAAGCACTCTGCAAGAAGTCACACAAGCGCAAGAAATGTCGCGTCAACAACTCAGACAGTGACAACGACTCTGACAACAGTTTGTGAAGTCATGGGACAGATAGCACTGGGGAATACATACTTGTAAGAAATGAAGTACCGCATTTAATAGTTACACTAACCCTAGTCTGAGAAAAGCTATCCAGACTAATAAAAATACAAAAAATTAAATTGAATACCACAAAAAGACAAAATAGTCTTGTTCCAAAACAAAAAAAGTCTAAATTAAAAATTTGAGACATTCCATAGACAACGGCGTCAAAGATTTTAAAAAATCTTACGACAAAAATATGTTCAGAATAAAACAGAGGCCACTGAGGACAATAATAACACTCCCAGTCTTAACTATAGTATAAAACAACCAGGACAAGTGGTTGCACCACGCACCAAGGACCGCCTTGGTGAATAGCCATCATGGAACCAGCGACTGAAAGGCAATCTTCCAGAGAATATAAATAACCTCCAAGGAGTCGCTCCAGTAACAAATTAAAGTCCTACTGAACTCAGGGTCTGATGAAGACCATATTTTCCTACCAAAAGGAAAAGACAAACCGTTTCCCTACCTGACCAGGCGGGTACCAAAGTCTTGGCATATGTCAAATTGGAGCTTCCAGACAACTGGACGGGGGAAGATCAGAGTTAAATTCTTTGAGTACTCTACAAGAAAGGAGTATTATCTACAACTAGATGTTGTCGTATATGATGAGAATATCATGAACAAACCAGGGTTTGACCTCATTCTTGGTAGTAATACCTTGAAATTGAAAGAGTTAGGAATTGTCCTAGACTTTTGGACAAAGGGAGTTACAATGGATGACATCTCACTGCCAATGAGAGACATCAACAAACTAGAGACCAGAGCAACAGTTGAATGGGCTTGGACAATGAACAATAGTATCTACCAAGACATGTCCAAAGAACTCCAAAAAATGCTTAAGGCAACAAAATGCCTCATACACATCGTAGACGCTAAATACGAAAAAGCAGATCTACGGGCAATGCACAAACCTTGGTACCCCAGAACAAACAAAGTTACTGGAGCTCCTACAAGAATTTGAGGAGCTATTTGAAGGGACACTACGTGCACTGCAAACAAAACACACCGGTAGCCTTCCGGTACACTCTCAAAATGTCCGAGTGTACAGGGAGGTTACCGGAAGTCCCAAGAGTGTACGGGTGGGTTGCCGGTTCTTTCCCATATTGTTTAAGTCACAGATACATTTATGAGGCTAAGCTTTGAAGCAAAAAAATCTTTAGAGTGTTTGTGTGTTTCATGACTCTCATTTTGCAAATCATGAGTTACAAACAGTAAGATTACCTGTTGGGTCTAGTTTTGGTGTTGATTCTAGGCTTGATCTTTTACTTTATTTGGTGAGGTCTTATTGGTCCTATTTCTATTTTCCAATTGGTTTCATATATGCTCTGTCATTTTTTTAAACACCCTCCATGTAGGAATTAAATATGAATGTTGAGACTTCCTGTCCCACAAGTATGTCCTGTACTGACTATCAGAAGTTACAGCACCAAAAAATGATAACACAAGAATAACACAAAGGGCTAAAATTTGGTAACATGTTGCTACATGATTGGTACTTATTCCTTTGTATCACTGCACCTCACTCTTGTGCAACATTATTGCCTACAGCATACGGTATAATACAATACCGTACCAAACTACAACACAGGTGCTTGAACCAGCAGCATCTGTAGGGGGGTGCCCTCTCACTGCTTTCACATCATCTCTATTTTTTTCAATTACATTGTGACCTAAGCCAGAAGCAGTCAAAAAGTAGTTGTAGATAAAGAAGTAGAAAATGAGGTATTCCAGTTGATTGGAAATTATTTTTTTATGAGCTATTTAATTGGGTGAGAATGAGGACTGTAAACTATCAGTCCTCATGCTTTTAACATGAAATTTTCATGGTAAATCGATTTGTGTCACAATTGACTATTTGTGAAGTTTTAACTGTGAAAACTTATCTGTAACATCAGGTGTTCCTATGGGGGAAGACTTGTTGTGATGTGAAGAACTTTCTTGGGAAGGACTTCTTGTGATGTGAAGTGTTTTTCTGTGGAAAACGATTCATGTCTTCTTGAGACAACACTTTTTGTGAAGTGAAGTGTTTATACTTCCTTTGTTGTGAAAGTTTATTGATTTGGGCAATTTAGGTCCTGTTTTGGGGTCTAAAAGCCCGGGGAGCTACCTTGGCTCATGTCACTCGCCCCCACGAATAGAGCAATAAGGTGTCAATGCACACGACAACATAAAACCTCCTCAGGAAAAAAATAACCTCTGGTAGGAAAAAAAAGATAGTGTAGCATGTGACAAAGCATAAGTTTTATGTGGAGAGAGGGGATAATGTACAGAGGTTATTTTAGTCAAAATATGGTGTGACTCTCTTTATGTTCAATCTCTCTGATTTAGTTCCGCATTGAACCCTTATGGTGCCATTCGTATGAACTGACGTGATGGTCCAAGGATCACTTTCATACCTGCTTTCTGTTTTGTGGAGGATACCGTCTTTTTGCAGCAGTACTTTGTCACCGGGCTGGTAGTCCCAGTCAATCGGGAGGCATTTTCCGGTCTTGCGTTTTCATCTGTTTGTTTTTGTCTGTATTCCCCTCTTTTTGACCAGTCAGTGATGTAGGGGACGTCAAACAACATGTCCCATCCAAACGTAGCTGCTCCTGGTGAGGTTTTTAGTACTGTGTGATAGGTAGAGTGAACGGGTATTTTATATTTATGGTCGCTTTTGGTCACTTTCCCCAAATGGTCACAAGATAAATGGCTTATATAATATATTAAATCGAAGTTAGTGGCAATAAATATCAGAAAGCAACTGGTTTGAAACGCATACTACAAGGGCAATAACATACATTTTTCTTCATGTCTGGATATAAACTTATGGGTTATGTAAATCCTGTTCACTAGGAGAGGGCAGTAGTGAACACAAATTTTTGAACGAATTCAACAAATTTGTTAGTACATTTTTTATTTATGTCTGTATATCATTTAATCACACCTTTCTTGTATGCTGCGTAACAACCATCCTGTAAGCATTCAAATTGTTATATATGTTGGATCCCGTTTTGAAAACCGCCCATTATCGATAATGGACGATCCAGCATCGATACTGGGACGCGCGGTTCCAGTATTGACGCCGGGGCCCGTAAAAGTAGGACATTTTCAATATGGGGATCGCGATCTTGTGACGTTTAGGAATGGGTAGGGCATGTTCTTTTTTTGGCAACACAACACAACGCATCCAACGCACACTGTAAAAAAAATTGACAATGGCATACTGATGTCTCCATTATTGATACTGGAATCGCAAGGGCCGTTCTAAAGTGCTGAACTTATCAATATGGGAATAATATCAAAATGGGCTACGCTGCAAAAAAATCCAGTATAGATACCAGGCATCCAGAATCAGAATTGGCATCCCGATATTGAAAGAAGGGGCAGGTAACGGGCCCCGCCATCAATACTGGAACCGCGCGTTCCAGTATCGATGCTGGATCGTCCAATATCGATAATGGATGGTTTTCAAAACGGGATCCGACATATACATAATCATGGGGTATGCATATTCACATTCCTACATGAATATTAAAGATACCATACTATACGCCTTTACACACATAAGGGAATGAAGGTTTTGATAAACAAAAATGCCAGTTTTCGTGCACACATTTTAAATATCCGTTGGTTGCTCACTTATTTGTGCCACATCGCTAACTTTTTTGTATGGTAGGTACCACCTTAATGGTACCATACCCATGCTGCATGCAGGCTGCTCCAGAACTGCTTTCCCCCACCATGCAAATGTCAGGCCAATTAGAATAACCAACAATGAGCAAAATGATTGTTTTGGCATGATCGGATTGTGATGATGCAATACCACCATGATCGCATCTTGAAGGGACGACTTTTTGGTAGAGTAGACGCGTGAAATGTGCTTGCTGTGATTTTTTCTTCCCGTGCTGCATGAATGTTTTTACGGTTGAGCAGTGGTTGCAGAAGACGAGCCCGGAGGCCCCCGGAACTAATCGGAACGACGCAGAAGATGAGCCTGGCGGCCTCACGGAACAAATCGGAACGACTCACAATATGGACGTGTCAGATTGGGGAAGTTGTTTTTTACGCAATCGTGCGAAATTTTATTAACACAACTGCACTGTCACGCTCCTTTGTTTGTGCAAAATCGATTTGTTATGTACATAACTCGCTGCACAGGTGCGTCTGTTTTATGTATATCAATTGTTTATGTACATCGTGCACATTATTTTATTAACACAACTGCAATACTCCTTTGTTTGCGCAAAATCAATATATCGATTTGTTATGTACATAACTTGCTGCATACGTAAGTCTATTATGTATTTTGTGTGTAAATTTATGGGTGCTACCTCTCCAGAGGAAGGCAAGAAGATGAAAACGACATGACATTCTATCATCTAAAAAAGGCAAGTACATGAAATTGTTATGAATATAAAAAACAGTTTTGACACTTTGGCATTTCCTAACATTGTAAAAACCTATTTCAGCAAAGGTGAGAATGTTGGGGTTTTTGTTAATTAATTATGTATATAACATGAACTAATGCTCTACTTTGACTGAGAGGGTTGCCATGGAAGGTTTTGAGCATTGGAAAAATGATGGAATGGAGAGTGGTATGTTTGTAACAGGGTTATGTATTTAACATGGTTCGTTTGGCATGCACCAGGTGAGTACCAACTGATTACTCCATGTTTAATGAGAGACACCGGCCAATATGGTGTTGATATTATTGGATGAGCAATGGGATGATTTCTTGATGTTCTAAAGAGATTGCTGTATCATGGTGCCGATATTTTTGGATTCGCACCGTGAAAAATTGTATTGATATTTTTTGGTTCTGTGAGAGGAAGATGCCTTGATGCTTTTTTGAAGATGACAATGTATCTTGGTGTCGAATTTTTTGGATTGCGCGGGAAGATGAAGATAGAGCTTTTCCATGGTGTTGATGTTTTCGGATTACACAGTCAAATGCTTTCGACATGTTTGGATGTGCGACTGGATGGTATCAATATTTTGGGATGGCTCCAGTTTTGGAATGCCGCATCATGGTGTCGATATTTTTGGGTTTCACAGGAACCTAACACTGCATTATGGTTGCAATATTTTTGGAATGGTAGGAACTTACGCCCCCCCCCTCGTATTGATCTATCGATGTTTTTGAAGACAGCGCTGAAATCATGGTGTCGGTATTTTGGGATTGCGAGGGAACTTACGCCCGATGATTGATCTATCAATTTTTTGAGGATAACGATGCATCATGGTGTCGATATTTTTGTGTGTGCACAGGACTAATGTCCCAGGATTGATTTTCTTGATGCTCTTGGGGATAATGCAGCATCGTGAGGTAAGGCCAGTTTGCAAGTCATACTTTCATTTTTCTCTTCTGAATGATATATATATATATATGTTGGGTACCAAATTGGCACAAGCCCCGTGCCGGAACTGGGCGCGATTTTTCGCCCCGTGCTGGAACTGGGACCTCGACAGCCCCGTTTGGGCACTGGGCCAAAAAACACCAATCGAGTGACGATTTGGGGCGCATAATCAGTTGAAGTAAGGTGATAGGGGTACCGGAACACCGAAAATTCTGACATGATGTTCTGACCTAAGTAGATAGGCCATCTGCTCGCTTCCGCTTCCCGCCATCATGTGGCCATCAAGTGGATCTTTTGCATCGGAGCTGCGGGAATCTGCCAGCTAAATGCTAAAAAAACAAGATAATGCTGTGAGGTGGCAGTTGATCGACGCCAGTGATAGAGTTTACGTCATTTAAAATCTTATTCTCGGGTCCCGGTGTGAACAGATTCCATGCGTCCTTTCTATATCAATCCCGCATAAAAGTTGTTTTACAGGCTCTCGTCCATTTTTCATGAAAACGGACTAGAGCTTATGAAATGGCGTGTATGCCGCTTCCCTTCCGTTTTACGCCTCGTCCCTTTTGTGAAAAACGGACGAGCGTGTAAAAGGACGAGTTGGGCGGGATTGCGTTAAATTTATACGAATTCCTGAGTGATAAGGCATGTTGCATCAAAAATGGCATGTTTGCCGCCAACATGCCGTTTAACACGCTCTCGTCTCTTTTCACTGAAAACGGACGAGGCGTGTAAACGGCATGTTGGCGCCAACATGCCATTTTGATGCAACAGCCATTCTGAAGAGAGCGCGTAAAATGTCGTGAATGGCGCGTGATTTAAATTATTTTTTAGTAACGGTCACGATCTGGGATCTAGTATGGTACTCACACTTGACTCGCATGACAAAAAGCTTATTTTGGCCAAAAGAGCCAATTAAACGTAATTTCCCTGATCTCCATCCACTGCATCGCTATCACATGCATCTTGCACATCATCCAACGCACTTGATTAGTGAATTAATTGATTAGTGAATTAATTGTTTTCTAGTGACTGTTTTCTAATAATAAAGAATACTATTGTGGTGTCATAAGGAAAAATCATGTTACTACATTAGTGCCAATTTGGGATGTCCCAAATTGGCACTGGACTGACAGTGCTAAAACACTGTCGAATTTCAAACTACATACTTAAGTACCCTCTTCAGTGCCGACATGGGGCGCCCCAAAATGGCACTAGTGTCAAATTGGGGTGCCCCGTCTTGGCACTGGTGCCAAGACGGGGCCAGTACCAATTCGGGGTTTCATCAAAAAAGTCCAGTTCCGCACGGACGTCCAGTTCCGCACGGGCGCCGGAGCGAAAAATCGAAAACGCCCGTGCCGCACGGTGCCCAAACGGGGCTGTCGAGGTCCCAGTTCCGCACGGGCGAAAAATAGCGCCCAGTTCCGGCACGGGGCTTGTGCCAATTTGGTACCCAACATATATAACACATGGATTTTCTTTGACCACACAAAGCGTGATGTTTGTGACGTTGTTATGTATATAACAGTGCAAATCAGTTGAGTTCTAGGGGTTTTCAACCACTGGTCGACAAAAAAGGTTTGTTCTTACATACATTTTTTCTTCATTTTGTGATATGTATATAACATTGGTATTCTCTTTGTCCGCACAAAAGTGGCATGTATGTACCAGTGTTAAGTACATAATCGCCCGGATCAAGTGGCTTCTAAGGTTTTTTCCACGACGCAGGATGACCCCTGCAGTGTTTTTTTTTCACCCCACCCCCAGGATGTGTGTGTTATGAATGTCAATTGGGTAATAAGTAGTAAAATGAAATTTATTGAAAAAGGATAGTACTTTGGAGTCAATTTATAACTTACATTCTGGTAAATTCAGCGACCATTTGGGGAATGCGACCAAAACTGACCATAAATATTGCAAACCAGCGAATGGCCTATGCGGCGTTTGTGAGAAAGTCAGCAATGTCACTCTTGCTGACTGTATCGGCCATATCTAAGTCAGCTGTGCAGAGCATTGCCATGATTGTTTGATGCACCCCCTCAAGTATTGCGTTCGCTTGTGGGTTCCTGACACTGGTCTGCTTATGCTTCAGACCATATGAATCACAGAGGGTCGCGAAGCGAAGTTTAATTCACTTTCGTTGTCGTAGATAATGTATTGATTATGTGGGTAAGGGCTAAACCAGGTCCTATTTATTATATTACCTACTGTTGCTGACGTCTTGTCAAAGTAGGGTTGTTTAGTTTGGACATATGTGTCTTTGCTCTTTTGCCCCTTTGTACCCGTGGGAGTATCAAGCTCCTGGAGCTGTGATACCGGCAACTCTACAATTTCGCACCAGCTCATTGCAGGATCGATCATTGTGACGCACATAAAGTTAATTTGTGTCTTGTCCTTGCCCTTGAGGGTGTACAGTCCTATCATGTCCACACATAATGCCTCCCATGGGTTGGTGATTGCAAGTTTTGTAGGCAGTTTCCGTATTTTCATTGCCTGCACTTGTTCACCTGGCAACTGTGACACTTTTTGACATGTGATTGGACTGTCATTCATAGACCTTTCCAATACATCAAAAGACGAAGAGTTTCTTTGAGAGGCTTGGTCCCCGGGTGCTGTAGGTAGTGGTAGAACCAGGCTACTGCACGGTGTTGGAGGCTTTTTGGAATGACCATTTTGCCATCCTTACAGAGAACTTTAATGTTCTCAACTAAGTGAGTTGAGTAGCCTTTGTGGAAGAAGCTTGCGTCTTCTTGTTGTGTCTCTGCTATCTCTCTGGTTGTGAGTGGAAAGATGGAGTCCTCTTCATGTTGATTCGCAAACATCTGGTTCATGGATTCCTCGGTGGTTGCTAGGGATGATTTCGGTTGTGCTGTGTTATGATAACACCAGCATTGTGCAAAAGTCATCCAGATTGACCTGTGATTTGCAACAGGTCCTTAGTCCAGTCATGAGATAGCATCCGCAACTTTATTGTGGATGCCTTTGATGTACACGATGTTGGGGCCATACTCTTCTAAGAGTAATCTCCAGCAGTACACTCGATCAGAGGTCAGACCTAGAGCATCCTGCATTAGGTTTTTGTGGTCAGTGTAGACCGTAATTTGTTGTCCCCAAAGAATGCCTTTGAACTCCTTCAGTGTTTCTACTATGGCAAGGAGTTCTTGTTTGGTCACGCTATATTTTTGCTGCGCCTGACTCAGTTTTCTACTGAAGAACACCAGCGGCCTGTTGTTTTGAGTAATTATGGTACCCAATTGAAATTTGGAGCTATCCATGTAGATCTCAAATCCATGCAAGTAGTCAGGGTAGGCCAAGGTAACATCGCGAGTGATTGTTGCCTTTACAGTGTCGAATGCTTGCTGGTAGATGCTGTCCCAATGCCACGGCTTTTTCTTGGTTTTATTACTCTTTGTGACTTTGGTATGTCCACACTCCCCAACTAAGTTGGTCAGTGGTGCAAGTATTTCACTGCGCCTAGCCCAAATATCTCTGTAGTACTGAACCATGCCCAGAAATCTACGGAGCTCTTTAACATTTTGTGGCGGTGTTAATGCAAGGATTGCCTGTACCTTCTTTGGTTGTGGCTTGATACCATCTCTGGACAACACATATCCTAGGTATTCTGTCTCCACGACACAGAAGATGACTTGCATGCATTCACTGTCAAGCCTGCGTCTCGCAACCTGATGAATACCCGTCTTAGTTTATTAAGGTGGTCTTCCAGGCTACCCTTGCTGATGCATAATAAGTCATCAAGGTAAGTTCGGACAAACTCATGGGTTGCCATTAGCTCAGACATCTTAGCTTGGAAGATGTCGGGAGAACATGCAACACCCATTGGTAACCGGTAAGAGTACTTACCCCACAGCAAGATAATGGTGCATATTTTCGACACATCTGGATCCAATCTAATGGTGTAATAGCCCATATTGAGAATGGTGCATATTTTTGACGCATCTGGATCCAATCTAATGGTAAAATAGCCCATGTTTAAATCAAGGGCTGTGGCATCTGTAAAGCCTTCTTGTTCTTGTAGAACAGTGCTAATTTTAGGAATTGGAAACGGTTTTCTCACTACACATTTATTTACTTCCCTAAAATTGCTGACAACCCGTACGGTGTTATCTTTCTTCCGTGTAATGAATGTGGGCGATGCCCATTCAGAATCATCTTGCCATTTGAGTACCCCTGAGTCACATAGCCTCTGTACCTCCTGTTTGGTGATTTCTACATGCTTCTAGGGTATGGGAAAAGGCCGGCCATGATATGGCTGTGCTCCTTCCTTCAACTGGAGGGAGACCGGCTTACAATCCCAGTCACCTAGTTTCCCACTGAACAGCTCCTCAAATTCTTGTAGGAGCTCCAGTAACTTTGTTTGCTCTGGGACACTTAGGTGTGTGCAGTTGTTCTTGACAATTGCCCTGAGATCCGCTTTTTCATATTTAGCGTCTAGTATGCAAATGAGGCATTTTGTTGCCTCGAGCGTACTTTGGGGTTCTTTGGACGTGTCTTGGTAGATGCTATTATTCATAGTCCAAGCCCGTTCAACTGTCACTCTTGTTTTTAATTTATTGATGTCTCTCATTGGCAGTGAGATGTCATCTACTGTTATTTCCTTTGTCCAAAAGTCTAGGACAATTCCTAACTCTTTCAAGGTATTACTACCAAGAATGAGGTCAAACCCTGGTTTTGTCATGCTATTCACTTTGTACTCCACAACATCGGGTTGTAGAAAATACTCCTTGCCATTGGAGTACTCAAAGAATTTAACTCTGATCTTCCCCCGTCCAGTTGTCTGGAAGCTCCCATTTGACGAATGCCAAGACTTTGACACCTGCCTAGTCAGGTAGGGAAAGGGTTTGTCTTTTCCTTTTGGTAGGAAAATCCATCAGACCCAGAGTCCAGTAGGACTTTAATTTTGTTACTGGAGCGACTCCTCAGAGGTTGTTTGTATGCTCTGGAGGATTGACTTTCAGTCGCTGGTTCCAGTTCCATGATGGCTATTAGTGCCGTAACACCGAGTCGGTCCTTGGTGTGGGATGCAACCTCTTGTTTTGGTTGCTTGAGACTATGGTTTGCACTGGGAGTCTTAATACTATCCTCAGTGGCTTTTGTTTTACTACTGACATTGTTTTTGTCGTAAGATTTTTTTGAAATATTTGAGGTCCTAGTTTCTGAATTGTCTCGAATTTTTAATTCAGACTTTTCTGTTTTGGAACAAGATTTTTTTTGACGTCCTCTCTTTGGTGACAGTCAATTTAATTCTTTTACTTTTATTCTGTTGGATAGCTTGACTTGGACTCGAGGTAGTGTAACTGTTAACTGCAGTATTTAGTTTACGTTTCATACGTACAAGTAATTCCCCAGTGCTATCCGACCCGTGCCTTCAAGAACTTTTGTCGGAGTCGCTGTCGCTTTCCAAGTCATTGGCACAGCGTATCTTGCACTTGCTAGACTTCTTGCCTAGTGCTTTCTTCAACTCCGCCTGGAATATCTGGGCAAAGTTTGCACCCTCTGGCTTCTTTTCTTTTGAATGGGGCTTACCTGCACCCCCATTCTTCTTGATCGGAGTACCTCTTTGTTATAACAGCGGCAGTCACAGGTGTTGTGACTTTTGTGCGGCCCCCCATGCTTCTAGCATAGCACACAGTGCTTGTCAGTCCGGCCCACCTTCTTGGGATTCTTGGGGATGTGAGAGTCCATCGACTCCATCTTGCGCTTATGATCAGCCACCTTTGCTTTGATCATGCTGAAAGGGCTTCGCTTCGAGTTCCGCATTATTCTCAATGTTCTCTAGGACCAAGAGAAGGGCCCTAGTGCTGACCGGAGTGGTATTCTTGGTCAAGCCGTATTGGGTCTGCCACTTGGCTGGACACATGCGCAACAAGTGAGTTGCAAGGTCGGCGTCATCAAGTAGCCTGATTTGTCTTCGGGCTGTAAAGGGCAATGTCTCAAGATAACTGTTGAGACGATCCACTCAGACAAAAAACTGACGTATCGAGACCCGGTTGGGCTTCTTCGACATGTTAGTTATGTAATACTTGAGGGCCTCACCCGCGTCATGACGGAACACCTGTAACAGGTGAAACGTGATGCACTCGTGAAACGAGTCCCAAGTCTTGGTGGGAGTCTCCATGTTTGTGACTCCTTTGATGTCTTCCCACGGAGCGTGAGTCACTTGGGCCTTCATGATTTTCTCCCATGGCTGTCGGGCCTCGTCAGAGAGGAGGTTTCCATACAGCTCGAAGGGCTTTGCTCCTGCCGTTGTGACGGCGAGCTTTGTGGCTTCTAGAGCCTTTAGGGCCTTGTCGTATATGGCCTTTGCTTCAGCTAGGGCAGGCGATACAGCCTCGGTGGTCATACCAGGCACATGTCCTTTACTGTCCTTCTTCTTTTTCTCGGAGTTGCGCAATTGCGCGTACTCCCCCTTTGTGATCTCAGCATTGAGCTTAGCTATCTCAACAGCCCTCTCTGCCTCGGTGAAGCTCGTGTCAAGCCCCATTTGCTTGCATGCCTGAATTGCGGAGCGTACATGCAGTAAGAACTGCTCGGGAGTCCCGGACGCCCATATTGCCACCTTTAACTCATTCCCTGTGTTGGGAGGAGTCAACTTGTAGTAGGTGGTCTTTTTGGTCTTCTCAAGGGCATCCTGCACGGGATCCTGCTCGGGAATTTAGCTTATGGGGGAATTCTTTCCTCCGACGCCACGTTCGCATTCTACCCACTTGAGTCCTTCAGGAAATGCCTTCACGGAGGACATGGCTCATAGTTTCTCTCCTAGACTAGTCCCTAAAAAACGTTTCTGGTAAGAACTCCTTGGAGGGCTGAGAAAGAAGTTGTTTGCACAGTGGTGCGCAATGAATGTAGTACTGTGTGTAGTAAAAAAATGTTTTTCTCGACTGCCTGTGGGTCATCGGGAGAGCCTTCTTTGTGTGGTAGTGCAATGAACTTACCAAGTTCGGCTATCGTATGATAGTGACCTAAGCCAGAAGCAGTCAAAAAGTAGTTGTAGATAAAGAAGTAGAAAATGAGGTATTCCAGTTGATTGGAAATTATTTTTTTATGAGCTATTTAATTGGGTGAGAATGAGGACTGTAAACTATCAGTCCTCATGCTTTTAACATGAAATTTTCATGGTAAATCGATTTGTGTCACAATTGACTATTTGTGAAGTTTTAACTGTGAAAACTTATCTTTAACATCAGGTGTTCTTATGGGGGAAGACTTGTTGTGATGTGAAGAACTTCTTCGGAAGGACTTCTTGTGATGTGAAGTGTTTTTCTGTGAAAAACGATTCATGTCTTCTTGAGACAACACTTTTTGTGAAGTGAAGTGTTTATACTTCCTTTGTTGTGAAAGTTTATTGATTTGGGCAATTTAGGTCCTGTTTTGGGGTCTAAAAGCCTAGGGAGCTACCTTGGCTCATGTCACATTGATACCCCACCAGCCCATCATTGGAACGCCCGCAACTCAGTCCACAGACTGAGTTTGGGATCCTGCCTGGCACCGCCGTGCTTCCAACAACAATTGGCAGCAGTGGCTCATTTTTTAAGGTGAGTTCTAGTGAACTCGTCTTTTTTCCATTATTCAACTCAGAACTCAGTGCACATCTATTTTTTTCAATTAAATATTTGCAGGTGTACCATGGGAATGGCCAAAACTCAGCCCACTGACTGAGTTAGCCCTCCCGCCTGGCATCACTGTGTAGCCAAGAACAATTGGCAGCTGCACATCAATTTTTAAAGGTGATTTATGATGAACTTGCCCATTTTTCATTATTATACTCACCACACGTCAATTTTTTTCAATTAAATATTTACAGGCCTACTGGCAAAATTGCCGACACTCAGCCCACAGACTGAGTTGGCCCTCCCGCCTGGCACCGTCATCTAGCCAAACACAATTGGCAGCGGCGGGTATATTTATAGGGTGAGTTCTGATGAACTCATCCATTTCTACCAAGTTATACTCACCATACGTCAATTTTTTTCAATTAAATATTACAGGTGTACCACAGGAATGATCGGAACTCATCCCACAGACTGGAGTTAGCCCTCCCGCCTAGCACCGCCCTGTAGCCAAGAACAATTGGCAGTGACGTGTCAATTTTTAAAGGTGAGTTATGATGAACTCGCCCTTTTTCATTATTATACTCACCACACGTCAATTTTTTCAATTAAATATTTACAGGCCTACTGGCAAAATTGCTGAAACTCAGCCCACAGGCTGAGTAGCCCTCCCGCCTGGCACCATCATCCAGTCAACCACAATTGGCAGCGGCGGGTATATTTATAGGGTGAATTCTGATGAACTCAACCACTTCTGCCAAGTTATACTCACCATGCATCAATTTTTTTCAATTAAATATTTACAGGCCTACTGGCAAATTTGCCTAAACTCAGCCCACAGACTGAGTTAGTCTACCCGCCTGGCCCCGTGATCTAGCCAACCACAATTGGCAGCGGCGGGTATACCTTTTCTACCAAGTTTTACTCACCACACATCAATTTTGTCAATTACATATTCATAGGTGTACCACGGGAATGTCTAAAACTCAGGCCACAAATTGAGTTAGTCCTCCCGCCTGGCACCACCAAGTAGCCAAGAACAACTGGCAGCAGCGGGTATAATTTCGGGGTGAGTTATGATGAACTCGCCCTTTTTTCACTCCATTTTACACAGCACATGTCATCTTTTTCAAATCATTTACTACATGCCTAATCGCAAAATGGCTGAAACTCAGTCCACAGACTAAGTTCGGCATCCCACCTTGCATGGCCTGTAAGCCAACAACAATTGGCGGTGGCGGATATACTTTCAGGGTGAGTCATTATGAACTCAATAATTTTTACAATTGTTTTTACTATATATAATTTTCAATCTATTTATTCTCAAGCCAGCCAAGGGAACGGCCGAAACTCAGCCCACAGACTGAGTTTGGCATCCCGCCTGGCACCGCCGTGTAGCCAACAACAGTTGGCAGCAGCATGTAAATTTGTAAGGTGAGTTATGATGAAATCAAACTATTTTACAATTGCTTTGATTTCAGCTTAGTTTCAATAAAATAATTAATTTTCTTCTACCTTGGTGCGGATGGTCCGCAGTATCGCTTTTTGTTTGGGACTCAAATTGTGGCATGTGTGTCGTTTTGGTGGGCTCTGGGTGGTGGGCGATGTGAGGGGTGGGTCCAGAATTTATATGATGTAGTAGTTTAATTTTATTAGTAAAGATAAATTGAACATA
Organism: Cyclotella cryptica; assembly: GCA_013187285.1. NCBI lineage: Eukaryota > Bacillariophyta > Thalassiosirophyceae > Thalassiosirales > Thalassiosiraceae > Cyclotella > Cyclotella cryptica. The sequence continues at coordinate 326,006 of JABMIG010000054.1, read as the reverse complement.
CTCCACTGAATATTACTTTAGTCCAACAGTATATAAGAACCGTTAACCCTCCCGTATGCTCCGGCAACCCTCCAGTATGTTCCGGTAGCCCTCCCGTACGCTCCAGTAACCCTCCGGTACACTTCCGGCAACCCTCCCGTACACTCCGGTAACCCTCCCGTACAATTCCGGTAACTCACCTGTACACTTACGGTATGCAACCGGTAAACATTTTTTTATCTACTAAGTAATGCAGTTATAGCCACTACTTGGATTGATATTGATTCTAAGACTTACTGAGAAGTCTGTTTTCCTGTAAAAATACCAATTCCTATTGTAAGTAGAAATAAATCGGAAGACTGGTTTGGGTCTCAAATGTCCGGTAACCCACTGGTAGACTCCAGTAATCCTCTGGTACACTAGTGTACCGGAGTGTTACAGAAGTGTACAGGGAGGTTACCGGAAGATGCCATTCCAGGGGGCTCCGGTAACCTCCCTGTACACTTGAGTGTAAGGGGAGGTTACCGGTGTTTTGTTTGCAGTGGTACTGGGATTGTAAGCCAGTCTCCCTCCAGTTAAAGCATGGAGCACAGCCATATCATGGCCAGCCTTTTACAATATCCAAAAAGCATGTAGAAACCACCAAAAGAGAGGTACAAAGACCATGTGACTTAGGGGTACTCAAATGGCAAGATGATTCTGAATGGCTTTGTCAACATTCATATTAATAATATCAAAGAAAGACAACACGCTATGAGTTGTCAGTGATTTTAGGAAAGTATACAAAGGAGTAGTGAGAAAAGCTTTTCCCATTCCCAAAATTAGCACCGTTCTACAAGAACAAGAAGGCTTTACAGATGCCACAGCCTTTGATTTAAACATGAGCTATTTTACCATTAGATAGGATCCAGATGCATCCAAAATATGCACCATTATCTTGCTGTGGGGTAAGTATTCTTACCTACAGCTACCAATGGGTGTTGCATGTTCTCTCAACATCTGCCAAGCTAGGATGTCTTAGCTAATGGCAACCCTTGAGTTTGTCCGAACTTACCTTGATGACTTATTGTGCATCAGCAAGGGTAGCCTGGAAGACCACCTTAATAAACTAAGACGGGTATTCATCAGGTTGCGAGACGCAGGCTTGACAGTAAATGCATGCAAGTCCTCTTTCTGTGCTGTGGAGATATAAAACCTAGGATATGTTTTATTCAGAGATGGGTTAAAGCCACCACCAAAGAAGGTACATGCAATCCTACCACAAAATGTTAAAGAGCTCCGTAGATTCCTGGGCATGGTTCAGTACTACAGAGATATTTGGGCAAGATGAAGTGAAAGATACTTGCACCATTGATCAACTTGGTTGGTGAATGTAGACATACCAAAGTCACAAGGGCTAACAAAACTAAGAAAAAGCCATGGCACTGGGAAAGTGTCCACCAGAAAGCATATAACGGCAACAATCACTCACCATGATAATTTGGCCTACCCTGACTACTCACAGGGCTTTGATATCTATACAGATAGCTCCAAATTTCAATTGGGTGCCGTAATTACTCAAAACAACTGGCCACTGGAATTTTTCACTAGAAAACTGAGTCTGGTACAGCAAAAATTATAGTGTGACCAAACAAGAACTACTGGCTGTATAGTAGAAACACTGAAAGAGTTCAAAGGCATGCTTTGGGGACAACAAATTACAGTCTACACCAACCACAAAAACCTAATGCAGGACACTCTAGGTCTGTCCTGTGATCAACTGTATTAGTGTACATCGAAGGCATCCCCAACACAGTCACGGATGCCATCTCATGACTGGACTGTGGACCCGTCACAAGCAACAGGTCAACCTGGATGACTTTTGCACAATCCTGGTGCTCCCACAACTCAGCACAAGAACCAAGGAATCCATGAACCAGGTGTTTGTGAATCGAAATGAAGAAGACTCCACCTATCCACTCACAACCAGAGAGATAGTGGAGGCACAGCAACAAGATCAAAGCCTGAAAGGACAATGCTATTTAACCCAATTGGTTGAAAATGCCAAAGTACTCTGTGTAAGGATGACAAAATAATAATTCCGAAAAGCCTCCAACACCGTGTGGTAGCTTGGTTCCACCACTACCCACAGCACCCCAGGACCAAGCGTCTCAAAGAAACTCTGTGTCTTTTGATGTATTGGAAAGGTCTATGAACGACAGTCCAATCACATGTCAAAAAGTGTCACAGTTTCCGGGTGAACAAGTGCAAACAATTAAAATACGGGAAACTGCCAACAACACTTGTAATCAACAACCCATGGGAGGTATTATGCGTGGAATTGATAGGACCGTACAAATTGACGTTATATGCATCACAATGATCAAGTCCACAAGCTGCTGGTGCAAAATTGTGGAGTTGCCAGTGTCACAGCTACATGAGCTTGATAGTCCCGTGGGCACAAATGGGCAAAGGAGTAAATACACACATATCAAATCCAAACAACCCTACTTTGACAAGTCATCAGCAACAGTAGGAAATTTTATAAACAAGCCCTGGTTTGACCCTTACCCATGCAGTCAATACATTATCTACAACAACAGAAGTGGAATCAAACTTCACTTTGAAACCCTCCAAGATCCATACAACCTGAAGCACAAGCCAATCAGTGTGAGAAACACACAAGTGAATGCAATACTTGAGCAAGTGCATCAAACAATCATGGCAATGCTCTGCACAGCTGACTTAGACATGGCCGACACAATGTTGCTGACTTTCTCACTAATGCCGCATGGGCCATTTGCTCTACCTATCACACAGTACTAAAAATATCACCAGGTTCAGCTATATTTGGATGGGACATGTTGTTTGATATCCCCTTCATTGCTGACTGGTCAAGAACAGGGGAATACAGGCAGAAACAAATAGACAAAATCACAAGATGGGAAAACATCACCTGCATAGACCAGGACTACCAACCCGGCAACATAGTTCTTCTGCATAAAGACAGTATCCTCCACAAAACTGAAAGCCGGTATGAAAGTGATCCTTTGGACCATCATGTCAGTTCATAAGAATGGTACCATAATCATAAGGGTTCAACGTGGAACTAAATCTGACAGATTGAACATCACGAGAGTTACACCTTATTTTGACTAAATTAAAGGAACATATACATCCCCACTCTCCAAAAACACTTATGCTTCATTGCATGCACACCATCTTTTTTCCTGCCAGCAATAATCTGGAGGTTTTACTTTTTGTTTGCATTGACACCTTATCGCTCCAGTCATGGAGGCGAGTGACATGAGCCAAGGATACCTACTGGTACCTCTGGCCCACATAGACTCCAATATGAGGACATGGGCATAACCATAAATAAAATTCGTACCACTAAAGGAGGGATCCCACCATACGTTTGGCAGGACCAGGGAGTCCTGCACCTGCAGGACTCACTGGCAAGATCAGATGCACAACCTGATTAGGTGCACTAAGACCCCAATTGGCACACTAGAATCCAACAGGATACAAACAAACCAAATGTAATCAATTTGCATACAAACTACATGATAAACTTGAGAGGACTCACATTGTGCAGTCCTCAGTTCTCCTCAGTTCTGTTCATTTCAATAGCCTAAAAAATGATTTTCAATCAACTGGAATAACTCATTTCCTACTTTGCTTACCTACAACAATTTTTCAACTACTTCCGACGAAGGTCATATAGATGTGTTGCTGACATAGGCCAAGAATCTGGAGCTTCCAGCTGGAACTCCATAAGTCTCCTTCACATTGTTTGATACAGAGGAATGACTCAAAAGTCATAAGATATGAGTTTCTCAGAAATCATATCCAAATAGGATTTCCCTTCCTAGAACTCCACCATACACATTGTAGGTGTTTTCTTAGGTTGAATATCCAATGGAGGATTTCCTTCTCAGGAACCTTCCCATGGGACAGTTCCTTTGGGCAGTTGAATATGAGCCAGTCATGGAACTGCCACAAATCACTGCCAATCTCTCCCATGATTATTTGTGTTTTTTATGCATGAGATAACTAGTATCTCATTCATCAGACATACAGTAGTATTAAGCTCATAAAAACAATGTCAGCAAAGTCTACAACAAGATTTTTTAAATACTTTCTGGCTTAGGTCACTATCAATTGATAACCCACTCAAGCAAATTTTTTTTGGACCGTCTGTCCATCGCCGCACTGTCCTTCGACCGTCCGTCACCGTCGAGCCGACCACCGTCCGTTCAACACCGTCGCGTCTGTCCTCTGCCAGTCCAGCGTTCAGCATCCACGTGTTCGCCCGTCAAGCCACCGTCTTTCGTGCGCCGGTAAATAGTAGCACCACGTCTGTGCTACGTGATCCCGCCGCCAACAAGATTCGTGCCAATCGTGTCTCCTTTGAGTGCGAACTGCCACGAAGCTCCTACAAGACCCTTTTCCTTGGAACAAGTCTCGGAGCAGCCCTCTCAAGAATGTCTGCTGAGAAAATTGCCCCTATTGGGCTTAAGAACCAAGAGTGCGAGCGCAGAAGGGGTGATGAGAAAGCCCCTATCCGTTATGTGCCGGATCGGGACCCAGTCCAAGAAGCTTTGGACCTCAAGCCTGAGACCCTCAAGTGCACCCTCGCAAATGGGTCAGAAACCCGAGTCACGGTTTGGTCCGGACACGGTACCAACGAGCAGTTTGTACTGCACGTGAACAAGGCGTATAGTACCGCCAAGAAAATGGGGCTAATTCCCGCCTACGATGATGCCGAAAAGGCATATGACTCGACAAAAGGTGATTGGAAGGCTGTTCTACGCGAACTTGCCGATGACCCCCTCAGCAAGACTGAGAAGGAGAAAAAGACCGCAGAGTCACTCTCCTAAAGGCCGACATGCTCGCCTTAAGGACAAAAATGACCGACTCGGCCCTAGAAGTTTTTCAACTCTACGCCAACCTTCTCACTGAGGAGGCACGTCAGCCCTGGGACTTAATTGTCAAGGAGCAGACAGAGTCAAGTCCCTTTCACGACATCTTTGGAGTCGAAAGGAAGAAGTCACCGGGCAAGACGTCCGAGTCATTCATGTTTTGCACATGACGCAGGCGAAAATTTGAAATTCTATATTTCAAATTGCCTCAAGAAGCCCAACAAGGTTCGGGTGCGTCAGTTTGTGCAGCGCGTGATGCAGCTGAACAACTACGTGGAAGACCTCCCGTGCTTGTATTACAGCCCGGCGCAAGTACGATGACCCAACAGGTCTACTCCTTCACTGACGCGGAACTTGCATGCCACATATTGCGCATGTGTCCGTTGAAGTGGCAGGACCAGTACCACTTGCTTGAAAAGTGCTATCCCGAAGGGGTTAAGCCTCTATTGCTCATTCTTGAGCAAATTGAGGTGGCGCACCCAGTGGATGAGAGGCAGTCGTCTTCTAAGCCTGCAAAGGCCCAAGGAGCTGAACAGCCCTCCAAGAAGTTCGCGCTAGGCGCACGAATTCCCAAGAAGCCCAAGCAAGCACGCACGGAGTATACGCCGTAGACAAGAACTGCAAGCTATGCAAAAGCATGGGGCGCACACACCACGCATAACACCGCGGAGTGTCGCCGGTACAACAAAGACGGAACTCCCACGCGAGGTACTTTCGGGCAAGCTGCACGAAAGTCCCGCGAGGACAGTCGCCCCAAGAAGTCCTACGCCCAGGTCTTGGCTTGCATGGAGAAACTTGAGAAGTCTCTCAAGAAAGCCAACAAAAAGGCAAGAAATGCTGCCATCGCGAAGAAAGTGACAGCGATTCTGACTCATCCTGAAGTGTTGGGTCGGGTAGTACCGGGGAAAATGAAAATAGTTGTAAGAAAATTAAAACTAACCACAAGTTAGCCAATTACACTACCCCTGGTCCGATAAAAACTACCAGTAAACAAAAATTAGAATTAAATGACAAAATTTTAATTCCGGATTATTCGAGTCCCTTAGTGGATGTAACTTTGAAAAATCTCAAAGACACCTCGAACTTGTCCACTAACTTTGATGTAGATCCCAACTCAGTGAGGGACACCCTACATAAATCAAAGTCAATTGAGGCATCTAACCCACAAAAATCAATGGACTCAGTAACAGCAGTACTAGCTGTACAAAAATTAGCGACTGGAAGTCAGTCCTCGACAAAACTCAAACACTTGTCCAGGAGTCGCAAAAACAACTTCTTGAGAGTACTATTGGACACTGGTTCCGATGGTGACCTCATGTTCCATGAAAAGGAACCACCAAGCGTTTTCCCTACTTGACTAGGCAGGTGTCAAAGTCTTGGCACACGTCGAATGGGTGCTTCCAAACCAAAGGAAGAGGCAAAGTTACTCTAAAATTCCTAGAGTACTCCAACAGCAAGGAATACACAGTTAAACCTGATGTTGTGGAGTATGATGGTAAAAAGATGGCTAAGCCAGCGTTTGACCTCATCTTAGGTGTAAAAACACTAAGAGAGCTTGGAATTGTTCTAGATTTTCGAACAAAGGATATTACCATTGATGAGATCATCTTGCCGATGAGAGACATCAACAGTCTGTCAACTAGCTCTAAGATTGAAAAAGCTTGGTCAGTTAACCACAGCATGATTCATGAACCACGTAGTACTGAGGAAGCCACTCAGCTGCAGTTCACATCTTAGATGCAAAATATGAAAAAGCAGACCTCCAATCAGTTGTTGACAACAATTGTCCTCACCTTAGTCTACAAGATCAAAATAAGTTGTTGGAGCTCCTCCGTAAATACGAGGACCTCTTTGATGGTACACTAGGTGATTGGAATACTGAGCCTGTCTCCTTCGAACTGAAGGAAGGTGCAAAACCGTACCATGGCAGAGCCTACCCAGTGCCACATTCAGTAAAAGAGACTCTCATGAAAGAGCTCAAAAGACTATGTGACCTAGGGGTACTACAGTGGCAGCCCGCATCTGAATGGGCTTCACCATCATTCATAGTACCAAAAAAGATCAGACTGTACGCTTCCTAAGTGATTTTAGAGAAGTAAACAAAAGGATAGTTAGAAAACCATTCCCGTTACCTAAAATTAGTACAGTCATGCAAGAGTTAGAAGGTTTCACTTTTGCCACAGCCCTTGATTTAAACATGGGCTACTACACCATTAGGTTGGATCCAGATGCATCCAAGATCTGCACCATTATATTTCCATGGGGTAAGTACTCTTACCTCAGGTTACCAATGGGAATTGCTGGTTCTCCGAACATATTTCAATCGAAAATGACGGAACTAATGGCCACCCTTGAGTTCGTAAGAGCTTACATTGATGATCTACTATGTATCACCAAGGGAACCCTGGAAGACCACCTGGCTAAATTGGAATTGGTCCTCTCCAGACTGCAAGATGCGAACCTAAAAGTAAATGCTCGCAAATCAAACTTCTGTGCCATTGAAACAGAATATCTTGGGTACATCCTCTCACGAGAGGGAATTAAACCACAACCCAAGAAGGTACAGTCGATACTTGCACTGACACCGCCCAAAAATGTCAAAGACCTCCGTAGATTTCTTGGCATGGTCCAATACTATCGAGATCTTTGGGCACGGCGCAGCGAAATGCTTGCCCCACTCACAAGCCTCGTAGGCGAGTGTGGTCATACCAAACAATCCAAACTTCTCAAGGTTAAAAAGAAACCCTGAAATGGACTGAGGAACATCAAAAGCATTCGATGACGAAAGGCCACTATCGCCAAAGATGTGTCCTTGGCCTACCCTGATTACTCAAAAGGGTTTGAGATCTATACTGATGGATCCAAGAGACAACTTGGAGCCGTCATTACTCAGAACAACCGGCCAATTGCATTTTTCAGCAGAAAACTCTCTGTCTGTCAGCAAAAATACAGCGTAACCGAAATTGAACTTCTAGCCATTGTTGAAACACTCAAAGAATTCAAAGGAATGCTGTGGGGCCAGCCTATTGTAGTCTACACAGACCACAAGAACCTCATGCAAGATGCACTCGGTTTAACCTGTGACAGGGTTTACCGTTGGCATTTATTACTAGAGGAATATGGTCCTGAAATCGTGTACATCAAAGGAATCCACAACACAGTTGCGGATGCGATTTCACGCCTTGACTTTGGTCCAACAAAGGACGCCAAGGAAAACTGGATGACCTTCACCAAATGCTGGTGTTATTACACTATGCAATCAGAAGAGGACCCATCCCCAGCACAACACTCAGACCTCATGAACTTTGTGTTTGCTAACCGCAGTGAAGAGAATGCGATCTATCCCCTGACAGTTTGGGAGATTGCCGCAGCTCAACACACAGATAAAATGCTGGACAAACTCAGCCTGCTGGAGGCATACAAACCTCAGCTGGTAGAAAATGTTCAAGTACTGTGCAAAGATGGCAAACTTGTCATCCCACAGGAACTCCAGCAGCGAGCAGTACAGTGGTACCATCACTACCTGCAGCATCCAGGGACAACCCGTCTCGAAGAAACTCTTCGCGCTGCGATGTATTGGAAAGGTTTGAGACACTCTGTCCGCACCTTTGTCAAAAATTGTCATAAATGCCAAGTCAACAAACGACGCCAACATAAGTACGGTAAATTGCCTACAAAATTGGTTGTATCAAACCCCTGGGAGGTACTATGTGTGGACCTAATCGGACCATACACTCTCAAGGGCAAAGACGGCACTGAAATTGACTTTATGTGTGTCACAATGATAGATCCAGCTACCAGTTGGTTCGAAATTGTGGAACTACCGGTAACTGAATTCAATTCTGTTACTCCCAAGGGTAAAAGGGCCTCAAGGGTACTAACACACATAATAAACCTAAAGAAGCATACTTTGATAAATCATCAGCACAAGTTGGCTCTTTAGTAAACAAGATCTGGTTTAGCCGTTACCCACGTTGTCAAGTAATCATTTACGACAATGGAAGCGAAGTTCAAGCTCAATTTGAAACCCTATGTGATTCATACGGTATCAAGCGTAAGCCAACCAGCATCAAGAACCCCAAGCTAACGCAATACTAGAACGGATGCATCAAGTAATCATGACAATGCTCCGTACCACTGAATTAGACATGGCCAATACAGTGGCTCCTAGTGACATAGCAGACTTCCTCACAGATGCTGCATGGGCCGCTCGCTCCACATACCACACGGTACTCAAAGCCTCTCCAGGTGCAGCAATATTTGGCAGGGACATGCTGTTTGACATCCCCTTCCTTGCTGACTGGAACAAAATAGGAGACCACAGGCAACGCCAAACCGATCGCAACACCGAACATGAAAACAAGTCTTGTGTCGATTGGGATTATAAAATTGGTGATAGAGTACTTCTTCGCAAAGAAGGTATCCTCCGCAAATCAGAAAGCAAATACCATAAAGATCCTTGGACTATATCAACAGTCCATACGAATGGTACTATCAGGGTTCACCGCGGAACAAAATCAGAAAGATTAAAAATTAGGAGAGTAACACCATACTTTGACACTACAGACACTTAAAATAAAGAACATGTCAGTGAATCACTCTTACTCCTCTCTCCATTAACACTTACGCTTGAAATACTGCTTCGTAGTCACTACTCAGCCAGGAAAGTCTTGTATCACCAGTATAAATTGGTACACAAAACAAGTGTCTTCCGCTCACAAAACAGGCCTCCCCATTTTTCCTTTCCAAAGAAAAGGTTTTTTTTCACACCTCACCTGACCCTCCATTCGTGGGGGCGAGTGACATAGGCCAAGAATCTGGAGCTTCCAGCTGGAACTCCATAAGTCTCCTTCACATTGTTTGATACAGAGGAATGACTCAAAAGTCATAAGATATGAGTTTCTCAGAAATCATATCCAAATAGGATTTCCCTTCCTAGAACTCCACCATCCACATTGTAGGTGTTTTCTTAGGTTGAATATCCAATGGAGGATTTCCTTCTCAGGAACCTTCCCATGGGACAGTTCCTTTGGGCAGTTGAATATGAGCCAGTCATGGAACTGCCACAAATCACTGACAATCTCTCCCATGATTATTTGTGTTTTTTTATGCATGAGATAACTAGTATCTCATTCATCGGTTGTACAGTAGTATTGAGCTCATAAAAACAAAGTCAGCAAAGTCTACAACAAGATTTTTTAAATACTTTCTGGCTTAGGTCAGTTGCCCAAGCCCCTGCATGCTCCAATGGCCATTATTGCATTTCTGTTGTTGTCAAGACATCACCAGTGGACATTGCTCTTCCATCAACATGAGACAGAAAAGAACACACCACCTCAGTCCAGTGACACACCACGCACTCAATGCTCTGATGCCAAGATTGTCAAGTCTCCTTTGGTACATCCTCTCATGCTGAGGTCATCAAGCCTCCTCTCTCACTTCCACAAACAGATATTGACACTAACATAACACCTGTTCTTGACATCACTCTCATGTCCAATGTCCGGTAGAATTATGAAGGTTTGTTTTTTCCTGCTTCTGTGTTTTTAATCAATAGACTTTGTACTGTATCGTTTACCACCTCACTTGGCTTGCTTTGGATGCTGATGTTGCAATCATCTTGTTGCATAATTCTTTGTCTCCTGTGTCAAAAGTGTAGCTGTCAACCAACTAAGTTGTCTGGATTTGCTTACATTGCTGCCTTGCGTGGGCAAGTTGTTGACTATTCTGCTGTCAAGTTTGCTGGTTTAAAGTGAGCAATGTAATGAGAAAATCATGATAAGGATTTTCATCCTAATCAGTCATGCCATTGCATCCTCTATGAATGCCACTCATGCACCATGTTTCATCACATGATGAATTGCAGCATGAGAGAGGGCTTCATCTTCATCAATGCACTGCCTCTTCTATACTGATTGCCATTCTATAAACAAGAATTGACCAACTAACCCTACTGACTTTCCTCATCACATTGAACCCAACCACAGGTGAGGGAGGGCTCTAGTGGTGATTTTGTTCCATTGCCATTTGTAATTGGATCACTGTGGTTGTAACTAAAAACAAAAATGACTACAGACTCTTTTGTTTGATTGCAACTGAAGTCAACAATCATCCTCTTGAATTGGGGAGCTTTGTAGGCAACTGTAAGTGCATCATGATGTTGATTGTTGATTATTGAATGATGTGTTGGCATGTAAAACATATTTTGATGCCTTTTCAAAACAGCAAAAAATGTGACAGGCGTGATTTGACAATGTTCATTTTTGGTGCTCAAATTAGTGTTTCCCATATGAGATAGGAGATTGAATTTCTTACACTGCTTTTAGTAATGAGCAGCAATGGTTTTAACATGGGCACCGACACAATCATGCAACAATCAACCTTTTAAAAGTCACCTTTTTATGTTAAATTCATAAACTGATAAATCATTAACAGAATTGCCACTGAATCACTGTTGAAGGGTATGGTTCTCTGCATAGAGAGACAGCACAACACATCAGTATGTATCATGAACATAACAGTGAATTGCCATATTACAGGTAGTACAACAGCAACATCAGTTCAAAGTGATCACTTAGAATAGGAATATACTCAAAATCTATATTGCAAGACTAATAACTTTGTGAGGATTTCTTCCCTCTACATGCAGTATAGTATTTTATGTTCCTCTACCTTGGAGAGCTTAAATATTCCATTTTGTATGGCAATCTTGCTAACTTAAAAGGGGGAAGCTGAAAACCACAAACATAGAGTTCATGAAACCCTACATCACAAGAAGTTGCCGGAAACAAGCCAAGTCATAATAATTTAAGCTACAACATCTATGTGAACACAAGAAGGACACTTACATTAATAAAATACCTATTAATCAATGCATCTCTACTAATTTGACTTCATCATTGACAAACAAAAAATGAATCCCCAAATGAATACAAGCACCCAATCAAGGCCAGTGCCATCCCTGCTGTCATCCAAATCAACATCAGCATAACCATACACCTCTTCCTCTGTTTCTGCAACTCTCTTAAACAAACCTTCTACACTCACAAGCCAGAATGTAACATACTTCCGGTACTGCTTATGCCTGTTGACCCTCTCCATTCCCTTTGGGGCCAATAATCTTCTCTATGCAGTGAATCGTGTGCTCAATGGACCAACCGAATGACCTGCTTGCTACATCACACATAGCTGGCTACGCCGCTTTGGGAGGTGGTGGACAAATACAAGCTTCAGATTGTGATTGATTATCCAATCATGCAAATGCCACGGACCAACGATCGCTTGATCATGAGTATTGCCCACATATCGGGCATAAAGGGGATGTCTTGCTACGAGTGAACAGGTGTCGCCTGTTTCTATGCTCGATATTTCTATCAGATTTGGCAACAGCGAACGGACGCTCACTCGATAATGATAGGTGCGATAGAAGCAGAGCCCATAAAAAGGACAGTGAGTATTCATTTCCACGGGAATGTCCTTCCCCAGCTGACTGGGAGGAGTGGGACTCGATGTGGTCTAAATTCTGCCAACAAGATGGCACTTTCCCAATTCATTTAGGGCAATGGATCAACGCAACACATCGGGCGGTGGCGATGGTTTTATGGAGCTGAAGAAGATGTAGTAGTGGAGCAAGACGGTGATAGGTTATGGGCATACCGCCCAAGCGCGAGTCATTCAAGTACCGCCAAACAAGGAGTACGCGGAAGTATACTTGGGTAGGTGATTGGACTAGGAGTGGAATAGACGCCTCGTGCCAGTAAGCGTACAAGTCGAGGACGATGGGATATTATTAGGTGTCAGCGGGCCGAAGTTATACAAGGAGGAAGTCACAGAGGAAAACAGCTTTTGGGAATATGTGAAACAGTGGGGGGGTGAATGGATGTGGGAGAACATCCATACCCCATTAGGTCTGGAAGCGGCGGTAGAGGCAGCAACACACGGGACAGCGGTGTATGTAACTGACGGCTCGTATAGTAGAAATATTCGATCAGACATCGACGGCGCAGGGTGGGTGTTTTACTGTAAGGCAAGGAAGAAAATCGTTTTAGAAGGCTCTTTCTACGAGTGGTGCGACAGAGCAGGATCATACCGCGGCGAGCTGGTAGGTTTGCTATCGGTGCATCTCTTTGTTATGGCAGTGGAACAGTTTTATGACCTACCAGAAGGTCCTCGAGGACTACTGGGGTGTGATAATCTCGGTGGTTTGAGAAAATCGAGAGAGCGCAGACGAAAGATTCCATCTGGCGCAAAGCACGCCGACGTGCTTCGCGTATTAAGTCGAATACACGCCGGGCTACGTGGAAAACTAGATTATGAGCACGCCTATGGTCATCAAGATAGGCATAAAACGTGGCGACAGATGTCTCTCCTTGAGAAACTAAACAAGAGATGTGACACATTAGCAAAGGAGGCCGTCCACCGCGGCATAATGGAATGCTCTCATCACGTGAGCATGAGGCGGCAATTGTTACCTATGGAGTGCGCGGCAGTCCTTTACGAAGGCGTAAGATCAGTGGCGAATGCGGTAACGAAATTCGCTTCCAAATTGGTAAGGTGGAGGCTAGGCAGGTGTATGTCAGGAAGCTTGGTTGGCGGGCTCAGGTCTTCGATAATATAGATTGGAAGGCGCGTGACAATGCTCTTTCTGGTAAACCAGATATGTTCCGACAGTGGCTGTTTAAGCAGAGCTCGACTTTTGCGCAAGCGAAAGAACATGGGACGTTGGTTCGATCGGAGCACACTCGTGTCCCAACTGCCAGACAAAACAGGAGGACGCAAGTCATCTACTGCACTGTCCTGACGCAGGCAGGTTTAGTTTGTTCCGACGGAGGTTAAAAAGTTGGAGGAATGGCTATGCAAAAGCCACACTGACCCAGAACTCTCGAGGATACTTCCGTTGTATATTCTTCGGCGAGGAGAAAGCAACTTATCCGAGATTCAATATCTTTCACGGGATCTGCAGCCTTTCGCATTTGAACAAGATTTGATCGGCTGGGACAACTTCATGATAGGGCAGATCTCTGGTCAGCTACGCCAGTATCAATACGCTCACCTTCTCAACTCTCCGTCGATAATGTCAGTAGACGATTGGATGGCTGCCTTCATTGGCAAGCTGTTACATATTGTGCACGGTCAGTGGATTTATCGTAATGTCTCTAAACATCATGAAAAACTCGGTTCAATTCGGCGAGCAGAGAGACGAGAACTGCTAATGGAGATAGATAGACTTATTCATGTTCGTCCCGAAGAAGTACCAGAGGAAAGCACATTCTTGCTAGAGGTGGATTTTGCTAGACTTCGAAAGGGGAACTTACGCCTCAGAATTATTGGGTTCACGCTATCAAGGCAGCTATGGTCGCAGGGCGCCGACGAACCTTTGAACGTCGCCGCGCGCGCGCGCCGACTCCTAAGGCAGGTCCATCCTTGCTGCCAATGGTCCCATTTGCTATAACTGACAATATAGCTTCTACTGAGCGATTTCGAGCAGTTAAGCGAATTCACCTGGGTTCAGGCTCAGTACAAGACAAGGCAAATAAACGGCGCAAGCCTGATTGAAAAGCCTACGGTGTGGTATACATTATATAAATTGTGACGTGTTGTGGCCACACTGAATAGGTCATTTGCCGGCCTTGCTTACGCCGAAGAGTATCTCAATTACTGTCGCCCCTGGCGGCCATGCTGTGTGATGCATAGGCATTAAAAGTTCCTCTGGACCTCGCTTTTGTTGATTGTTAGTTAGTTAAGCGCTGATTTAATATGTACCTTTACCTTGCTTCAAGATTGAACCATCGCGTGCGAGGGGTCTTAATCATCTCCACCTACATTTCTGAGTATGATTCTTCGTAGAACCATTTTGGCACAGCCATTCCAAAACTTAACTGCATCCCTCCCCTCAAAATTTTGTCCTGCTTGATATATTGCTGCGAGGAAGATCAACAGTAAACAAGTCTGTAAAGAGGATGTCCTTGCTACCATCTACTGCACTGTAGAGTTGGTAACGAAGCTCCAGTTGACAGAGTAGATCTCAATTCAATTAGGAGTAGACTTTGTCACAGAACAGACATCAAAGTCATCTGCTGTATTGTCCACATACTTTATTTCTAGTTTTTTTTGTCAAAGGATGGCTTCTTTGGGGTAGCCATAGTGGCTTCTTCTTCTTCTTCTTTAAGGTCTTGAATTTCAGAATTGTCAATGACAGTGTCTTTTGAACCAAGACAGATATCTTCCTCCTCAGATTTTTGGCAGGACCTGCCTTTCTTGTCTGCCAAACAAGAGAAGTTAAAGAGGAACAGGTAAGTGTAGATTTAAAATAATCCACAAATCAATTCATCTCTCCTCCTTCTTCAGTCTGGATTGAGTTCCCCTCGCTCCTTTGATCACTCTAGGGGTGTGTAGTCACATGGACTGAAGACTTGTACGTGTTGTGATGCCACTCTTCAGGATGAAGTGTCTTGATGGCTGCAAGGCTGGGATCTTCAAGATTAACCCAACCTTGCTCAACAAGATTTATCAGCTTTGCACTGTCAGCTGGTTTATTGTGGAAGGTACTCTTATGTATAGTTTGTTCCAATGGATGGCACTATAAGAATTATGCCAGACAGTTATGAGATCTGTTGGGTGTGACAAAGTCAGTCAAGCAAGCACTCTTTAATGAGTCAGAGTGTTTGCGATGGACAGTGCATCAGGGCATGCAAAGTAAACATGATGAGATGCATGTGTAACTGAGATCTTGCATGACTGGTTTTCAGCAAGCAAGAAAATGAAGCGTTTAAAGGAGGTCACGGCACAAACATGTGCAAGTGTATACATCTATATTATCATACCCGGGAATGGCATAGGATTTAAAAACTTCATGTTAAAAGACCATTTTTCAAGACAACGTGTTTTGAACAAAAAGGTGCTGTCATTGAAATTTGCTCTGTCTTGATTTCTCTTGTAGAAACTATACTAGTTCCTATATGTATAGGAGTAGTAGTAAGAAACATATCTGTTTCAACATTAAGCCATTTCTCAATAGACCTCTTTTTGGCAAAAAAATGCATTATCGGAACATCGGACCGTCTTACAAGACTACGCTCATGTTCTTGAGAATATGATTCAGTACATTCTTCAATCACCACTGGTACCTATGTTCACTGTGATGTTTAGTTGTCATGAAAAATTCAGTATTTACATTGCACACTGCCACTTGATTTTATCATGCATGAGCACCTTTTGGCAACGCCACTACCATGCTCATCAATCTGTGTAGATTATTCAGAGCACTTTTGTAGCACCACTCTTCATGATAAAACTATAATTTGTCATCTCATCCCATCAACCAACTGTTCAAGACATCTCATCACATGACCTTGCTTGGGACCAAGTTTCAACCAGGATCTCTTATCATAGCATGGATCCTCCCTCTTATTACAATGGCACAGAGCTGCATTAATCACAGCACAATGACAGTACCTCTCATGAGAGAGCCCTCCATCTCCAGTCAATCTCTATGTATTTGGAAAGGACATCTGGAATAAATTAGAAGACTGCAGGTTTCAATCCTACTTTGGTTGTGGTGTGGAGGTTACGGTCAAGGTGTGGAGTGTCCTTGTTCATTTTGCCATCCTCCCTGATCAAAGACAGAATCTTCATCTCCTTTGGGCACTCTACTTCATAAGTATCACCCAACCGAAGAAACTGCATGTACAGCTGCAGGTGGACACACAGGGGCAATTGGCCCCAAGACCATTGACTATACATTTGGCCATTCATTGACACCATCACCAACGTGTATCCTTACATTGTAATTTATAAGCAATGTATCATTGCTTTGATTTTTATCTGGTTCTATTCTTGTTCAAAACCTTTCAGATTTTATTAAAGAACATTTGCAGGTTCATTAGAATAAATTTGTAATTTTAATTAATTATATTTAAATAATTCATAGTTTCGAATTTTAGCTGAGTTAATTTTCATTATTATTATTTATTACCTTCTTTTGAAGTTATTTTTTCAGACATAATTGGCAAAAAACATTTTATACTTCAAACATTTTTTGAACTAATAAACTAGTGTTTAATATGATTAGTAAAACGACTGCCCACTCAGTGTTATTGGGACAAATTTTCAAACCCTTGAGAGAGGCGGGGAATAGCATTTGTTCAAATTAAAGAAGTCAGGTGTCAGGTATGAGGTATGAGGTCGCCCTGTCAATTTTAGGCTGGAAGATTTGCTGGATCAGCAGGCCCCATCAACCAGGAGTCTACAACCACCCGGAAAATGTTCAATCATCTCTTGCATCACATTTGGATCCATTAGAGTGGGTAGAGGCAGATGATAGATATCTCGCTGAGGGTCCCTTTCATACAAATGCCCTGCTTGTACCACAATCTGTGTGGAAAAACAAATCTAAGGGTTTGTATTCCACTAAAGAGTGCAAGAGGAGGCAATGCATTGGGAAAAGAGGCTGAATGTTCATTTTACCACCAGATAGGAAAGAAAAGACGTGCCTTGGCTTGGGAGCCCATGAAGAAGAGGGCACAAAAAGCAAGTGTAGATGGTTGTTTTTAAAAGTTTGTGCTTTTCTGGTAATGTCTCATCAAATGTGTTCTCTATGCTTGATATAATATAACTTAATATAACTGTAACATCATTACATTCATAACAATTTTCTTTTCACTGACAGGTGTTGTTGTTGGTTTGACTTGACATGTGATGTATGGTTGTTTTAGCTTTCACGGGAAGCTTTCAGGTAAAGCTTTTGTCTTTGTGTGTAGTTGATGTCTTTGTTGTATATGTAACAGCGTGGCATATATATTTCTGTCTGACTACCAGAATGTGATCTGTGGAAGGGTTGGGGGGATGCTGAGATGGTCTTTGAACATGATTTTGAAGATTGGGGGCAATGGAGAGAGGAACAGGAAACAGGTGAAAGCTTTTTGAAGTGTTATAGGTTTGCTCTTTTTTGGTCGAAATTTCTCTACTCTACAATTTGTGATATAAATATTGCACTGTTACATTCATAACTTATGTTTTCTGTTATTGCTTGACAGATGGTGGTTTGCTGGTTGACTTTGAGGAGGGAATATGTGTGACAGGGGCCCATAAGAATTTGGGGAGGTTGGGGGGAAGGTGGATACAAGGCATTGTGGATGTGTGCGGTTGACTTCTTTGTGTTGTATATGTTGGACCCCAAATTGGCACTGGCCCCATGCTGGAACTTGGACCGATTTTTCATCCTGTGCTGGAACTGGGACGCTGACGTCCCCATATAGTTGCACTCATTGTGAAAATCAACCTGGAGTGCCAATGTGGAGACATGTCTCGACCGAGGTAGAGAAGTTTAAGAGTAGCAAGAACCTTGACTTTTTTCTGAGGTAGGTAAATAAATAGGAGTGTTTTCTCACAAGTAATAGCCCTAGTGGTCAATTTAGGTAACAAAATGACCACATATGGATTAGCCTTTGATTGTGCAATATAGGAACAAAATGACCATTTGCAATAAATTAATAATATCAGTTGATACCATTTAAGCCCACTTAAGAAAAATTGCCCATCAGCAAACCATGTTTGATTGCTTAAGGAATTGCTTCTATATAGAGGATATGTGGCAGCCTTCACGATTGTGAAATAGTGGAGAAAACAACTGGTTGTTGCAGGGAAAAGAGACCACACCACTCTAGCCCACTCAAAAACATATTGCCCCAGCAGCGAACCATGGTTGATTCCATCAAAGGTCATAGGATTGGGTACTATTGGAACTGGAACCAGTGCCAATATGGGGTGGGTGCCAGTTTGGGGTTTCAAGGCTCTGGCCCAGTTCCAGCACTGGACACCCAGTGCTTGAACTGGGGGAGACAGACTTAATTTTTTGGTCCCAGTTCCAGCACTGGGTGCCGCGTATTGGCACGGTGCCAACATGGGGAAGTCCTTGTCCCAGTTCCAGCATGGGGCAAAAAGTCAGTCCCAGTTTCAGCACTGGGCCCACTATGGGGGCTAACATGTATGTAACAACATTGCTCATGAACTTTTGTGTAACTTCCATGTGTTTTAATGCTAGAGTTTGTGCAGTGAATGATGTTTTTGCAATATATGGCTGGAAATAGGGAGAGGAATGCTTAGATTTGTCAGTTTATTTGTCAATTTTGGATTAGTTAATAGCATCTAAATTATATGTAAAAGCGGAAGTGTTTTGGTGTCAATTCTTAACTTAAGATCTGGTAATTCTTTAGACCATCTGAGGAATGAAACCAGATGAGACCACAAAAGTTGTAAACCGTAGTACTTACTCTTTTTCAAGATTCATAATTCCGATCCCTCACCTCCGTACAAATTCGCAGTACCATTTTGTTCATCGAGTTAGTTTTAAATTGGTATAGTATTTCCTGTCATGCTAGCTTTTAAGTCCTGTTCATCCTTGAGAAAGCATCTTAAAATGATCTCCTTCATGCAAACCTCTCAAATTACCCTACCCTGTTTTCCTGTTTTTTTCACAGTTTCACAGGTTTCCGTTTCAATTGTATGGTAGGGTTTCACTCACATTTTTGCGGGGTTTGAACCACTTGGCATCATGCCAAGCCGATCCTTATTGCTATAATAATATAATATGGCTGTATACAACAGGAGCACTATGTATAGACTATGTATCCTAGTGGTATCACGATACCACGCTGGCCAGACGGGATTCCAAAAAACGGATTTCAAATACACTAAAAAAGGATTTTGGCACAAACAAAGTAACTTTAATGTAGTACAAGTCTGAGGTCACTTTGAACCATTGAATGTCAGATATCTATGGCCACTGCTGTAGCATCAATATGCACCCACTGTCACCCGACCAAGATTGAAAACCCCTCTGGTAATATGTAGTAAAGTCATTAGTAGGAAGTTTATGTGACTATCTGGTTGAATATGTTGCCTTTTTTAATTGACAGTGACATCATTTGAAATAAAAGAGTTATCGATGTTTCAACCAACTTTTACTGTCAATTGATTTAAATGACTCATTATTATTTTGAACTTCCATGCAATGCATCTTTACTACAAAGGACTCATACATTGGCTTGTGATCATGTGTTGTGATTCTTGCTTTTATTATTACTTGAAGCAATATTTTTATTATGACAATAATTTAAACTGAGTCTTTTAAATCTCCCACCTACAGAAGCAGCAATCAAAGAATTTAAAAAATTATGCCTAATTGAGAAGGTTTCAAAACATTCACAATAATCATCCAAAGTATCCAGTTCTTAAAAGAATCACTTCAAATCATTTTGTACATATTGTGTTTATTGATACACAAGTAGTGCCAACAATGGCATTTCTTTGGCCTGTGTAATACTAATATCAAAAAATTGTCACGGTCTAATTGATAATGTATATTGCACTGAGTACTTCGTTAGGTAAGATACATGGTATCGTACGCTGGTGTGTTATTATGCATACAGATTGACCACGACACCTCGCGTCAGAATTTTTGGCCATCAAGTTCCACACCGTCTGTGTCAAAAAAATTAACCATGACAGTACGACACACCAAAAGAAACGGACTAAACCCACCGCAACTCCATCAGTTTTTGGCCAACAACCTTCCTGGTGGCATCGCCGTGTAGCCGCCATCGCGGCGCATTCAGCCATGCTACACATGGTGGTTAAGACCCGGCACATCCAAAGTTACAGCCTCCCAAGTGCAAAAAGCCCTTGGCAACAAACTTGACGCCTGCGGTGACTTCGTATCCCCCTTGGCGCTCACCTCCGTGGACAATGGGCGAGGACACGTTGCTGCGCCGCAGCGCGGGAATTACTCACGAAGCCCTCCTCTACTCTGCCTCACCTGGTGGCAAGATTTCAGAAGCACCCTCAGAGATCGTCTTTGAAATCTATTGAAATTTGGAAGACAACGTGCATAGTGACAAACTTTGGTATGCAGCGGCACCGCAATAGACGCGCCGCCTCCAAACATAATGACGACAACCACCAGACCCTCAGTCATATTCCGACATGTTCGATGATGATTAACCCCGCGAATCAATTTTAACGGGTCCACATTCCTTCCCATATTTTCCTAAAGGTGGGCCGGAACCAAAAAATCCCCCAAATAGAACTGCTCATCATATAATGGGGTATGTCTCGCAGTGGGGCGGAATTGATGTAGGAAGTGATGAGCCACATTACTTGTGTACCATATTGTAATTCGACAATTCTATTAAACTGATCACTAAGGGATGTACCTCATCACCCGTATATGTTATATGTTGCAATCATAAATAGGCACGCTATTTCCGGCTGCAGTGATTGATAGACTGGTTCGTCAACTTGGTGGCAAATGTCTTAAAATGGAATTTTCTTGTCTCCCTAAACATTCATTTTCACATGCATATCACAATCAACAAACTGTGCCAGAGGAATGGTCTGGAATTGACAGTACTGTGGAAAATCTCAAAAGTAGCGACACTGCAAGGAGTGCAAGAAAGAGGGAACCTGTTGTTGCATTTGGATTGCTTGAGACTTCTGATGCAGAGGTACTAGCTACCAAGTTAAGCGAATCGTTACAAATTCACCATTAAAATTATGATGAGATTTCTAACCTTATCATTACAAGTATTTTGACATTGCATTCCAGTTTAAACTTTGAACCATGGCACCATACCTTAATGCAGCAGAAGACTGAACTATCGGGCAGTATTGCAGACTCGTAACTTAATTCCCCCCCTACAATTCCATTCGCCTTAATAGAACTGATAGTGGAATCGGAACAGAGGTTGTGTCAATCATCTTCTAGCAAATTGATTACATCTCCCGACGATGGCATGGATGGCCAAGACCCAGCAGAGGCAAGATTAACAGGGAGACTACCTTTATTGACGACAGGATCCGAACCACCAAGCTTTTGATCATTGTCATTGTACTTTTCAATTGAATACCTCTCTACCTTTTAAACTCTTTTCATCTCCAAACTTGATATGATGTGGATTGACATTCGCAATGATGTTAAAATATTCCATTGCTCTGACACAATTTTCTGGTCAAAATTTCTCAAATGGAATGAGGTTTGGGCGAAACAGACCCCCACTAAAAGGAAATGCCAATTTGACGCAGCCTGACATGCTTGTATGGCAGCTTTGACTTAGGTTTTCTTGTCAAGGTTGTATGATGCACCACGCTTGTAAGGTACATCCTTGCTGTTAACATGGTAGCCATGTTCACTAGAAAGCTTGTATAACTCGACTTCCATTACATTTCAATATGGAGTAATTGATGTTGAGACAGATGATGGTGAAATATGGTGGTGATGATGGAGGGCATTGCTGAGGGTATGCAATATTCAATGCACTTGGGAGGCTGTAACTTTGGATGTGCCGGGTCGTAACCACCATGTGTAGCATGGCTGAATGCGCCGTGATGGCGGCTACACGGCGATGCCACCAGGAAGGTTGTTTGCCAAAAACTGAGGACTTAAGGGAAAGTTGCATAAAAAATAAAAACAGTCGAACTGGATACTTTTTAGAAGCATCATACAATATTTAACACGAATATCTTGTGGAGAACATATTTCCACTGACTAGGAGAACAACAACTCAGGAACAGTTGTTGTTGGTCGAAAGGCCTAATCAATTATTTTTTAATTTAGCGAAGGCCAACGGACCTTTCAAACGTACTTTGTCCTGTAGATGAGGCATAAGGTACGGATGGTAAGAAAAGTACATTTTCAAAGATTCGTACATTTAGGTACCGATCTTTGGAAATGTACCGATTTCTGAATATGTACCGATACATGTCGAAGGTACATTTTGAAAGATCGGTACCTTTTACGGTAGGAACTAATACGATTTCTACAGGAAAAATGAAATCGGTACATTTTCAAAGATCGGTACTTTTTAGTACAGCTGTGCACCACCCTCAGACTACATGAGAATTACCTGTAAAATTCAAATTATTTTACGATACTCCTCACTTGTGGAACTTGTGCCAATCATCTGCCAATCATCAGCTGACGGTCAATCCACACAAAGCTCACACGACGTATCAAGACACAACCATGTCAACAAAAATGATATTGACCGGAATCACGATATCTCGGAAACTACAAGTACCCGGCGTTGCCCTAAGCATCGTGACGGACACATCGCAGTGTCCCGCATCTCTTGAACCCTTAGGGCAACGTTCGCCCTACCACAACTCGCGCTCGTCCACATACAAACTCCACGCAAAAAAAAACTGATCAACATCACGCTTCTTTTCACCATCAAGGCAACATTTGTCCTCATCGCAACTTCGCTCGTCCACCAATAAACTCACCAATTTAAGCAAGATTGGGGCCCATTACTACTCGCCTCGGCCCCACACTAGCTGACAAAAAACTGACCTACATCATGCCTAGGAATTCATCAATTCAAGTCCATTCCAATGGATTGGTACTTGCCTTGATTTTGCAAGATCCACAAAAGCGGGCCAGATACAGTGACAGGTGGATCTGCGATGAATCATGGTACCAACTTTTCAAGAATGACCCAACAATCAAAAGAGCAAACATAGTGAGGTCGCTTCACTATTTCAGTGGTACTGTTGAAAAACCAAGCCACCATCCGTTGCACCATTGCGAATTCAACACCTTTTGTCCTCACTTCTACCTAGTACGTCTGACGCAGCCTACAAAACCAACTCGATCACCGCCGTGTGGTTTAATGCGCATACGACAACCAACCATGTTTGCGGTACACCAATTGATATCGATGGAATAATAACTCCCGCAGCCACACTTCAACACACACCGACACCTACAACACTGGCCCAGACTCCTGCTCCGCATGAAACTATGACAGAAAACAATAATTCAGTATTGCCTCCACCTCAGCCACAGAAATTGATGGATCAGTTTGATGAAAGACCAATATACTGGGAATCACCTGAGGCAGCCATACTTTTTGGGTTTGAGCATGGAGATGACGTCGTGGAGGGTTTGCACGGATGCATCATGCAATTAAAGTACGCTGTTAATACGTGCAACGGATATTGCAATATAGTCGAAGGAAATGGCGAAGATTTGTCTAACAATGATATATTCGACTTAAGAACTAAATCTTTGTATTTAATCAATGCATATGATTTAGCGATTAAAAGAATGGGTCGGGATGGTGTGCAGTGGGTGAATCATGTTTGTACTGAAACAATATCAACAATGCAACGTACTGGAGTTGAAACAATTAAGTCTGGACGAACATTAGCAAATTGGAACATTATGTTCAGGACACAACGTGGCAAATTTCCCCATCCGAACCAGCACGTTGCCAATGGAAAGAAAGCTGTACCGTTAATTTTTGAAGTAGTGCCACAGTTCAAAGCTGATTGTTTGGACTACATCTACGCAAACTTTGACAACTTTGTGGTGGACATGCTCCGAGACGAGATTATAGAAAGGATACTTCCAAAACATGTTAAGCAGATCGGTGAAAAGGTTACAGATGGTCAGTTAACTGAAGGCTGTGATGAGCAGACTGTGTTGCAACGATATACCAAAATACCTCCATCGTATCGTGTTGTTCTATCTTGGGTAAAGTCAATTGGTTTCTATCGTGACTCAGTAAAGAAAAGCTATTATAGCGACGGACACGAAAAACCAGAGCAGAAGAATCATCGAGCACGACACACTCATCAGTACTTAACAGAAATTGAACCACTGTGTCAACGATGGATCTCCGTTACTCAAAGTGAATTGGCAAATTTAAATTCAATGTTAGATATTTATGATCCAATCATTAACGACGGGTATGAATATGAGACGGAAAACAGTGTTAAAATGATTGAATTCCACGTCGACGATCATATCGAAGTTACAAAAAATGGCAGAGCAGAAGTATCCCGGTTTGGTGGATGTGTCAGTGTTCGGCGATCCCCTTGCAAAACCTATTATTATATTTGGACAAGATGAAGCAATATACAATCAAAATCTAGTCAACTCGGTACAATGGGTATCACCTAATGGTGAAAGACCCATCCTGCCAAAGAATAATGGGATGGGGAAGATGATTTCGGCAATGCAATCTCGAGAGACAGGATTTGGCAGTGGAATCACTGAAGATCAGCTGAAAGAGGTAAATAGGAGACGGAGGGTCAAGAATATTGCGACAAGGATGCAGCGATTGCCGTCAATGGTACATCTAAAAAGTCTCCACTTACAAGTGACCCTTTCATATGGACATTTGCGTTTGGTGGAACCAATGGCTATTGGACGGGCAATCATACCTTGGTGCAAGTCGAAGATTGCTTTGATTGTTTCCATGTTTTATTTGGGTGTGAGATGGAGTGTGTCATGCAATTCGATCACAGCTCAGGACACGCTAAGAAAAGGATTAATGGATTAGATGTGAAAGGAATGAATAAGGAATGGGGTGGGTCGAACTACATGCGACCAACCATGATCAAATCAGAGGACGGCTTTGTTGGACCGTATTACGATAAGACAAATCCTATAATGGTGAAAGTTGGAGAGAATCAGACCATGGTGTATGATGAGAATGACATAGGACCATTTCATCTTACCGACAACGAACGTGCTAATAAAAGTACGATAAAGTGACACCCATCCCGGTCACTGCGCAGAAACCAACAGATGTTCTAAAGAAAGATTTGGTTCGGGTGCTAATGGCAACTGATTTTGAAAGGCAATGGGAACAACTACGCTGTTAAGTATGAGACTATTTGATCTACAAAGCAAAGCAAAGGCACTGGACATCCCAACAAAAAGAACTGAGACTGAGAAGACAACGAAAGGATGGGTCGGCAAACCAAAAGGCATTTTTCAGGTATTATGGGAGCGAGGATTCATTGACTCCTTAAACTTCAAGAAGTACAGGATGAAGCTTCTTGATGACAACGGTGAAATAGTCCCAGAGTTCTCTTTGATTCATCTGTTGGAAAGCTGTACAGATTTTATGAACGAAACAACTCAGTTAGAGTACATATGTGAATGTTTGGGTGGACGAGCTATAATTACCACAAAATACCACTGCGAATATGCCGGTGAAGGTATTGAATATAGCTGGGGATACTCGAAGGCAATGTATCGAAGGGCACCACTCCGAAGGAAGAAGGGTAAGCAAAATTTTGATTCTCTAGTAGCAAAATGCATTTCTCGTGAGATGATTTCAAAAGACATGGTCAAGAAATTCAGCAAAAGAGCACGTCAATACATGGTGGGGTACAAGCTGATGGAGATGGATGCAAATAGTAAAGATGAATGTCAACAAACATTAATTTCACAAGGGAAGATCGAGCGAATGAAGAAAGTGTTGAAAACTCACAGAGCTGCTTTAGACTTTGATTCAAAATTTGTATTACAAAGTGTTGCCGCGTCCGATTTCCATTGGGATAATGAAATTGAAACAGATGCAAAACAAGAAAGGAAACTTGGTCAGTGTAATAAACGAAAGATAAATTAAATAATAATCTTCAAATGTTGCACGTACCTTTAATACTATTCAATCATTATGCAATCCTTTCCCCACACATAAACCATGTTCACCAAATCTTTCCCAAGACACAATTGTAATTGTAATAATAATGGTACCTGCAAATGATCTCCCCCCCATTGCAGGCGTAATTGTTAAAACTTTGCTGCTTTAGACTTTGATTTTCAAAGTTGTATGAGAGAGTGTTGCCGCGTCATCCGAAATTCAATTGGAATAATGAAATTGAAACAGATGCAAATTGATAAAATAAACATAGTGAGTGTAATAAACAGAAGATAAATATAATAATAATGTTCAATTGATTCACGTACCTTTATCAATATGCCAGACTTCTGCAAACCGGTTAACTAATCATCTTTCCAAAGGCGCAACCATAATTCTGATAATGATGGTACCTGCGGGTGATCTCCCCATCCATAGCAGAAGTAACTGTCATAACTTTGATATGTTTGTTGTGTAGGTAGTCAGCATATGGAACCATCTCTTTTGCGAGGTACCCCACCTTGCACGAGCCCTTAAATAGGGCGATTTCAACACACTCTTTACCCCTGCGCATATTGAGTGTTTTCTTGGCAATCAGGATGGATCCAACCGTCACCTCTTTGCCACAAATATCATGATCGACGGACCTTCGACCATCACCCCCGTGGGTCAGGCCCACTATCTTAAGGCGTTGAGTATTCATAGTATTCTTGATGACGACTCGTAGTTCTTGTCGTACCAAGGGCAAAGTTGGGGCAGGTATGTGATGGCAGTGGGGGCGAAGACTTCTCTAGGAAGTGTTAGTGTATGATTTAGTGTGCAGTATAAGCAATAATCGAGGATTATTGTGGTTGCAGTGGCAGTGCGGTCGCAAATTTTCAAGAATCTACAAGAATTATATTGTGATGGCAGTGGCAGTGCGATCGCGAATTTTTGATATCTTCGTTCGAAGTTTGACAGAAAAATAAACAAGACAGGGTCCGTTTTCGGCATTTATAGTGCGCGTGTCATGGGTTCGTGTAAAATTAATACAGTGTCTACTGTATGTCGTTCAGGTCTCGTGCACAGCTGTACCGATCTTTGAAAATGTACCGATCTTGCAAAATATACTTTTCGATTAATCAGTACACATTTTGAAAGATCGGTACATTTTGGTACCAATTTGAGAAAGGGGCTTAAGAGTTATTTCTTCCTGCATCTTGTCCATGTCGTGTCAACAAATAAAAACAAATACACGCGATAAACTGCTCTCCAATGTAGAGAGCTAAACAATGCACCTGGGTCGGAGTCCTAAAATCTTGTAGATTGTACTCAATGCTCTAATGCCATCATTGTTATTCTTGTATGAGTCACAGTATTGGTACTAACCTACCGTATATCTCTGATGACAAGATCCCACGGATTATTAGCTCTTTTTTACCCGATTTTGTCACATTTGTGTTTTTTGACATGTTAATCATCCTCGGTCATTCTAAAAACACTAGAATTAGACTCTCCTTGCCGAGAGCAACATGCCCATATGCATAGCTCCTAGTATCTCCGGTTGGTTGTCGAGTTATCACATTTTATCGCTCAGCTCACATCACATCACATCACGTGATAAGCACACACAGCACAACAAGGTTCGACGAAAAGCAAGGGAAAAAGCAGCCTACTCTACAGTACCGAGGTAAATAGGGCGGATACCATTATTTTTTCTCCGTGTTAGGACCACTAACTAACGACGGATTATAGGATTTATTTTTATGTATCTTTTGACATTTTTAGGGTCTTGTCATCAGAGATATACGGTACATTCTTTCCCTTACGTCCTGTTGCGGTGGGTTTAGTCCGTTTTTTTTGGTGTGTCGTACTGTCATGGTTAATTTTTTTTTGACACAGTCGGTGTGGAACTTGATGGCCAAAAATTCTGACGGGAGGTGCCGTGGTCAATCTGTACAATACAATACGCATAATAGTGCAATACAAAGCAGATAATATCATGGTACCATAACCTTACTCGAAATTTTATCCTTGTTTCAAGGATAAAAAAATTCTGGCCGAAATTGGTGAAATCGTCGAATTTTTATCCTTGAAATAAGGACAAAATCGTCTGTGTTCGTTCTCAAGGTCGCCATTTTCGGGGATCGTGTTGCGGTCTCTCGTTCTCGACACCATTCATCAGACAACAAGTTGGGCTATCTGTTGGTATGTTTCGGTCGTGTTGGGTGCTCTGCAGCCTCAGATACGAACCAATGCTTCCGACACTTATTCTCACAAAATACCTACCTAAATGGAGTTTTTTAGGCTTTAAGCAGCTTTTGACCCGTGGCAGGTGCGCAAATGGATGCGTGCATATGCGTGCATATATGCGCTATTAAGAGTGGTCACATAGGAGTTGGTACATTTTCTACATAATTTTTTGTCCTTATTTCAAGGATAAAAAAATCACCATTTTTGAGATCAAATGGACATGCCTGCCAAACTTAATGAAACAATTTTGCATCAACTGCATGTTTATCGCCAAACCTTAATAATCAAATACCAATATTCACGCAGGTATCAACTAATTTCCAATTGGTATGAGTCTGGAGACTGTCTAGTTGTGTTTTTATTGGTCCCCGAAAACATTGGTTTTTATCCTTTTTTTAATCCTTTTTGGGACCTTGAGTAAGGATAACAGATCATGCATGGGGCCTCATCGCCCATTTCCCCCACCCCTTTACAAAAGGCAGATTTTAACTTTTGCATCATGCTTGCTCAGACCCGTTCTGTCAATCCTATTTATAAATAGGTTACAGCCTATTTATTTTTGACTCGACTCCCGTAAATAGGCACGAAATCAGGTGTATTGACAGACATTACATTTTGGCACTCTCGATCTTGATGAGACATTGAAACACGTGGCGGGGTGGATTCGCATTTTTTGTTATGTACGTGAATGAAGAAAATATCTAAAAATGTCATGTCACATCTAAATAGGCATTAAATATGGATCAAAAACCTCTTTTCAGATCTATTGCCCCTCGAGGAGGTTTTTGCCTATTTAATGCCTATGTATTGCTTCGAGCCTATAAAACGCATCGCCAAAAATATATAGGCTCCGATATAATATAGGCAGTAAATAGGATTGACAGAACGAGCCTCAGTTTCCAGAACCATTAATCAGATAGCTCGCCATTCTAACATGCGCAGTCCATCCTTTCTTGGAGTCGCATTAATCACTTTATCCTCGGGTGCGTTGTTGCTCCCTCCAGCGTTTCTGTGCTTTCACTTTTTTGGCGTAACCTGCCGGTCGTCATGGACGCCGATGTTGCGGATGCCAACGCCTCCGTCAACGCTCCCCGCGGCAACAGAAGAAGTAAATGCATCAAACAGCATTGTACTATTGTTGGTTAAGTCATTGGTAACATCATTAAGAGAACATCATTCTCCATTCTATTGTGACAACATGATGGGTGGCATTGATGTTGAACGGTCATCGCTCTCTGGAATTACGCAAATATTGGCACGCATCTTACTTAGAATCGCCGATACCTTTTCACTGACGATTTCTAGAACACCGCAGTTAGTCGCATCGGGGTTGATTTTTTACGTCGCCATTTGCGCAGGATATGCAGGGTTTGTGCATTTAAGATTATTTTGAAAGTCGTGGAAAGCTCTTTCGTGATGTCGAAAACTCTGTTATTCACTACGCACCAACATATCTTCAAATTTTTGAAATTGCGGGGCAATAGAAGTAACTGTAGACGGGATCCAGTGATCTCATTTCTAGCAATCATCGCATTCTCGTATTCCATTGCGAGGCGTCGATTTACTGTTATGACATGGTGGATTCGATGTCTACACTTTTGCTGTTCTTTATCCTCTTGATCTTGCCCTGTGCATCATCTGCAACATGGCCATGGAACGCTAATAATGCCGGCGCCCCGCCCAAAATTAAACCGAAGGTAATCCGGCCATCCGGCCCAACAAATGTCACTCTTTTTGTAGTCTCACGTACAGAACTTGGAGTTACTTGGGGTCCGCCGCTCTATGACGGAGGCAAGGCCATTTCAAAGTATTTGGTTGAGTGGGATACAGACAAATACATGACGAGTGGAATCGCATCACCTTCCAATCCGTACGAAAACGGCGTCGACGGTCCTCTCGTCCGATCTGAAGTCGTATGGGACAAGACGGAATTCAGGATTACGGGCTTGATCGAAGGACAGAAGTATTACGTCAGGGTTTCTGCCTATGGCGATGGATACTCTCATGCGATTTCGACTAATCCATTATATGCTATACCATCAGGGACGCCTCCAGGATATTTGACAGACGTATCGCTCTCCATCGCATTAGGCACGGGAACCGCAGATCGACTACGTCTCGCCTGGTCGGCGGCTGAATTTGATGTCAACGGTTTTAGTGTTTTACCCAAGGGGTGTGCTGGAGGAGAGACACCACCGTCATCTCCCGATGCCGTGGAAGCGTACAGAGTCCGGTGGGATACCCACCCGTCACTTTCCAACCCCAAGACCTATGATATTCCCGCCGTTAGCGGTGATGGAGTCCGAGAGCACTGCTGTCCTTCTGGTCCAAGTGGAGTATGTCAGATTGAGCTTGGTGCTGAGATTCAAACTGTTTCCGTCACGTATCCGATGTCGTCCGTTCCATTTGACGAGGAGCTCTTCGACAGCGGTAGCATCCGGATTGCCTATGTTGGATCTCAGAGCAAGTCCATTAAAGCACTTACCCCTGCGCAGGGTTCGAGTCAAATGTGGCTGTCTCCGGCAGCTAGTTTATCAACGATCAGTCCAATTAAAGTTGGAGACGTCATTCGCATTAACAGCGGCATATACTTGGTGTCAAATGTCGACACTTGGCCCGAGTACATATCATTGTCAACAGAGTATCAAGCAAGACCTGGCGAGGATTCGCCAACCACCCAAGCGTATTTCAGCACACCTCCTCAAACTTGTTTTGACGTATCTGGATTAGGCAATTCCGCCGAAAACTTTCGGGCACATATTGCTGAAAATTTTGACAACAGCCCTTTCAACGAGTCAATCACAGTGAGCAGATCTACTCTTATCACCAAGTCTTTTGCCAGTGATGGCACTACAGAAAAGCGTATCGTTGGTTATGAATACCATGTCACTTTCATTGGTCAAGGCTTTTCCTCGACTATCGGCCATCCTGTTGAGGATCTAATCATTATGTCCAAACATTCCTCTCCCTTTTCGTCCGTGGGCAGCTGCAGTGAGCATTTCGTATCGTCCGGGTTCGATGTTTCTGGTCAGGTTTCTCTCCAAGTCTCCACCAAAATGGAATCTGGATCGATCATTCCAGGTCAGAAATACTACGTTCAAGTTGCTGGAGTGAACGCCCAAGGTGTTGGACCATATGTACCTTCTTTCCCGGAGTCTGAAACGCCAAGATCACTCTCGGGACTCGCTCAAAATTGTCGTGTTTATGCCCTGCCTACATCGTCATCTTCTCTAAAAGTAGAATGGGATGGCGTTCAACCCTATCACGGTCAACAACCATCGTCCTACCGTGTTGAATTTTATGATGTGGACATCACCTCGACAGAACCCGTGGCTTCACATGTAGTCGACGAAATTGATGAGAGCTCTCAATACTCGATCACTGTGCCTGATTTGGTTCCTGGCGTGAGATACAAAGTCCTTATCGTCCCTGTAAATGAGCTCGGGGAAGGTGGGCCAGACTGGTTTGCCGAGTTCGATCAGAGTGGATTGGTTCATGATGACGAATACTCTTCGACCCAGAACTATTTAGAGCGGTCTTGTCACGCAGTGCCCACATGCGAAACCGGATCTATTGAATGTACCGAAGCCGAGAGTGGAGCTTTCGTAATCGTGGCACGCTCCATCCCACCACCACCAAGTATAGAAGTTGGGACGTATTCAAGTGTTTCGGATCGGAATAGGTTTTCAGCTGCCTCAACCCTCGTGTCTTTTCTTTCGCCTTTAACGGATCATAATCAAAGCACTGGCATGACAACGGACAAATTCCGGATTGAATGGTCAACTGGCATGTCGTTTCGTCCAACGTCTTCCGACGGTTCAGTTTCATCGTGGTCTGCGGAAGTGGTCGCTTCTTTCTCAGACGGAACAGACGAGAGTGCATATGGAGAATACATGATCGATTCGCTGAAAATGGGCGCGCAATACTTCGTTCGGGTTTTCGCACACAATTCTGCTGGATTCGGAAACCCATCAATAGTTGTTCCTGTAAAACCAGCAACCAGACCTGACCCACCTTATGAACCCGTGCTGTCTAGTGTGACTGACATTAGGAGTTCATCAACAGATTCGCGAGACAGCGCTATCATTGGGACGTCTCTTAGCGTGTCCTGGCAACCGCCGAGAGTAGACTCTGAGCATGGAAGGCCAGACATGGTCGGGAATGGAGGGGATCCTGTTTCATCGTATCTTGTTGAGTGGAGTAGAGTTTCTTTCGATAGCTACAACCCGACCATAATTGAAATGAACATCAAAACTTCTGCAGGATCAGGAGGATCAAGTGCATCGGGATTGCTGTATGGGTCATTTCGGCTGATCGTTGACACTACTCTGTCATCTGAAACAGCTGTGCAAGGGATCTATACCTCGGCCTCGATACCCGTCGGATCGTCTGTATTTGAAATGAAGACTATTTTGGAGAATATCCCCAATATTGGCGAGGTCAATGTGCATTCTCCAGAACCATTTTCGTGGATTTTTACCTTCCTTAGTGAAGTAGGGGACGTTGGCATTTCTGTAGCAGAGAATGACGTGGAGGACGATTCATCGACGGCAGGTATTATAGAAATTACGAGGCTTGGTGTAGGCAGTTTACCTGCCAACGCTGCATACGGATTCGAAATTATTGACAACATTGACAAAATGACACCCGACCTAGCGCTTCATTACTCTATTAAGCACTTAGTTCCAGGTATGGCATTATTTGTAAGGGTTTCTGCGGGCAATCGAGTTGGCTTTGGGCCAAGAAGAAAGACAGCACCCGAGTTTATATCACCAGCTCTGCAGCGTCCAGATATTCCAACCAGTTTGTACTCCGACGCTCCGCCCTATCTCTCTGTCCGTTCGCCTACGTCTCTCGAGGTGCACATTGGTCCTCCGACTTTCGATGGGGGATCACCGTTAACTACTTTTTTTATCGAGTGGGATCCCTTGCCAACGTTTAGCTCATCAAGGCTCGGCGATGGATCCGCTTTAGGATCTGCTCGAGTGAATGCAGCGTCTCGTCTCTGTTCCTCATGCGTCTCTCACTTCAATTTGTCAACAAACACCTTTGCTTACAATGGCGACGAAGTGATAGCCAAGCTTTTGATTCCCCAACGAAAGATTATGGTGTACTTTTCAGACGACAAAACACACTATCTTTTTTCTATAGTCTCTGTAACAGCCAGCACTATTACTGTCTCGAACAAGCACCTGAGAGTCTTACCTCTTCACGATATGAAAAGTCAAGATGGCGTCACTTCTAGTAATTTGGAAATCATCGGAACAAGGTATATCATTGATGGCCTCTTGACCGGGACGAAATACTATGTCAGGGTGTCATCTGAAAATGGTCAGATGGGAACAGGCAAATCTGTTTCAACCGCGCCTCACCACGAGACACCTAGAGGATTCCCTCTGGCTCCTGGCGATGTAACCGTCAGCGTCACAGACAAGCATACTTTATCAGTGTCTTGGTCCAATAGCACGTATTTGAATGACCCCGATATCAAGGCCTTCAAGGTGGAACGTTTTTGCAAGAGTGATGCAACGAGCAGTGCGTCGGTTTCCTTCTTTGGAGAGAAAGAGTCAGTTGAGTTTTCAACGGTTGGGCTCGGCTTAGTTGGGGGAACGTTCACTGTTTACTTTGGTGGATTTGACTCGTTACGTGTGGTGGTAGGGCACGCCAAAGCTACCAACAGCCTGAACTATATCGAAACACTCGCAGACTTGACTCCTCATCTGCAAAGGGGTGAAAGCATCATGATTGGTGAAGATGTATACCTTGTTCATCCTACAGAGCCCTTCACTCCATCCCGGCTTCCGTTGTCTGAAAGCTATCACGGTATAAATGACGAAAATGCTGTTGTTTATGCACGCTCAAAGTCGATGCCACTTCCATTTGATGCATCAGCAGAAGAGCTCCAAAACACACTAGAACAAATGCCCTACACGAATCACGTGCAGGTCAGACGCGAAGTCGCTGAAGTCTCAGGTGGTTATCGATGGTTTGTGACATTTTCATCCAATGTCGGTCCGCAGCCAGCGTTTTCAGTCGACACCACCTATTTGGTTGGTGCAAATCCTTCTGGGTTCACAGTGACTCGTAGCGTCACGGGAACAGTGCCAGATTGTTATTTGAGTGTTATTGCTGATGATCCAACAGCCACAACACTCCAATTACATGATTTGGTGACTGGAAAGCCATACTATATCCGCGTTGCATCGATCTCCGATTCAGGAGAGAGCGAGCAAGTCGAATCCATTCCAACGTACATTACACCAGGAGGAGTTCCAGATCCTGTTGCAATTCCACACATCACGCCATTGAATGAAAACACCCTTCTTGTGACTTTTGAAACCCCTCCTGAGTCGAACGGTGCCGTTATCGATTATTTTTTTATCGACTCGAGCAGGGACCCGAGTTTTTCTAGTATTACGCGAATTGTGGCCAAGCCTGATTACAAGGTTCAACGTATCACAACAAGGGCTCATAGCATACCATGGGATGATAGTTCAAGTTTTACCCTATCTCTTGGCGATTTCCATGGAGATTTTACAATACCTATTAGTGGTGGAACAACTGTCAGTGTCCTCAACGGTGGCAACACACTAATCCGGACTACCGGTTTTGAAAGTTTGTCGTCATTTGCAGCGAGAGGTGACTACATTGTCGTTGGTGGATCTGAATTCAGAGTGTGCCTCAGCACTCTGGAAGCTACCCCGCACGATGATTCGCATCTCTCGCTTTGCTCCAAAAATAATCCACACGAAGCAGCTATTTTCAGTTCAGACACTGTCTCCAATGTCATCAATGAGCTTCCTATTTTCCGCTTAGACACGTCCTTAGGAGCCGCCACGTCCCCTGCTGTTGGTGACATGTTTCTTATCACTAGCCAAGATACTCGAACCAGATTGCGGAGGGGTGATTTAGTCAGGGTGGGCCACCCCGAGTCTGGCGAAACCTTTCGTGTTTCCACCGATAAAGCGCGAGAATTCAATGACAGAATTGTTCCTCTGAGTGTCGTCAACGACCCGATGATCCTGGCATCTCTATCGCAGACATCATTACAGCACTCTACCTATGAAGTCCAATCATTCTATATCAGATCAAACAGAGACTCTGTAACGCTGACACCGAGCAACACCCTTAACTCGGGATATCGCATTCGCTTCAAGTTAGAAACTACACGCAAGAGTAAGGATGCTGGATCTAGCGGGTGCCTCAAGTGGGATGGAAGTGCACATGATTTGCAATCTGAGTTAGAATCATTAGCTGGGATTGATGCTGTGCAAGTTACTAAGCATGATCTGCCAGCCATTTTGGGCGGTGCCGGAGCTGGGGTTCAATATTTCATTACATTCACGGGTGATAATGTTCGAGGAAACGTCCCTCCTCTTCAAATTGTTGACGTGGGAACAAATGGATGCCTAGATGCAAGTGATCTTGGTGGCGTTTTCAAAGAAGCAGTTGCCCCGATTGTAGTGGAACAAGTTGAAATCCCATATATACCTTTTTACGAGGTACAAACTACCGTTGACATTCCGTACGACGCTTCTGGAGATGATCTAAAAGCAGCTATCGAGTCTCTATCTCAGGCTTGCACCGTGAATGTTTCCCGAAGATCAACCCGGAACGGCTATTCGTGGGATGTCACATTCATCGAAACCAAGGAAAGCACCCAATCCCCACTTCTTGTGATTTCTGCTAATGGTGCGAACCTCTCCGCCGTAATCGACCCCAGTGTATCAGCTATCGGTTTGCAACACGTGGAAGTCCCCACAGCAAGTGCTGGCGCCCCTTACTTCATCCGGGTTGCGGCAGTAAACTCTTTCGGAGAAGGTCCGTTTGTTTTCTCTAATCCACGCGCAATGGAGGTTTCACCACAGCCTCCTACTCAGCCGATTGACGTTTTTGTCGAGGCTATGTCTGATACTGAACTTCTTGTGCAGTGGAATCCTCCCTTAGAAAACGGAGGGCGACCAATAACGCACTACAAAGTGGAATACGACAGACTGCCGTCATTTACGAGTGGGACAAATAGTGGACCCTACGGATCTACTTCTATTTCATCATCTTCTTACGCCAGCATATATGATGTGCAGCTCGTCACAGTCAAAATTGACAATGACGGATGGATGGGCTCCCTTTATTTGTCGGGGACATTTTCACTCAGTTACGATGGTCAAACCACTCGACAGTTGCCATACAATGCCTCACCAGAGGACCTAAAAGATGCGCTGCAAGATTTGTGCAATGTAGACGAAGTTTCTGTTTCTCGATCTATTCACTGTTCGTCGGATCTGTCTATTGGCTGTATGACGCCTGATGGCTTTACTTGGCTGGTAACCTTTCTTTCAGTCTCTAGTATTGGCGACCAACACAGGAAGCCAATCTCCAATCTGTCCGCGAACTACTCCCATAAGCTCTCAGCTGACGGGTCTTACTTATTCGAGTGCACTGACGTCGAACGGTCGTCTTGCTCTATCGGAGGTCGTGCTGCTGCCAATGTTGGGACGACTCAGGAGATTCAGCAAGTAACAATTGGATCGTCCCCTTTCTCAGTTACGATACGGGGTGAGACATCAGACGTGATAATGATGGGCGATTCCATTCCAACTATAGAAGCGAAGCTGAATTCATACAGCAGAAATGGTGTAGGAAAAATTTTAGTTACCTGCCCGGCTTGTGTTTACAACGCAATCGCCCCAGGGGATTCCATCCTTCTTCACTTCCTGTCGTTCAGGGGTGATTTACCCCCAATAATTGTCAGCGATCCTGAGACGAGTGTGAGCGAAGTAGTCAGAGGCAAGAGTCAACTTGTTGTAGGTCGTTCTACGTACTTTACAACAATAAATGGCTTGACTTCAATTAGCGATTGGCACGTTCGTGTCTTTGCGTACAATGGCGTTGGAGAAGGTTTTCCTGGCATGGCTTGGCCATCTCCTATACGCCTCACTTCGGTTGCACCGCAGATCCCAGAAGATGTCACTGCACGCATTCAGAGCGCAACCTCACTCGTAGTGTCATGGAATCGTCCCAGTAGCATTGGCGGTGTACAATTATCCAGCTTTATCATTGAACATGACACGATTCCATCGTTCACATCTCAGAATGGACTGCCATTAGGGCAGATGATTACAGCTGCAGCTGACGCAGATACAAGCTTAGGGATTGTTGTTCAAGCATATCCGAACAGCATCGACCCCATCTTGCGTAAGAGAATCATCATAGGCGATTCAAATCTCATTTCAGATGGAGACATTGGTGTGGGATCAGAAGTCGTCATAGAAGAACAGCGTTTGACTGTTGTCTCGATCAATGATGCAAGCTGTGGTATCAATTGTTTATCAATGGATCAAGACTACTCGGGTACAGCTTTGAGTGGGATGAAAATTTACTCCAACCACTCCAAGCATTACAGTTCCATGATCACGAATCTTGTCCCTGGACATGCCTATTTCATTCGAGTTGCCGCAAGGAACGAGAGAGCTATAGGGCCGTTTGCATATGTCGGTGGGCTCCTTGACCTGATTTCTTCGACGCCAATGGATGTTCCCACCGCAATATCCTGGGCCTTAGTAACACCTGTTTCTTCAGACAAGCTTCGTGTCGACTTCGGTCCATCCGTTAACGAGAAACCAGAAGGCGTGAACGGTTCGCCGGTTTCAAAATACCAAGTGGATCTTGCTACCGGATTGCATGAAATTCAAGTTCTTCGGATTTCGTCGTCGTCGGATGTATCACTAGGTAGCTTTGGCCTTACATTCCGAGGAGAATCAACAGGTTGTGTCGAGATTGGTTCTAGTAAGAAAGGTTTGGCTATGGCTCTCGAGAGCTTAAGCACTATTGATAAAGTTTCCGTTTCAACTGTGCTTACATCAGAGGCCGAGTTGACTTATAAGATTGAATTCTTGAAGTATGAAAACCAACCACCCATTGAAATAAACAGCTCTTCCTCTTGCACCCAAGCGTTGGATGATATCGAAATAACAGTTCAAACGTTGCAAGATGGAGTAGCGGCATTTCGCCCTGAAATCATTACCTTGTCTACAAGTGCCGATGAAGATGTCTCGGGATTCATGGAGTTATCAGCAGGCTATCAGGGTAAATACGAAATGCTCATTGCGATTGACAATCAACCAGCCAATTTCATGGTAGTCCCTGGTTCCCTGTGGGTGCATACACCGGGTAATGATCTAACACCGGTATTGCTTCCGGGTGAGACATTTCTGATTGAGGGCGAGCTTGTGACAGTAGGACGGGTTCGTAGTGACGGAATCGAGCTGAAAGAATATCACTTAAAAGGGACAAATGGGAACGCTGTTTTTGGATATAGAATGGATAATTACGTTGGAGCTGCAGTGATTTCACGTGGGGCAACTGTTCTGAACGATGTTAATGGACACCGTTTAGATCTATTGGTCAAACCGGGTGACAGCATTCAAATCTTTGATGAAACTGGGACCAAACTATATTTAACTGTGCTTTCTGTCTCTGGGAGCTCCCTCCAGTTTTCACCGAGCTACGCAGGAAACACTGTCACAACACCCATTTACGCAAGAAAAAGAGTTGTCGTCCCCGCAAGCTCGTCCTCTGCTCAAATGAAGACAGCACTTCAGTCCCTTCCAGATATTGGGTCCGTAGAAGTAACGAGAGAAGGTCCCAATGCGTCAGAGGGATATACTTGGTACATAACTTTCACATCCAATGTGGACACGAACACGCTTTTGCCGAGCACAGAGTCAATTTCTTACATCGTCGTGAACGGTCTTGGGCAGGATTGTGATGGTCATTACATCTTGACTTCATTTGAAGGCGGGCGACCTCGCTACGACTTGTTGGGAAAATCATGTTACATTGTCCACGATATTGTTGATTCTGAGTGGAAACTTTTCTCTCGCTCGCACTCTCTATTGTCGTCTGTTGCTGCTTCGGACATTACTGTGCCGACTACTGGCTGGTCTAATGGGGTGCTTACTACTCCATCTGACGGCACCCCAGTTACATTGTTGGCTGGTGAAGGTGCCACAGTCGAAATATCTATCTTGCAATCTAGTGTGGATCCATCATTTGAAAACATTGTTTTTTCGACCGAGATCGATGCCGGCAATCAAGAAACACAAGAGCTAGAACTGTCGAGTCCGGTAAACGACATCGGGGGCTCATTTGAACTTGCACTGGGACGTAGCTCGACTAAGATAACTGTTTATTTCGACGAATCCGCTGAAGACCTGACAACTAAGCTCCAGTCGCTGCCAGGAGTAGGTTGCGTTCGCGTTGAACGGGCACATCATCCCATCAAATATGGCTTTGTCTGGTCCATTACATTTCTCAACTTTGGTGACGTCCCTCTTCTTAGACACTTTGGCTCATCAGCACTGCATGGGACCGGAGTTACTTTAGATATCCGAGAAGCTACGAAGGGGACCGTAGGAGAACGCCACATCATTGCAGACGGCCTGGAAGCTGGACAGGCTTACGCCGTGAGAGTTCGAGCGTTGAATGATCTTGGATACGGTCCGCATACCACCTCGAGCCAGAAATTTGGCAGTGGCGTTCTCCCGGTTGCCGGAATTACAGCATCTCCTCCCGGATCACCCAATTTATCATCAGGCATAGTGGCAAAATCTCGCGCTGAGTTCAAGCTAACGATGCCATCTTCCAACGGAAGTGATATTTCATCTTACAAATTTGAATGGTCGACAGCAAATTCGTTTGATTCACTGACGCAAGCTCACGTAAGACTTGCGTGTAGTGACGGAAGTGAAATTCTAGGGTCATATATGCTTGTCTACGGCTCCGACGTAACATCACGGTTAGAAAGGACAGTTCCAATCCAAATCAAAAGCAACACTGACGAAATATCTCAAGCCATGAACTCTTTGACTTCACTCAACGAAGTTGGAGTCAGCAGCACTGTCAAGGGATTGTCAGAACTAGAGTGGATAATCTCGTTTTTACACGATGTTGGAAATACCGGCGTCTTGTCTGTAGATTCTACTGGTCTCCGATGCCAATCTGAAAATGAATCAATAGAGTCTGCAGTACTTATGCTTTCTTCACAGGAGTTACCTGCTGACTACGGCTCAGAGGAATTAATTGCCGATGATGCTTTTTGCGGTAGTGTCTACTTAGCAGAGTTTTCTCCTGTTCAATACTTGACACTGTCTTCAAAATTTGGTCAAGTTTTGAGTGGTTCATATCAATTGACGCTAGACAGTCAATCAACAGAGTGTATACAATATGATGCTTCCGAAGATCAGATCAAGACAGCGCTCGAAGGCCTGAAACATGTGATATCAGTGGAAGTGGCAAAAACGCCAGCTCTTTCGGGATTTCCATATTCATATAAAATATCATTTATTGGCAGCTACGCATATGGCGATTGGCCAGCATTAACAATTAACCCAGCTCACTTTGGCACTGGATCATGTGATTCGTTTGTTGGAGGTAGCAGTCACAACGCCAAAATTCTTCCAGTCAGAGACGAGTCACTCTGCTTTAATGGTATCGCGAAAACTGTAGCAATTGTAGCCGATTCTATGACAACATTAGGAGGCACTTTCACCATTCAATATGGTATCGAATCCTCACAGGCAATATCGTTCGATACATCTGCCACTGAGATGGAGATTATTATACAAAATTTGACAGGAATTGCCAATATCAAGGTATCGAAACACAGTTATTACCATGATATGAATGTAGGTATGGCATGGGCAGTCGCTATTCCCAGACAGAGTTTCGATGACTACGGTATCAGTGCCGTAGATACGTTCGTCACAGGGAAAAATGCTCGAGTTCATGTGTATCCGGTGCTCAAAATATCATCATTCTCGTCTGATGCGGGTTCAGTGGGAGATTTCCGAATCATTATTGGCGACGAATCAACAGCTCCTATATCTCACCACGCAACACAGCAGAAAATTCTTCGGGAATTGCATCGCCTGAATGGCATTGGAAAAGTCACAATGCTGGGCCCTCGAGACACAGAAAACTTATCTCCCTTACAGTTTATTGCTATGATTGATGACTCATTAACAGTGCAAGGGCTGAAAGCTCTTGCCATAGTTGGGGACATTACAACAGCGATTGCACCAGGTGACAAGCTTAATATTGGCAATTGCTATGACCTCGTTATAACAAGTGTGGAGCACGAATCTTTTGACTCATTTCAGAGCGCAGGATATTTGTACGAATCACTGTACTCAACGTCATCAGAAACCGAGGAAGCAAAGCTACATGGATATTCAATCTTGATCATTAAGACAACTGAAGAGGCTTTTAGTTTCACTTCCAACTGCTCGCAAGCAAATGGCGTGGCAGAACCAGTATCTGTGGGGTCAGCCCTCTTT
This sequence comes from Cyclotella cryptica, assembly GCA_013187285.1. Lineage (NCBI taxonomy): Eukaryota > Bacillariophyta > Thalassiosirophyceae > Thalassiosirales > Thalassiosiraceae > Cyclotella > Cyclotella cryptica. The sequence continues at coordinate 284,123 of JABMIG010000054.1, read as the reverse complement.
ACAGAAACTGGAGTTGATCACACTGTGATTGTGAAATCTCACACTGCAGACCTTGACACAATAAAAATAATTCCAGAAAGCAACTGGAGAGGCACAGCGGCACGACTTTTCTTCCAATCACCAGCAGGCTTGATTCCACAGACCTTCATTCTCAAAGGTATGAGAACGAACACGAAGTACATTGTCAGAGCATCAGCAAAGAATGCCGAAGGGTATGGTCCACCCTCAAATATCTTACAAGTCACACCGACCTCAACAGCACCAAGTGCTCCGATTTCTGTTTTTCTTACATAAGCGTTGAAATCAATTACATTTGGAGAGTCTCAGCACGAACGTTTCTTCTAGATTGTTATTTTCGAAAGGGAACAGTCTTTAATAGCCGCTGAGACTTGGAAGCTGATCGGATAAAACTCTAATACTTGTCAAATGGAACCTCTCTATATCGAAAGGTAGAAAACAGACTCACAACTGGCTGCTGAATTCCATAGCAAATTATTTTACACCAGTGTCCTCTGTCTTGTTCTTTGGCCTTTTAATTTAACACGTTTATTCTTCCTGGACATCAATGCCCAGCAAGACAGGCAACTTTTGACTTTTGCAATAAAGTAACCAGCTGGAGTTGTGAGATGCCATCACTTATTTTGCATGGTCGTCACCAGGTAGAAACAGTCATCACATTGTTGTCACCAGCCAGCACTAGGGCTGTAAGGGCTGTTTTAAGGTCATCACTTGGGTTGTCAAAAACCATCATCAATGGTTGTCAGGGTATTCACAAGACCGTCACCAGGATATCACTTAGGGTTCTCAATCTGGACAATGAATATAAAATAGATTCTGGAATTTCCAACCCTAGAATTTCCAGCCGATGAATTGTCATTATTTGACCACCAATGAGGGTTATATTGCTTAATGATTATAGCACAAGTTGTTATTCAGACAGCAGGAGCATGCAAGGGCATATAACAAGAAACAGAAACAAGAAACTTGACATTCCTGAGTTAAAGTACATTCAGTTTTGCAAATGATCAGAGTTTGAAAGAGTCATATCACCAAGACAGCCAGGCTACAGACATAATCAATCAGAACCATTGTTCAAAATATGATACTCCAGCAAGAAAGGGAACTTTACCACGTGGATTTTTCACAAGATAAGCTGACAATAAGTGACAACAAGTGACAAGTTTGTCAGTTTTCCAACACAGCTGATGACATTTTATGACATCATGATGGTATTTGTGATGCAACTGGTGACTACTTGATGAAGACCCTGCTGACCCTTGGTGACAACCTGTTGACAACCCATGATGATGTCATTGATGATGTACAAGATTTCATCTTGCTCATGAGAAGAAACGGTGATGAAGTTACTGTGATGACAATTACGGGTACAAGTCAAAGTGACAATGTTATAAAGTTCTGGTGACAACCAACGTAGAACTGATGACTACCATGTCATGACCCCAATGATGACCAGCGACTTCTCTGTGATTACCCATTTCACAACCCTGTGACAATCTCAAATTTTGTGAATAATTGTACACTATGTGACCTCAGGTGACACAGACAAAATGTAAACAAGAAATACCATCTATCCCAAAAGAGTGATATGATAATTTATGATGGCTATATACTAATGGAACACCACAGTGATCTTTCTATCACACCTCTGATAGAACAAAATAACACCACAGGTGGATTTGAATTTTATTTACATTCTAATTTCTCAACTCTTTTCAAATGGGTGCATTTTAGCACCACTTATGAAGAATACGGTATATTTCTACTTGAAGAAGTGGCACCCTCTTTTAAGGACTTTAGGTAATGTATGTACGCAAGTACTCATACAGGGACTCATGCAAAAAGATGCATCTGCATCATCACGTACGGGTGGTGAAGGCATTAATAAAGGACCTGCCATATATCATATGAAATTTTGGCTGAAGTCAAGAAAGTTCCCACCACGTCACATTGCTTAGACGAACAGCCCTTTTTTGTTATGCCTTTTTCTCGGAATTGGATCAAAACAGGAAATGGGCAATGTACTTTGTACTTTCGGGTGTACTTTGTACTTTTGGATGGACTTTGGACTTTCAGTTTTGAAAGTACAAAGTACATCCAAAAGTACATGATAATGTGGGAATCAATATATTTTATACGGGAAATAATAAAAGAGTACAGAGTACATCCGAAAGTACATTCTTGTACTTTCGGATGTACTCTGTACTTTTGATTGTGCTCTGTACGTTCAAATGTACGTTAAAGAGTTCAAGATGTACCTTAAAACAATGCACAAAAACATGTTTAACTTTCTCAAAAATCAAAAAAATACATAACTCTAGAGGAAGTGAATAGCTTTCTCTTCTACAGATAACTCACTTTTTTGGCAAACCCACCTACAACATGCCTCCACAGCAGCTTAAAATACATAGTTATTATTGAAAGTATCAAATTGGTCTGTTTTCATTTTGATGTAAATTTCCCTTAAGTCCTAACTGAATCATTTGCGGTGTTTTCACATATTGATCGTGCCTAGAGGTTGTAACACTATATCAATGACAGTGACTGTCCATCTGCACCAATGCAAAACAGTGACAAGACATTGATTTTTTATATTTAATTAGGCCTCATTTTCTGATTTTTCATTCCCATATTCATATTATTCATGAGGATCCTAAAATGAATGAAGAGTTCATGTCTCAAGCATACCCCATATCACACCAAAATCAGATCATTACCTGGACCTAAATAAACACACAGGCATTCCACATCCAAACACCCGAGGATTGTTAATTTTCAACACTTGGTCATGTTTTGTGTAGAGCTTTCAAAGCAAGAGAACTGAGGTTAAAATGATGATTACAAGGCAGTGTACCAGATATTTATCTAGAAGTACACAACGAAGTTTGAGTTCTCTCCCTCTGTGAACTATCTCTGTTTTTGCTAAGTTTGATTATTTGGTTGTTGCTACACCTGGGAGAAACACACAAAAACCTACACTTATACATACCTAGTCTTACTTTGGTTGTAACAAAATGTGCTTCACACCAAATATGCAGAAATATTTGTGTGCAATAACTATGCTTGCAGCAGCAAATGTGTTTGAATAAGTTAAATAAGTACATTAAGTACAAAACAAAGGGGTGCATTGAATTAGCTCAGATCAAAAGGGAGAAAATGCAACTCTTTCAGCAGTTGAGATATTGATCGGATTATATCTTTCAGTTCTTTCAGCTCTTTCAATTGGCGTTCTAATTTTGTACATATCCCAATGTCTTGGGGGATCTATAGCCCATTAAAGTTGACCATCAGAAAAATGCTAGTTTCATCTTAGGTGAAATTCGGCTTGCGTCTACACAAGGATACCGATGATGTGTTTGTTGATCCAAAGTCTTTTTTCAAATTCACTTGTTGTCCTTTGTTGAATACAACCACCTTACCAAGAGGGTATCATGACACCAGAAAAGAGAGAGTAAATGCTTTCATATTTAACTGTCCTGTTTCCAGAGGTCATTGTAATCTAAAAAATAGAATGGGACTTACTAAGTGCACTTTATGTTGGCTCACTGTGTGACAAGTCAACTTTGGTATGAAGGGATTGTGTCTGTACAAAATTTAAGTGAATGAAATGAATCAGGAGTCTGTGTCACATCCAATGCATCCATACTGCATTTTCCAATCTAGAATTTCAGAATATTTGTCACCTTTAATTTCCTGTTTCTGAGGGCTATTTCAGTTCTGACACCCCTAAAGAGTCTGTCCTTCATGTAACTATACTTACCACAACTGTCTAGAATAGATACTGACAACCAAGACAGGAACTCATGGAGCTCACTTTATATTTATCTGCAGTTTTACATATCATACCCAGACACATCTTATAAAACTAAAGCTATGCTCTTGTCATAAACACTAACAAAGAAGATGATAACCCATATGGGTGATCAATTGGGGCAGGGCCATGCTCACACCCATGGTTACCTCCATGTCAGTTCATAACCCCTCCATCTGGCAGAGCAATATCACCCAAGAGATGCAGTTGAAATCAAAGTGTATGAAGCAGGATTCAAAGTGTATTCAACATTGTAGCACCCTGAAGAAGTACAATACCAAATGCATTCAAAATCAAAGTTTCATGATGAAAACATAAGTCAAGGTTCTTACAGATAGAAACACAACTCACGCGAAATTATCAAAGCATAGTGAAGTCTGTTGTTATGATGCACTTGCATTCAATATCAAATCACAGTACAAACATCAACATAATATCTGTAACTTGAGGTTGGATCATTGAGATAGGTAGAAAGAAGTATGATCATCAATTGAGTACTGACCTTCATGTTTTGAATCATTTCAACTCTCAATGACTTGTGAAGGATGACTCCTTTGCAATGAAGAGTACAATGTGCTATTGAGAACAACCACGTTTCTATGTGCGATTGAAATCAAAACACAGTGACGATGCTGGCCATGTGACTTCTGAGTTGAAATATGTGGCGATATGTACTCTTCACTCATTTTGCGCATTTTTAAGAAGCATGAAAATGAACCCATTAAGAGTAACAGTTACTATATCAGCCACAGCTGCGGCAATTGGAGTGACAAGAGACAAGGGTCTCAATGATAAATCATTTATGTGGCCAAGTGTACCCATGATTCTAGTGACTACGGTGATACCAAAGCAACAAAAGACATCCTTACAGAGAAGAAATAACAGTTATTTTCTGCTGTGGCATGGCCAAGTAACTGCTGCATTACTATTTTTTGTAGTCAAAACTTATTCAGTGACATTGGCCAATTATCAACCCTACAGTAGTACTCTAGGGTAAACTGAAAGATACCCTTAATTTCTCAGGAAATGGAGGGATATCTCCCAATAATGGCAACAGCCAGCAGATAGCAAGAATAGGTTCACTACCCAGAAATACCATTTGGGGCATAATGTTTAATGTCATCAATTTATGGCATAAAGACATACCATATCTGTGTAGGATTCTACACAGTTTTGTTTTGTGCAATGAAGCACATTTGCTTCATTACTGTTTGTTACTAGCAGGCAACTTAACTCATAAAAATCAGTCTACAACAGCGTATCTACCGTTTAGTACATGATATAAAAATTACATCGTCACGGCTTAGGTCACTATTGATTGATAGCCTTTGCGTGACCAGGATCATCTGTACATCATTCCACCATCCATCATCCGTATCAGGTATGTGTTGACCATGGTAGGTTTGTCTGTCTGTCTCCTTGTTGCTTGAAGCCGTACACTACCTGTGGTATGTTAGGCATAGTGCAACTTGTGCTGCTTGACTCCCAGAGTATGGCTATAGCCACAGCTGAGCCCCGAAACACATACTCAGCCTGTTGAAGTGAGTTTCACTCACAGGCCGGCATGTGTTCTTTAACACGTAGCCATGAACAATTGCCCTTTACGTCAGTGAGGACTAGATCCCACTTGACATAGGTATACTCCGCTTTTCTTAGCAGAGTGGGTATTTAGCACAAAGTGCACTTGCAGTAAAAAAGACAACTCGTGACATATAATACACACCAGTGGCAATATAGCTTACTTGCCTACCTAATAGCACGTAGCTCCTCTCACTAAGTGAGGAGGTAATAAACATAAATGCCTCAGTTTACTTTTTTCTCTGAAAGAGCAATATGAGGATATTCTATTTTTAGAAATAAAAACACGATTAGACGAAAAATTAGTCCGTACCCGTGATCACATGCCAATGCAGTGATACCACGGAATACTACATACTGCTAGCCAAATAGGCAGTATATAAAAATCTTCTAGGGCCTAAAATGACCCTACAAAGTTATGAGGAGCCTCTATGGCCCAAAGAGCTTGCTCGTGACTCCCCCAGAGGGTTCAGTCACCGTAATGACTCGCAATCCCCTGGAAGTTCTCGTCTCAGAAATGTTCTCTACTCCAAGGTTCGAGATCCTTTGTTTGTTTGCATGGTGGTGGTGGGAGTGGTGGTTCAACACTGCACGGGCACAGGTTCAGTGCGGGACTCAAGGTTCAAGTTTGTCTATGCGACAACCTCAAGGGAAAATGCATTCGTGCAGGACTTTGTCCGACGATTGCGGATCAGCCCCATTCACATGGGAGCCAGTCATGGCACAGCCCATTTCACAAATTGTTTTGCGTCACAGCCCTCGCGATCACAATCTGAAAAAAACGACCACATATCATGAGTCCTAGACTCATAGGGCTTAGCCCATGAGAGCAAAGTACCAGCCTAGGAGAGAACATTGTTCTACTCCGCATAAAGGCACAGGAGCGCATTATATTGCCCTATCCCAGTAAAAATGTCAGAGCGATGCGGAGTAGCATCTCCAAATCCCAGAATGCATAGGGGCGCAAGATGGACCAATAAATCGACTACATGTCGTACCCCAGACTCATAGCAAAATTCTTGTGAATTTCGGATTTGCGCCAGAATGCTGCTTACTTTTTCCGGTTGATTTCTTTCTGAAATCCAAGCAAAAATGAGAGAAACGTCCATGAATAAAAAATGATTAAAACGAGATAGTTGCCAAACTGTCGGACCCCGAACTGTCGGCTGCCTTTCTCAACAGTGAGACCACTTCCTCTATTTTCATGAATATGAGCTACTTAGCTGCGCAAAAAAGTGCACATCCTCTGGTCCGAGGAAAATAGAATTCAGAGCCCCAACCAAATGTTCGGGATTATTTTATTTTAAATTAAAGAGCTCATTAGAGAAAAAAGTCTTAATCAGAATTCTACTGTCAAGTTAAAATAACCTGACATTCAAAAACCTTGTTAAATGTAAAAATAAGACAAAAATGCCAAGAAATATTCTGACATCATGGATTGTTTTCTCAAGAAGACATACTCTTCTCCTATGTAGAGAAAACTTGCATAAGTGCCATGCTACACTTTTCACAAACATGGTAACAAAAAAGCAACTGGAAATCAAACTTTGTTGAGTTTCAAACCCCTGACATGGTGTTGCTACAGTAACAGTGAAAGCAAGAAGGACATAGTTCCAGGCTTCCCCATGTCCCAATGTTAGGAAAATCCATATGTTCTCCTTACCCAGCTAGGCAGGTGTCAAACTCTTGACGCACACAGGATGGGTTCTTCCTACTCAAAAGGAAGGGTAAAGTCACCTGATGTTTTTTATCGCACTAGCAATAAATTCCTGTCAAAACACACTTTCTGGGTACATGTTACCCGAAGTGACTAAGCCAGCACATGACCTCAGTCTTTGACCAATGCAAGGATTGAGTTATAATTGTTCTAGATTTTTGAACAAATAACAACATAAAAAATTATGTTAAGATCAATTTTACCTTGCCAGTGATAATTGATGTAAAAAGTCTGTTAAAATCTGTGTATCCAAGTTGAAATAAAACCTGTACAAAACATATCAAGCACATAGATAACCACTTAAGAGCAGTGCTCTTTTTGAGCAAAAATACTCCTGATCACAGAGCTAACCACTCCGGTGAAATACTCCTTTGGGGGTCGAGTAAAATGGCAGACCTTCCAAGATGTGTTAAAAGAAAAGTGACACTTGTTTACACTATAAACTCAATTTCATACATGTTACTGTGGTTTCTCATGACAAGAGAAACTGTTTGATGAAGTTTTGGGTGTCTTGAAAAAAAGTGCCTGTTTCCCTCAACTTTTCAGAAGAGGTGGGTTTACAGCCTATAAAAACAGAGCACAAACAATCAAACAAATCAAGGAAAAACAACGAGGACAATTTACCTTGGCGACTGGAGGGTTTATTTGACAGCCGTTGTCAGAACTGGCTGTACAAGAACAGAACACCCAAACAAAAGTAGATTACTGTAAACCAAAAAGTGATTCTTAAAATAAGAAAAAATGGACAAAAAGTTAGGAATACTGTCCAAGCTCAAAGAATCCTTACAGTACTGTAGAAGTTGCTCAGTTCAACTCTGCCATCACGTAAGACTTCCTAACCAGCCAACAAATCATTAGATTGGACACTGACACATTCAGAACCCGTTTCATGCCTAGAAAAACTGAATAAGGTCTCACCTACTCAGGGCTAGTAGCAACAATCATGGGTTTTCCATGTGCCTCAAAAGCACATGGAATGGAATCAATGATAGCCATGTGGTTCTGAATAGAACTCACTTGGAGAGCATGATAGTCTCCAAACGCTAGCCTGGAAGACCGCCTTAAACAAGGTTAGGATGGACTTACCAAGCAGCAAGTAGCGGTTTAACCGACAAACCACAACACCTCTGCACAAAGACAACAAGGGCTTAATAACAGACCCAAAGTCTGCTTACAAGCAGTTAAGCTCGCTAAACATTTGCCTATACAGGGAACTCACATGTCACTGGGTGGTCCAGTACAAGGGAGAACCTTAGGCAAGAAAATATAATCGTCTCACCTCACTCACAACTAGGATTGTAGAGGAGCAGGTACGATGTCGCAAAAAGCCACTAACATGGCCCATGAGACACGGTACACAAAAGGGAGACACATATAAGACTGTACAACCTAATTTGTGCGGATCTGATTTTCCCGCCAAAATCTTAATTGCATTATATCCAACTTTGGGCCCGAATGACGATAACAATGATCTCATCCATATCAGTGGTTGTGCATATCGTTAGAACAAAAGAAAGTTCAGCGTTTCAACGGTTGTACTCACACCTCTGTCGGCCGATTGCCAGAAAAGTTACTACAATTCAAAATAGCTGGATACAAACTATGTCCGGCTTTCTTACAAAATCAGATCCGCACAAATTAGGTTGTACAGTCTTATATATGCTAGACATTTGTTACTGCAACAAGTCTAGAGCATCACCAACTCAGGTTGGGATTGCTCACATTCTAGTACAGCTTGCTTAACATAGGGTGCATAGTAAAATAAGATAAAATCCTTGACCATGTTAAACATTATTGGATATTCAAACAAACTGTGTCTTACTAGATAATGGTCTCACTGAGACTCAATAACTAGTACTTGATTCTCTTGTGAAAATCCTGATGATTTACCTTTGGAACTACCCATGAGAACACATAATATGGTATCCATAAATAGGGACTCATAGAGTCACCAAAACACCTTGTTCTTTTTACTAGAGACAAGGGGATTACCATAGGTAGTGCAACTAAGTGTTGCGCAACAAACCATAAAATCAGCCTCAAAATTATATGATGACAACAACACAAAGGATCCATGACCTTTGTTTGTGTAAAACCACAGCACAAAGATTTGTGAGTATCCCTCGCTTATAGGGAATAACATCTCACACAAAAGATAAGTCAAACCATGAACATCTCTACTCAGAGACATGTGGCACAATGTTGGCATGCAGTGCAAACCAAAAGCAGCTATACACAGAAATGTAGTATGGCTTAATTAGCTTAGACAAATCCAAACAGAAGACAACAATTATGTTGTCAACATCAAGGAACATTCAGTTCTCCATGAGCTTGCTGTGAAGTCACAATATGGTTCCATAAACCATAAGATAATAGTCAACAACTGCCTTTCAAAATACAAAAAGGGTACGTACATGCACATTTAGCTATGTTGCAATGTCATTTCCACCAACAAAAAGAGTTGTACATGCACAGACCTCCCTCGAGGATCCTTGCTGCAAAGTACAAAAATATGTCATAAAGAATAACTCCATACTCTTCATGTTACAAAAAAGACATAGGCATTGATGTTTGGACCTTCCAATGATTCTAGTCAATACATTAAGAATGACTTGACATTGTACACTTGCCGGTAGTTGACCCTTTTGGGAAACTATTCCCATGGATACATAGAGGTGATAGAGCAAACAGAAGGACAAATTCTCACACCAAGGATGCATAAAAGGAAGTAACAGAATATCTGTACTATCAGTACCTTCGTACCTAGACCTGATTCAATATCCACATTGTACACACATTGTAGCAATTAAGGTGTAGTTTCAACACTACACTTTTGGACCATATGTATTTCACTTGGATTTGCAGTGTAAGTCAACCAGAGTCTTCAAAAAATTAAAACCCAAAAAGTAAATAATTATCTAGAGATCAAGCAGATACTTGGGCTGCTGACACATCATTGTCTTGTCAGCAGCTTCTAGTGGCACAATGTTTTCCTAAACAAAACACTCAGATGCCATTCACTCATATCTAGTATGAAGTGCCTATTGCCTCAATGTAGTATAGCAATCATAAGATGGAATTGTTGTTTGCCAATCCACCTTTGCACACACATTCAAAATCAACAGGAGACACCAGGCACCACCAAACCAACCCTACTTGATCCTCATCAAAGTTAGGTCACATGGTCAGTGAAAGCAATGCTTAGTATACAAAGGTCTTCTACCCCGCACAAATATTCACTCTGTACAGCTGTGATAATTGGACTATCACAAAACTTATACGATAAGACAATCAGGGTTTCACACGGAAGTAAGTCATATACATTTGGCTTAGGAGAGTACAAAAACACCAGCTTTATCACAAGCCATTACAAATCTCCCTCTCCACAAGAACTTACACTTCATATAGTACATACAATAATATGTATGTAAAAACGTCACAGGCAGCTTGCACATTTTTAACCTCAACCAGGAGGTTTTTTATCTGCAAGTCTGGCTCGTAATTAGATTTTTTCCTCACAGAGGTTTTACTTTTCCGCAAGCCACACTAATTCTCCAATCGTGGGGGCGAGTGTCATAGGCCAATTATCTACCCTAAAGTAGTACTCTAAGGTAAACTGAAAGATACCCTTAATTTCTCAGGAGATGAGGGATATCTCCCAACATTTGCAACAACCAGCAGATAGCAAGAATAGGTTCACTACCCAGAAATACCATTTGGGGCATAATGCTTTATGTCATCAACTAATGGCATAAAGATATACCATATCTGTGTAGGATCCTACACAGTTTTATTTTGTGCAATGAAGCATATTTGCTTCATTACTACTTGTTACTAGCAGACAACTTAACTCATAAAAATCAGTCTACAACAACGTATCTACCTTTTAGTACATGATATAAAAATTACATCATCACTTCTTAGGTCATTCAGTAGAAATTGTCATGGTGGGACCAACCAATACGGAGTTTATTCCCTCAGCCAAGTCTCATGTTGGTTAGACTGTAACAAATCATTTGCTAGATAGCAATGAATAGTGAAAAAGGTCATTGTTGCAGTGTAATGCCCAAATTTGTCGGCTGACGAGCACAATAAGGCAGGAGTGATATGGGACCACAGGACTTTGTCAGACAAAGCAACTTGTTTCATCAGAGGAAGCATTTTGATCAGTTAGATGTCAGTTTAGTGTCTTAACTGACACAATTATTGAGAAAAGATATCCATTGAAGCTCGAAACAAAAAGTGTGTTTGTCTGACAAACTGACTGGTTGGTGTAATTTGTATTACAAAATGAAGGGAAAAGTCCAGAAAAAAGAAAAACACTTGCATTCCACTAGTAAAAGTAGTTTTGTCTGAAAAAATGATGTGTAATGATTTTGTGGAAAAGTGGAACTGTACCATGGACCAAAGTTACCACAACCCACACTCAACCTCTGAGCCTATCCAAACTGATACATTTTTAATTGTAGAAATGGTTTTCATCTCTAAACATATCAATTCTCATTGGAGCAATTTAAGATGCCCTTTTTACTATATTCATATCTGAATGTCTACATAACGCCAACCCATTTTTTCAGACAAAACCACTAGAAAAGTGTGTTTTGTAAGATGAAGTCCAGGGGTTCCGTATAACACCCTTCTCTCCAATGACTGATAGCTAATACAAAACATACTTTGTAAACAACGCTGATGTTGAAAGTGCAATAATGAATGTCATGTCATAATGCAGGCATGAGAACCATTCACACATATAACTGATCACTCCTTTTTGTGGGTTAAATACAAAACCACACAAAAATGGCATGTAATTTTTTAAAAGCCCTACAAGACCAACGATGCTTGACATTTTAGGGTACTTTCTCAAGTAACACCCTCATCAATGTTAAAAGCACACCTTAGCAGTTGCATCTGTCCAACATACACCTCCATTAATGATATGTGAAAAGAATGGCCAATCCTCAAAGGAGTCTATCCATGGAGGAGAAGAGACATGATTGAGGTCACTGTGGAAAGCTGACAAACATACGAAACAAGAAGAAAGGAACGAGCAAACAAAAGCATGGAAGAAGAAGAAAAAATCACTTTCATTTCACTTGTCTTAGTGTTGCAATCCATTATTGTTGATATGCATTGGGACTTCTGTTGTTAACTTGTAAGTTAGAACAATGCTAAAATGATATTTTGGATTGCAATAAAGTAGATGATAGGCCACTATGGGATCATTACAAATGATCTCGGACATTTGTCTGTGTGCAGTGCTTGCATTAGCGAGTATGCATCATTGATTCCTTTGCTCTTCATTGTGAAGACTTCTTGTGTTAAAAACACTTTATTGAGAAGGTTTTTGTGAGGCTTTTAATCTTTTCCTTCTCCCAACACTTGTCACAGGTCCACAGGTGTGTATTCATTAATAGTGAAATATTCATGAAGGAGATGAATTTCTTGCCTTTGCACAATTTCTATTTCAAGTTTTGCTCAAGTCTCAACTAATCAATGCAACATAGGCCAAGAATCTGCTTGTTTAGTACCCATAGTACCCATAGGTACTGAACAAGTAACTCCAATGTAGAGAAAAGTCATGAACTCTCAAAAGAGAAGGATTGCTTACAACGACAAAAATCCACATCTTTGCATCTTTGATACCACAAGAGAACACCGGCAAGAGAAGGGTGCAAATTTATCATGATGATGTATAACCTGAACAAAATCCATTTGTTTTGTTTTTAGATGAAAAAGTTTACATCACAGTTAAATCTTCATTTGTTCGTTGTAATCAATATATCTCAACTTCACAATCAATCAATAGCAAATCATCATCATCCTTTACTTAGAAAGTGCTCCTTGATATTTTTTCAAATGAACAACCCTAATCAGGTCAAGTTACAGACTCACTTCACAAAGAGTATGCAGCTATCCTGCAACTCCTTCATCATCCCCCAAATCCTCATGTCTACAAGAATGTGGGACTGCCCCATATTTGTGTGCAATCATTGTCAGCCAAAAACAAGAGTGTACACAGTGTTGTTGAAGTGCATTGTTGCAGGAACCTAATACCAGGTTTGTGATAGATGCAGAGTGCACTCATGGATAGACTGGGAAAGGCTGTGACATCAGAGACACAGTTCTCCTGGCAACACAGCAAGACAGGCAACTTTGCCACGTGGAAGTTTTTGGTGAGCCAAACTGACAACAAGTGATGACTTTGGAATTTTTCTACTCATGTGATGACTTTCACGACCATCTGACAACCCTGACAACTCCGTGTGACGACACTTTGACAACCTGACGACTTTTGGTGAAGACCTTTTGACAACCCTGACGACTTGTGGTGACGACCTTTTGACAACCCGTGTTACGACTCGTGACGACCCTTCTGACCACGCTTCTGATGACTCTGACGACCCACTTGACTGTCAAACAGCATAGAAGGTGACAAACAGTATGACTCCGTGACGACTATGACGACTGATGACCCTATCTGATGACCCAACAGATCTTCTGTGATGACCCATGTGACTCCACCTGACGACATCTGATGACCCAATTGACGACCAAAAAATGACCCTGACGACTCCTGACGACCCAAGTGACGACCTCAGATGAACGATGTGACGACCCGTTGACGACCGTCAAAAATCTATTGACAACATCTGACAACTCCATCTGGCGATACTTATCACCAAAGTCGAAAATTGCCTGTCTTGCAGGTATACTCTGTTCACTGATGACCACTGGTCAGAAGCAAAAAGAACAGAGATTTGCATTATGGCATCGCAAGTGCAGTATGCAAGCAAAAAATGATCAAAATCTAGGTTGCAAATTCCATTGTTGGTTACTGTCTCAAAAACACAGTAACCAGTAACCAACCGGAATTACTGCAGTAATTCTGGTGGGTTCCAGAAATATTACTGTGTCACGATGTAATTTTTGACATCAGGTTGGTCCCATTGCAGTAGGAGTATATATACTCCAACCCTCCAGATTGACAGTGATATTACTGTCATATTCCAAAGAAATTACGTTACTGTTGTTGCTGTTCCAAATTTTCTTCCAAGTCTAAATTACTGGAATCCTGTAGTAATGATGCAGTAATATTCTAATGGACTACTGTACAATTAAGCAGTAATATTAATACTTACACTGTGATGCTCATTGTAATAACATAGAGTAGCCACTTCAATTTAGTCATTACTAAAATAATGCTGAACCCCCCATAGGACTCAACTTGTGGGGAAAAAGCTCCTGTTATTTGCTCTCCATCACCTGACACATGCATTCTCTTTGTTGCAATATTACAGGCCTCTAATTCTGTCATTTCATCTCACTCCATCATTTTGATACATATTCAAACTAATTTCCTTGGCTTCTCCTGGATGCTGCTTGTAATAATCCTCCATCATACTGTAGAAATCACAGCCCTTGTATAATTCTTGTAGACTCCAATATTTTTGTGGCTGCCTGTGATGTGGTTCATTGACTTCAAATCCTGCAAAACAAAGCAACATGTAATACTTATACCCATATCTCTTGACAGGCTTCTCTGATGTATCCTCATTCAATTCCCAGAGACACACTAGTTGTCTTCCAGAGTAAAACCATTGACCACACCAAAACATCAATTCAGAGGACCATCAATGTCATGAAACTTCAGACCTCCACAATTAGAAGTCAGCATCACTGCAAATCGATAATCTCCTGTGCTCTTCAATTGCAAGGACTCCCAACCCTCATGCCATGCCCTGAACAGAAGAACGGGAATTCTCTTCCTTTCCTCCCAGAGACCTTTACCATGAAACGGTTTGAAATCCTTGTCTTCACACAGCTTACCAGCCTTTTGGTTAGCCTTTTGATGAAGAGCTGACTTCTCATGGCTGGAAGCTGCAGCAAGTGCTGCCTGCTTTTTGGTCTTATCAGTCCCTAAAATTGACATCTGTCCTCCCTTATTACGCTTGGTGACATAACCAATGATGCTTGGCTTACCGGATTCCCAACAAGTTTGAAGTAGTCCTGCATTAAAGCTTACCCAGTACCTCCATTATTGGGCTTGAATAGTTCTTGTGCCACTCATGAATAATGCAATCAGGATTCTCAGCTGTGATCCATATGTGCCTTGACTTGAAGTACCCCTGCTTAGTCCAAAAGTCTTTATGGTCTTTCCAAAACTTATCAATTAGCCTTGTTTCCTCCTGTTCTTGTTCCTCTCTACAGAGGAAGTGGTTGGGTACAAACATCTTTGTGATTAACCGTTCACATGCCAACCTATCCTCCGGATCCCTATTCTTACAAATTGAAGCAAAAGCCATTGTAGTGGGGTCACGACTCAACAAATATGACACATGAACAACATCATTCAACAAACAAGTTTTGTATGAGTCCCATATCTTAGGCATCCAGAAATTGAAGAGGTCAAATGCATAATCAGGAATGGCTTCAGTGATAGACTTAACATGCTGCACGAGGGACATCTGAGTCATTGTCATCATCATCATCACTTCGATCATAACTGTCACAAGACTCATCAGATGAACAATCACCTGTCATAACAAGACACAATTGGTAGAGAATGCACACAAGTTAGATTTATGAAAGTATAATGAAGCAAAGGTATTATACCTTTCCCCAACCCAGTTGTCTTCAATCCCCCCATAGTCTTGGGAATTTCAAAGTCCAAGTCTCGGTCACATGACAGCTTTAGAGCTGGATAGCATCACTGTTCCCCTTTTCCAAAACCTCATCAATTGATTGTGGTAGAAGTTGGCTGATCTGATGCACGAAGCATTTAACTTTGTTGATGTCTCCAATATTCATTTCAGCTAGTCTTAACAGACAATATATTGGATACAATGCTTTGCATACATACCATAGTAAGTCCCAGAAGCCCTCATGCAACAAAACCTCTCCAACAATTGCAAACTGTTTCATGTCTTGGAAGGCTGTTTTGGCGTCACATTCAGTCAAAGGTTTCTTCAATCTCAGGACCCTCAACAATTGGATGGCCTTGCCCCCAATTCTGCAATCTGATGGATTTATGAACTCCAGCTTCTTACCATTGTTGTGGGTCTTTGATGCCTATGAAAAGACTTCATAGGGGACGTGTCGGGTGCTGCCAAAAATATTGAAAAGCTAAGGGAATGTTATGAAAGAATGTTAGATTTAACCGTATGTGCAATTAATAGGGAAGTATCTTACCTTCTTTGCAAACTGATATAGAACTTTGATTGGATGTAGTCAAATCCACCTCCCAATTATCCTGGCAATGGTGTGCTCAACTCCCTGCATCACCGTTACTGCAGGGAAGTGCTCTTTGAGTAAATCAGCTGCTTTTGGGACATAGGAAGCTCCATCAAAGGAAACAACATTTATTCTGTCTTTGTAAGGATGAATCTTTTTCATATTGGTTAAGATATGTTTCACAATGAACCAGGCGTCTTTTTTACCACCACTTGCTGCAGTAAACAAAAGTGAGAACACAACTTGGATTGTTGGGAGAGCTTGCAAGGATGTTCATCAATGAGGTCCTCATGATGGTTGATACATCTCCAAAGATGCCAAGTCCATAAGACTTGAAGCCATTCTTCTAATTTGCTACAAAATGTGCATCAAGGATTCTTTCCAACCACCTGGTAACTTTTGGGTGGCTCATGTTTGTGGTTAGCTGCCCTGGCTTTTTGTAAGACTCTATGGAAGAGGGGATTTTTGGCATGAGAGAAGGGAAGTGAGTGAGCAGCAAGGTAATGGGCTATTGTCAATAACAATTCTTCCCCAGCCTTTGAATTCCTTTTGTGAGACATTACAATGTTTTGCTGCACAAAAGTATTGGTCTTCAACCACCCTACTGTTGCGAAATGGAGAAAGAAGCACATTACAATTGGAGACACTACAAACCTGACGACTTGGAAAGGTAAAGGTAGGCTTCATTGCCAATGGTTTATGAGATGTCAGGGTAGACAGATCACCCTCATGAGAATCTGTAATATCCACAGATTTGGTGGGTATGGAACCCTTATATCTCCTTGCCCTGATGGCCTGTTTCTCTTGCTCATATAATTCTCATGCATTCTTCTCTTTCTCCTCAAGAGATATAGACATCTTCTCATGATGCTGATACTTTTGCGCGAGCAGCCAATGTCTTCCTGTTGACAATACACATGTAAATGACAGAGGCAAACTCTTGGAGCGCCTGATGTCTTGCCCTCCCACAATGGCACGCCCCAGAGCATTGGTGTTGTTCCACCCACTCCATTTGTGATTACAGTGACCGCATCTCCATATCTTAGATCCACTAATAGGATCAGTATCTTTGATAATTTTGCCACCATCCCCAACCAACTTGTGACTGGAGGGACGATATCTTCCTCAACCACTCCCTCCCTTTGAGCCTCCATGACAGACATGTCATCTCTGTCTTCTTCTTCTTCCTCCTCCTCCTCTTCCTCCTCCTCCTCCTCCTCCTCCTCCTCTTCCTCCTCTTCCTCCTCCTCCTCCTCCTCCTCCTCTTCATCATCAGCATCATCATTATCATAATCATAGCAGAGTGCCACTGAAAGTGACACCCACCCTTGAGTGTCAGTTCTTACAAAGGCTTAGCATCTTCATCCCTAGATGACTCATCAGAAGAGACAATTTGTCTTTGCGTTGAGATGAGCAATGGGTACATTCTCATCTGATGAATATGAGGAAGAGGAAGACAAGTTCCCATCTGCCATCTTGCGAGAAGTGGAGAGAAGAGTAAATTCTAATTTGGTCCCCCTTTTGTCCCCCGCCCCCCATTTGTTCTCCATAATACTACCTCCTTTTTCACTAATAACATTCAATATCATACTTATAAAATTTTTACTAGTCACTCCCAAAATCAAGACTGAAGGAATACAATGAGGCCCCAAACAAAAAAGACATCCACACAATTATGCCTTAGCCCTTCCCTTCCTTTTTCTGCCAGTTTTACCCTTTGCTTTCTTCACACCAACTTTTCCCAGAACTCATCTGGAATTTTAGGGAATACAGGCTCAAGATACTCAGGAGGCTGTCCTCTACCTTTATCCACATCTTCCAACCTTTGAACAATCCTATCAGCTTCATCACAAAGAATTATGACAAGGCAACTAGCTGAGGGTGATCAGTGCCAAAAAAGACTGTTGAAATGACTGTTGTAACGTTCAAGAGCATTGTTAGTCTTATTGACCAACTTGGCCTTTGAACTGTTGTCTATAATATCAGAAAAGTTCCAGATGGGAACAACCTCCTCATCCATCCAGAAATTGCTGTAGTCATTAAGAAGATAGAATATGATTGAAAATAGAACAAGTACAAATATTTATGGTGCAAGGATACAAAATGCACAACTTACCTGAAATACTGCTCAAAGAACGACCACCACCTTTGCTTAGATTTGTTGATTGAAGCCATATCATCTGCATAAAGCTCCTCCAGATAAGCCTCAATCATTTCAATCACAAATTCAATGCCCGCAGACAGATGCTGAACCGAAATAACTGTGAGGAGATAATATACACCAAACCTTAAAGCAATCCTTATTTCTTCATCTGGGATATGATGCTTCTTCATTTGATTTCTGCCAGCTTGCTTGAAGTGGAAGTTGCATCCACTTGCTTTGGTATTTGGAAAGAAGTTGATGACACTTCGAAAAAAGTTCCACTCAAAATCGACACCCACGAATGATGGATTCAAGTCTTGTAGAGTAGAGGTGAGCCAATTAAAGACCTGCCTGTAATATTCTACAGTCTCTCCCGTCATTAAAATCCAAGCGCAGGGGACATAAACTTTAGGTGCAGCATCAAAGACCATTATGATAAGGCATTGATAAAATTGTTTAGGTACTCCAAAGGTGGCATCTACATACATTTGCACCTAATACCAGAATTGTCACAGAGTGAGTAAATCCTGCACAGTTATTTGTTTATACAATCAACACACTTACCAAAGGGTACAACAACAAATTCATCAGCCAAGGTGATCCAACACACATTATACGCTGCATCTGTTTCTCCTCGACGAATGATAGGTTATGGTGCAAAAATGCTCTATTTTTGTCTCCAGCATACATTTGCTCAACTTTGGAAATTGCATCCCCAGCATTAAGGCATTCCTGAGCATTGTAAACTTGCGCCTTGACTTGACTCTTCGATAACCCAGTAAAATTATTACCCACAAGCTCACGAAAATGGGCAACAGTATCATTCCATATCTTTTTGGGTGGATCTCTGCAATAATCGTCGTGGTTCATGTGTTCCTCAACAAACTCTTTCATAGCAGCGATGACATCTTGACAACCCTCATGTACTACAGCCTTGCAGCCATTTCTGGCCTCACAACCAGCTGCATGCTCACCCTCAGCAAGGATCCTCTCAGAGCCATTGTCATTTACTTTAACCTTGATCTTTTCAGTGCACTCTTTGCAATCAATGTTGCGATGATGAGTACAGTGGAAAAGCATCCAACCTTTGCTCAGGAATTTTTGAAAGGTGTAGCTGAACATGCAAGAATCACACAGTGGAGGATTTTTAGACTTGGGTTCGACTTTGTATTTTGGAGATGGTAAGGATTCTTCAACCTTTTTCTTAACCGCAGATTGGAGACAGGTGTTGGAGATGTCAGCCAGCACTACAGGTTTAGTAACAGAACTGGAAGCAACATTGGGAGTCAGAGTATCGAGTCGGCAAGCAAAAGGCAGCTGATAAGAAATCTTATTCCAGGCAGGAGGAATAGGTGGAATGAAAGGAGTGCTGGAAAGTGATGGAGGGAATGAATCCCGCTGCTTCTTGTGTAAAGCATTGCTGCGGTTTTGTTCCGAGCGATCCCATTGATGAGGGGGCACACTCACTCCTGGGTGTCATGGACGAATGAAAGGTGGATGGTTGTTGACATTCATGTTTTTTCATTCCTAATTGATGCGGAATGAAAAGCAAGATGTTGGTACAATAAGCACTCCCTAAGGCAATGACCACAGGACCTAGCTGCATCGATACCTCATTTGGGGTACAATTGACACATGAAACAGTGCAGAAGAACCAAAATGCAGTCAAGACAAGCCACCCAAGGCCATTTAAAACACATAAAAATACTCAAACGAATCGTACAGATGGGGAATGGTGAGAGACGGGGTCAAACAGACCAGAAATAAGCCAAGATATGGCAGTTTGGGTATTTGGGGCACCATTGACACACAAACCAGTGCAGAAGGTCCAAAATTCAGCCAAAATGAACCACCGCAAAGCCATTCACAATGCATAAAAATACTCAAACGAATCAAACAGTTGAGGAATGGTGGAGAGATGGGGTCAAACGGACAAATATAAGCCGAGATATGGCAGTTTGTGTATTTGGGGCACACCATCGACACACAAAACAGTGCAGAAGGTCCCAAATTATCCAAAACAAGCCATTCCAAAGCCATTTAAAACACATAAAAATACTTGCAAGGATCGTACAGACGAGGAATGGTTAAGAGATGGGGACAAACAGACAAATAGAAGCCGAGAAATGACAGTTTGGGTATTTGGGGCACCATTGACACACGAAACAGAGCAGAAGGTCCCAAATGCAGCCAAAATGAACCATCCCAAAGCCGTTAACATCGCATAAAAATACTCGAACAAATTGTACACGTGAGGAATGGTGAAGAGATGGGGTCAAACGGATGAATAGAATCCGAGATATGGCAGTTTGTGTATTTGGGGGATGGTTGACACACAAAACAGTGCAGATGTATTGATTGTGGTTAGTTGTAGGGAGATGGCTGCGTAAATTGGATGGGAGAGCACAAGGGCTGAAGCAATACCCTTTTTGGTTGTGTACAGCCCAAAAGTGTTTCTTTTTAATTGGAATAATTAAGCTGAAATTGAGGTTATTACATTTTAGAAAAGAAAAGAGAAGACTCACAGCACTGGGCGGGTCAATTGATATGTGTTGTTGATGGGCAGAGGCAGGCAAACGCAATGAGTTGTTGGGTTGGCAGTAAATGAGCGATGGATAGAATTCTTGATATGGATGGTGTGACCTGAGCCGATTCGTTGTAAAAAATATCACACAAAAATTTTAGGTAGTTTCGACAGGTGTCGAAGATTTGATTTTATGAGCTATATTTGTGATTATTGTGAGGATGGAAGGGCAGGGGAACTGCAATTCCAATCCAAACAGTGCAAACGAACATTGTGTAGATTTCTACACAACCTGGTATGTTTATACCCTTCTCAAGGGTGTGCTCTTGTTCAGGGCAATGAACTTCTGTGTTGGGGAGTCCTTGCCGTCGGGAGCAGGGCAGTGGACTCCTGTCATGGGGAGTCCATGTCTTTTGGATCAGGGGCAGTGGACTTTCCTCCTGGGGAGTCCTGAGAATGATCCTATTAATTTTAGTACATTAGGGTACTAAAAATGGCAGATTCTTGGCCTATGTCACTCGCCCCCACGAATGGAGTATCAGGTAAAAATGGAACCAAAAAAACCTAAGTGTTTTTAGGTGAAAAAAGGGTTCTCATGAGAGTAACTATAACAAACTAAAGAGTTTGTTAAACATGTGTAACAAGTAAGTGTAGTTTGAAGAGGGAGAGTCCGTTTTTGTTGTTTTGAAACTGACATTATAATGCGGTTTTAAGTTTGGTTGTTAAAAAAAGGTGTTACTCTTCATATATTCAGTCTTTCTGATTTGGTTCTGTGTTGAATCCTGATGGTGCCATTCGTATGAACTGCTGTGATAGTCCAAGAATCACTTTCATATCTACTTTCACCTTTGCGGAGTATACAATCTTTTCTAAGAAGTACTTGATCACCAACTTTGTAGTCCCAATCACACAGGTAGATTACATCTTCTTTGCTGCGGTTTGCAAATACCAGATTCATTTCCTCTTGGTATGCAGAGGTGTCTATCACACTCTCTTCTTGCATGGTGTAATGACACCAGCATTTGGCAAATGTAATCCAGTTCTTGTGCTCACATGGTATTGGTCCAATTCTAAGTGAGAGATGGTGTCGGCAACAGTGTTGTGTATGCCTTCAATGTAAACAATTTGGGGGCCAAATTCCTTGAGGAGCAATCTCCATTGGTAGACACGGTCAGAGGTTAACCCGAGGGCGTCTTGGATTAGATTTTTATTCTGTGTAGACTTTTAATCTTTGTCCCCACAATATGCCTTTGAACTCCTTGAGTGTTTCCACTATGGCCAGTAGTTCTAGTTTGGTCACGCTGTACTTCTGTTGTGTCGTCGACAGCTTCCTGCTGAAGAACGCAAGAGGCCAATTACCCTGGGTGATAACTGATCCCAGTTGTTTAGACGAGGCATCAGTGTATATCTCAGATTCCATTGAATAATCGGGATAGGCTAAGACTACATCCTTGGCAATTGAAGTTTTAACGTCATCGAATGCTTTTTGATGCACCGTGTCCCAGTACCATGGACGTATCTTTGTCTTATTGGCTCTGGTGACCTTGGTGTGACCGCACTCTCCTACCAGTGAGGTGAGTGGGGCAAGCACTTTGCTGCGTCTTGCCCAAAGATCTCTATAATACTGGACCATGCCCAGGAACTTACGGAGGTCTTTGACATTTTTTTGGCGATGAAATCACAAGAATCACCTGTACCTTTTTCTGTTGTGGTTTTTTCTGTTTGTGTGAGGCGGTATAATCTAGATATTCTGTTTCAAAGGTGCAGCATGACTACTTTTGGGCGTTGATTTGCAAGCCCGCCTCGCGTAGCCTGGTATGCACCATTTTCAATTTGTCAAGGTGGTCTTCCAGGTTTGCCTTTGTGATGCATAACAAATCATCAAGGTAAGCTCGTATGAACTCTAAGGCTCCCATTAGTGTTGACATTTTTGCTTGAAAGATGTCTGGCGAACCTGCGATGCCCATGGGCAATCGGAGGTAGGAATATTTGCCCCATGGGAAAATGAGGGTACATATTTTGGATGAATCGGGATCCAATCTAATGGTATAATAACCCATGTTTAAATCTAGGGTTGTAGCATAGGTAAATCCTTCTAGCTCTTGCAGGACTGTACTGATTTTGGGTAATGGAAACGGCTTTCGGACTAGTCGTTTATTTACTTCTCTAAAATCAGTGAGAAAGCGTACAGTTCTGTCTTGTTTTCCTGTGATAAATGATGGTGACGCCCATTCAGACTCGGGCTGAAACTCTAACACTCCCAGTTCGCATAATCTATTCAATTCTTTGATAGTGGTTTCTTTGCAAGATTTTGGTACTGGGTATGCCTTGCCATGATATGGCTTTGCACCCTCCTTAAGTTCGAAGGACTCAGGCGGCTCTGTGTTCCAATCACCTAGTATTCTGTCAAAAAGTTCATCAAATTCTGTGAGTAACTCCAGCAATGAGTTTTGGTCTTGGAGACTAAGGTCAGTACAATTGGTGCTAACAATTGATTGGAGGTCTGCCTTTTTATAATTTGCATCTAGGATTTTAACTACACGCTGTGTCGCTTCCTGCACACTTTGCCGTTCATTTGCCATGCTGTTGTTAACAGCCCAGGCTTTATCCAAGGTTGATGAGGTCAGACTATTGATGTCTCTCATTGGCAAAATGATGTGATCAATGGTAATTTCTTTTGTTCAAAAATCTAGAACAATTCTGATCTCTTTCATGGTTTGACATCCGAGAATGAGTTAGAACGCTGGCTTTTCCATCTTTTTCTTATCATACTCTACTACATTGGGAGTCACGGTGTACTCCATACTGTTGGAATACTCAAAGAACTTTAAGTTGACTTCACCCCTTCCTTTGGTTAGGAAGCTCCCATTCGACGTATGCCCAGACTTTGGCACCTGCCTAGCCAAGTAGGGAAAGCATTTCTCCGTTCCCTTTGCATGGAACAGGAGATCACCATCAGATCCACTGTCTAGTAGGATCCTGATGACTGTGTTACTGGTACGACACCCTGTAGAGTGTTCAATGTTCTTACGGGCTGGATTTTCAGTCGCTTTATTGCGTGCTTGTGCTACTACAGTAGTGACCTGCCCTTCTTTACCTGTCAAAGGGGGGTTCACACTATTGAAAAGGTCACCCGACAGGGTATTTTATATTTATGGTTAGTTTTGGTCACTTTCCCCAAAATGGTCACAAACAAATGGCTTATACAATAAATTTAATTGAAGTTAGTGACAACAAATATCAGAAAGCTACTGGTTTGAAACGCATACTACAATGTCAATAACATAAATTTTTATTCATGTCTGAATATAAACTAATGGGTTATGTAAATCCTGGTCACTAGGAGAGGGTAATAGTGAACACAAATTTTTGAACGAATTCAACAAATTTGTTAATATATTTTTTATTTATGTCTGGATATCATTTAAACACACCTTCCTTTCATGCTGCCTAACAACTAGAATGAAAGTATTCAAATTGTTACTTACATAATCATGGGGTATGCATATTCACATTCATACATGTATATTAAAAATACCATACTTCACGTCTTTACATATATATAGGAACGTAGGTTTTGATAAACAAAAATGCCATTTTTTGTACACACATTTCAAATATCCATTGGTTTCTCACTTATTTGTGCCACAAAACTAATTTTTTTGTATGGTAGGCATCACCTTATATGGTACCCACACTGCAGGCAGGCTGCTCCAGGACTGCTTCCACCACCATGCAAATATCAGGCCAACTAGAATGACGGACCATGAGCAAACGATTGTTTTGGCATGACCAGATCGTGATGATGCAATATGCAATACCACCATGATCACATCTTGAAGGGACGACTTTTTGGTAGAGTAGACGCGTGAAAAAAATGTGCTTGCTGTGACTGTTTTTTTCTGGTGCTGCATGTTTTTACAGTTGAGCAGCGGTCACAGGAGATGAGCATCACGTCCCTGTGGCCCATCCTGATTCATGCTTTTATTTTATGTGAGTGTATAGGACTTACGGACTCTTGTTTTTCGTTGAAATGTGCTTTTGCCTTGGCACCTCACGCCAATGTCAGGAAACAGAATCTCGATTCACAGAACGAATCAGAACAACGCACATTATACACGCATCAGATCGGGTGGAAGTTGTTTTTTATGCAATCGTGTGAATTTTATTAACACAACGGCAATGTCATGCTCCTTTGTTTGTGCAAAATCGATTTGTTATGTACATAACTTGCTGCATAGGTATATCTGTTATGTATATCAACTGTTTATGTATATCGAGCAATTTTTATTAACACAACTGCAATGTCATGCTCCTTTGTTTGCACAAAATCGATTTGTTATGTACATAACTTGCTGCATCAGCACGTCTGTTATGTATATCAACTGTTTATGTTTATCATACGAATTTTATTTACACAACTGCTGCACAAAATTGATTTGTTATGTACATTACTTGCTGCATAGGTACGTCTGTTACGATGTATGTCAAGTGTTATGTATATAAAATCATTTTTGGTATAAATTATGGGTGCTACCTTGATGATGGAAGTCAGAGAATGGTATGTTTGTAACAAGGTTATGTATTTAACTGGAATCGTTTCTGCAAGAGCAAGGTGAGTCGCAACTTAAAAGGTGGAACCTTGGAAGGCAGACTTTTATATGCTCCAGGATTAATTACTCGATGTTTTTGAAGATAACGCTGCATTATGGTGTCAATATTTTTGGAAAGCACAGGAACTTACGCCCCCAGTATTGATGTCTCGATGATTTGAAGATAGCGCTGAAATCATGGTGTCAATATTTTGGAATTGCGTGGGAACTTACGCCCCATATTGATCTCTCGATTTCTTAGGATAAGGCTGCATCATGGTGTTGATATTTTTGTATTTGCGCAGTGATTTATGCCCCAGGATTGATTTCTCGATGTTTTTGGAGATAATGCAGCAGCGTGGTGTCGATATTTTTGGATTGCACAGGACCTAACGCTGAATTATGGTGTCGATATTTTTGGAATGCGCAGGAACTTATGCCCCCAGTATTGATCTCTTGATGTCTCGAAGACAGCGCTGAAATCACGGTGCCGATATTTTGGGATTGCGCGGGAACTTACGCCCAATGATTGATCTATCAATTTTTGAGGATAACGCTGCATCATGGTGTCAATATTTTTGTATTTTGCGCAGGGACTTATGCCCCAGGATTGATTTCTCGATGTTTTGGAGATAATGCAGCATTGTGGTGTCCATACATTTGGATTGCACAGGACCTCAGAGCCATGCTTCTTTATGCCCTCAGGATCGATGTCTTGATGAATATTTTTGGATTGCGCAGGAACTGAAAGCCAGACTTCATTTTGATGTTGTTAAGTATGGAATATTTCTTATGTATACAACTAATGTTGACATTTTGCTTCAAGAACTGAAGTTTCTAACAGGATGCAGAAATCAGGTGTGTTTTACACCTTGGTTATGTATATAACCTTGCGAAACAACAGGTAAGACTAGTTGGAAAAAGGATTGTTTTTTGACGTTGATGTTGTGTATATGTTACTGACCGTTTGTAGACCCCCCCAGTCTATAGACCCCACCTCACAGTCTATAGACCCCCTCTAAAAATGATTTGGCGGGAAATATTGAACTGCCCTTCTGACAATCATCACACTAGTCACGATTCCAAATTTATTATTTGGATGGTCGTGTCAGCGATGTCTCAATAGAGTCTATAGCCTAGTCAACAAAAATGTTACGATAGAGTCTATAGACTTATATCTTTGTGATCGAGGAGTCTATAGACTATCACAAGGGATTTATTGTTAAGTCTATAGACAATCGCCCTTGCAAACATAGTCTATAGACTAGGGAGCGATTTTAAATTCAAGAGTCTATAGACCCTTCCTCTGTTCACAACTGCCAGTCACGAACAGTCTATAGACTCATCAAAAAGGGGGGTGGGGGTCTATAGACTGGCTATTATAGTCTATAGACTCTCACCACCCTTTTCGATGAGGCTATAGACTGTCATAGGGGGGTCTATAGACTGTCGTGTGATAGTCTATAGACCCCCCCTCACAGTCTATAGACAGGGGGGGGTCTACAAACGGTTTTTTGGCGAATTTCATAGAGTCTATAGACTACAGGGGGGGGTCTATAGACTGTGAGGTGGGGTCTATAGACGGGGGGGGGGGCCTACAAACGGTCAGTAACATATATAACAATGACCAAACTTTTGATCCCACACAACATGATATATTTGTGACGTTGTTATGTATATAACGGCGGACATCAGATCTCTTTTGCATTGTTAAATCTGCCAGGCAGAACAACCCCCCTCAGGTAAGACTGTTCAGAGACATGTAAAATAAGTTTTTTCATCAGAAATGATGTATATAACATTGCTATTTCTTTGATCCCACACTTCGGGGTATGTTTGTGACATTGTTATGTACATTACTGCGCGGATCAGATGTCTGCTAGGTTTTTTCCACGATGCAGAATGACCCTGCAGTGGTTTCTTTGATCCCCAAGATGTAGGTTTTATGTCAATTGGGAAATAATAATAGTAAACATGGTTTTTATTGAAAAGGATAGTACTTTGGAGTCAATTTATAACTTATAATCTGGTAAATTCACTGACCATTTTGGGGAAAGTGACCAAAACTAACCAAAAATATGTCATACCCCCGACAGTTCGGGGTCCGACAATTTGGTTATTGTTTCACTCTGTGTAAGGTTGGCTGGAAGATTTCCTAGGTCTTCTGCCAGATTTGAACATGTATTGTTTGAATCAGAAAATGTTATGTTGGCATGTGGGGAAGTTTAAATAGGACTAAGATAAGTGTTCATCATTCCATTACAATCGATTTTACTACACAATTTCTTAGCACTCCCCAACCCATCATCTCAAGATGAGTCTGAATCATCACTGTCACTCATGTCGTGATGCTTATGCTTCTTTTTTTCCGATAGCGCATTTCATCTTCTTGTTGGACTTTGTAAGTTTGTTGATTTTAGCGGATAGCTGTGTATAGCTACTTCCTCCTCGAGCAGGTCTCTCTAGTCCACAAGAGTTTCCATTTGGTTTTCTCCCCTTGAAGCTTGACTTCGGGGTCCCATTGGAGTCATACTTCCGGCAATCCGGAGTGTTGTGGGTGGTATGTGCACCCCCATGTTTCTTGCAGATAGAACAGTACTTCTCTGTGCGACGTATCTTCGGAATCCGGTCACAAAAAGATACCATCTTTTTCCTAGATGAGTTGTTAGCCTTGGCTACAGTCTTGGGTCCTTCTCCAACCTTCTCGGTGGGGTAGACCTTCTATTATAGGTGCAACAAATGTACAAAAGATACCATTTATCACGATTTTGAAATGTTGCGATAACTTTTTCTAGGACACACTTTTGCCTATTGTGTGACACACCAAAACATTCAGAAGAAGGGAAGCATTCTGGAATATCTTATCCGTTTAGTCAAGAATCGCTTAGTTTTCAAAATATGGGCAGTTAAAAATTTGGTGTGCACCTATACACTGGCGGCACTTATAATCCGGGTTTTACGGTAGTTCCTAGGAACCATCCTGAGCATGTGGCTTGCCAAGTCGGCATCATCAAATGGCCCGCATACTTTTGTAGATTTTACAGCCTTGGAAGAGTAAAACAGGCACGGCAACAGTTCCACATACCCGTTAAGGCGTTGGATCCTTTGCACAAAGTCACTGATGGGTATACTGTTTGGTTTCTTCAGCCCATTGCTGATGTAAAAATGTTCCTGCTCCACTGCATTGGTCCTACAGACAGTCTGTAGATGCAACTGGACACACTCCTGAAAGGAGGTCCAAGATGCCGGGCATATTGTGGGATTCCAAGGATGAGACTTGAAAGTCTTGCTTCCAACTATTTCGCGAGAATTCTCGATCACGAAATTAATCGGACTCGTAGGAATCCCTGATCGCAGAAGTCGATCACTCGAAGTTTATCGCTTAACTCGCTGATCGTGGGAGAATTTTTGGAGAGCTCGTCGATTGCAAAACCGTAGGAATTGTCGATCGCGTAGCTGATTTTGGAGAGATCGTCGATCTCGCAAAAAAAGTATCGCTGACACAAAAAGTTAAAAATTGCCGCTTGCAATAAAAAATTGTTAGCGTACCTCATGTTGCAAGGGTTGGATCTCGATGGCTTTGGTGCTCGAAGGTCGCACCACGGTTATCTATAAATAGTGACCTGAGCCAATTCGTTGTAAAAAATATCACACAAAAATTTTTGGTAGTTTCGACAGGTGTCGAAGATTTGATTTTGTGAGCTATATCTGTGATTATTGTGAGGATGGAAGGGCAGTGGAACTGCAATTCCAATCCAAACAATGCAAATGAACATTGTGTAGATTTCTACACAACCTGGTATGTTTATACCCTTCTCAAGGGTGTGCTCTTGTTCAGGGCAATGAACTTCTGTGTTGGGGAGTCCTTGCCGTCGGGAGCAGGGCAGTGGACTCCTGTCATGGGGAGTCCATGTCTTTTGGATCAGGGGCAGTGGACTTTCCTCCTGGGGAGTCCTGAGAATGATCCTATTAATTTTAGTACCTTAGGGTACTAAAAATGGAAGATTCTTGGCCTATGTCATGGTGAGGGAATCTTTCAGTTAGTGTGAAGAGATAAAAAATTATCACAAAAATCACAGGGAATCACGGCACGGGGCGGGTCAATAGATCTTTGTTTTTGATGGGCACCGGCGGTCAAAGACATCAAGTTGTTGGGGTGGCGGTTGACGTGCTACAATGATGTGGGAATTTTTCAATTAGTCCAATGAGAAAACACATTATCACAAAAAACATTATCACAAAAAAAACAAGGACTCACGGAACGGGCCGGGTCAGTAGATCGGCATCGTTGATGTGCAGAGGAAGGCAAAGATGATTAGTTGTTGGGTTGGTGGTTAATGAGCTATGTATCAAATTCTTGATGTGGAAGGGGGGAGTTTTTCAATTAGCGCGATTAGAAAAAACATTATCACAAAAGCACAAGAACTCACTGCCCGGGGTGGGCCAATAGATCTGCATTGTCAAAGGGGAAGGGAGATAAGAGTGTGAAGAAGACTTTGTCATGTGAGCAAGAAGACACATTCATTGTCCAAATCAAGGGTTTTGGAGACTCACTATGGGGCAAAAGTAAGAGGGATGATAATCATGCCAAGGTTGCATGAGTATCCTCTCTCTTTTTTGGGTGAATTTTCCCAAATGTAAAAAGGGTCAATTAGCTATATTCCATATTCCTCTTTTCTCTAGTGGTCAGTAGTATGGACTATGAATGAAAATCATCTATAGTCTGGTTCATAGCCGAAAATGGTCCCCACACGTTCCAGTGTGTTGTCTTGAAAAATGACTGATCCCCTTTAGAATTATATGCCTTACCTGATACTTGAAGGAGCGGTGAATTGATTGTCATCTTGCCGGTGTTTCTTGGAGTCCTGGTAGACCCGATGTGGTCATTTTCCATGATTTAATGATTTTTCTACAGGCCACCATGCTATTCCTATGTTAATACATCAGGATATAGGACGTGAGACAGAAAAAAACATCTGAGATCTTAACACTTTTTCGGTTTCTTTCATCCATTTTGCAATGTCCACCAAGGTCTACAATTCAATTCAAACCCCACTTTTGCAGGTCCAGGTTGTACGTATTTGCACATGACACAGTGTGTGCAATATGTATCCCTTAACGTGTAATCAAATTTTTCAATATGACATTATTGTATAATTTTGCCATTGTTATTTCTTCTTCTTCTTCTTCATTTTCTTTGTTGACTGTATTTTCAGCTCAAATCTTGTAGTTGCCTTCTTTTTGTTGCTGACTGCAACTGACTGAGTTCTAGTCTCTTTGACTCGTTTGTGATGAAAACCAGTGTTTCTTAATAATACTGAGGGTCATTCTTATTCACATTTCTCTCCCTGATTTCTCTGAAGAACAACCCACCACATATAAGGGAATACCATCCTGTACCATTACTATGCTGCCTGAAGATTTCAGGGGCAAATTCTGACTGTGAGCGACAAAATAAAAATGGCTTCCAACCCCGAGAACTATGGAAGAAATTGCCCCTCACCAAAGAAGTTGAGCTTCAGCTAAGATTCTGCTGATCACACTGGAAATGGAGATCCCACTTGTCCTCAATGGCATCAATGTCGCCTGAAGTTTTCAAGGGCAAATTCTGGCTGTGAGCGACACAATGAAAATGGCTGGTTGTTGATGTGCAATCTAATTTTTTATGTACATCTACTATGTTGCACATTTTGCACATTTTTATATATGGGTATAAATTACTTGTACAATTGTTTCACACGTTTGAAATGTGCAATTATGTGCAATCAAAATGTGCAAAATCAAGAGCCTAATTCAATTCATTACCCTATCGATCATTCTTTTGTTGACATGGACAACCAGCACCTCCTCTTGACGCTAAGATCCACTCCAACAACCCCAGAATTCAACTGCTCACTTCAATACCACCCCACTGGCACACCAAACAACGTGGGAACCACAGTAATTTGGTGACAGTTGTTACACTCCACACCTTCAAATCATCTCCATTTCTCGTCTCTGCATCTCCGAAGCAACACAAATGCCCCGACCATTGAATGTTGACAAGGCCACAGATGGAGAGGAATGTGTATGCCCAGAACTATGATGGTCTCTTCAATCTGTTCCTACTCATTTAGTCCTATCCAACTTTTGCTTGCTGATGCATGCAGCAAGCCAACATGGCTTTTTCTTTGACAAGATTCCATATTCCACGATTTTTCCGAAGCACCACTTGACTTCCCATTTGTTTCGGGTTAATTAGTTGTTCAAGCTTTTGTGCTAGACGCATATGCCATTGAAAAATGATGGTGCTTGGTTTGGTCGGGGGGGAGTGGCTGTCGGGTTTCTTTGTTTTTTCACTGCTTGTGAGTTTAATTGCTTGCTTGGTGTTGCACCCATGTGACGTATCTGCATCTCAAAACTTTTTCATCTTTTGTTACATTGTTGATTACAGCATGAATATTACTGCTGAATTACTTTGATTTGGTGATCATGCGTTCTACAGAGATTGGTGGAATGCATCAGAAGTATCTGCATACTGGTAAGCACATGCCCGCGTACTTTGTGCGTTTGTGATCAAAAAGTTCTTAAAAAGATATAATTGCTTCCTTGCCTCAATAATCGAAGGAGATAATGGAACATGCTGGTTCACTACTGGTTAGTTCGTCACGTTCGCATAGGTCTGTTAAAGAAGGGAGCCACCTTTGTCGTTTTTCTTTTGTCAGCAGTGTTGCATAAAGTATTGATAAGTGTACCATGCCTCATGATTCAAGTCTGGTCTTTTCTTTCAATGATGTGCCAGATCCCACTGATTATTCTCACAAAAAAGATTGACAGGAGAATGCCAGGCAGCTCCATCGGAAGTATAATATTCTGGCTTTCGTTCTGTCTTGTGGGGTAACCAATGGCCATGTACAAAGACTCTTGAGGGGAGAAGGACAAAAGGTACAAGGGACGCAGATAAGTTAAGTCACCAGGCAAGGAGGATGAAGGAAGCAAGGGCTGCACGCAACACAGTTAGGCATCGGAAGAGGAGGTAAATAGACGACTATCACTAGTTGTCACCTTTATTTTACGTTATATATGTTGTGGTTGTGGTAAGATAACAATGACTATAGGTCTTAAACCTGATACAGGACTATGAATCATAGGCACATAGTCCATACTACTGACCACTCTCTAGAGAGGAGCAAGGAAAATCATACAATGTGTTGTATGTTGCATGTGCCATTCTATGGGAAATTGAGGGAAATTGTATGATTTTTAATTTTTATGCTTCGAGAATTGCACGGTTCGCAAGAAAACAGACTCCAGTTGCGGGATTTTCCCTTTTAGTCTTCTTTAAGACACCCAACCTATACCAGCCCATACCTAGTTCTGGTACAAAATATGATACCGTCGCTGCTCCGTCGCTGGTCCCGCGAGCAAGGACAACCGAAACGAGAATGAACGATTGAAATTGCGCCATTGAAATTGGCCCGTACGTACCATTAACAGCAGACGACCCACGACATGACCAAGCCGGACATCTACCGAATGGACGGTCCCACCGACTTTGATGCGTCCGATTCGAGCAGTGGCGAAGAGTTCACAGGAGAAATTCAGAGCGATGCCGATGATGAGCTGAGTGGTTCTAATGAAAAACCGTACAATTCGAAGCCGCCGCCACAGGCTCAAGCTTGCCGTCCGCCGACGATCGCTACAGACTGGAATGATTCGATGGAAATTGGATCGGGGACTGGGATGAGCACACACGGAGAAGACGTGGAAGTAGACTTTGTGGATCACCACGACGGAGGCAGATCGTCGTACATGGACACCACTCGCGTCTCGTTCAATGTGCCACAATCGAGTCGTTATCCAGTTCAAAGTCTGACAAATATCTCTAACCAACATATCGAAGACAACAGACGCAAAGCAGCAGCACCAAACGCCTGTCCAGAGAAGAGAGGCGTCGACTCCACCCACGGAAGAAACCCCTGCATTTATACGACAATACGCTCGCGAAGTCATCAAAAGAGCTGATCACAGCCACGCAAATCATCCAAAAATGATGATGACACTTCCTCCACCAAATTCTCTTGTTATGGTTCGAGAGAAAGACCATTCCAACTTGCCGAAAATGCGACACGCATCCCATTCTAACGTGGACAACTCTTGTCATGATACTTCGTTTTACGGAGCGGATGCATCAGCCCTGGACGGAACATTCGTTTCAATTCGAGACCTCAACGATGACGACGACGATGTTCCTTCCATAGACAACGAGCAAGATGTGTACGGAGGTGCAAAGTACTCGGATGCACGATTTCCTACCGAAACGACGTCACTCTTGAGCAGCAACAGAATGTCATGGCAGGGCGGCTTCTTTGGTTCGCAAGTGGAAAAGGAAGATCGAAAAGAGAGGAGGAAGATCATTCGCGATAGAAAAGGGCGGTTTGCAGGATGGATTTGGAACATACGTTCGGTTCTAGGTGAGGTATGGGGTTTCGAAGAATCCAACAGAGTCAGAAGTCGTGGAGTATTATGGGAAACAAATCACCCGATTGGTGCAGAAATGCCGGTGCGATCGTTTGGCCACACACATGGAGCAACTCGCAGGCCCATAGTTTCCATAGTCTTGACTTGGTTGCTGTGTTTTCATATAATGTTATGTGGACTTCATGATTTATTCGTTCGATATGTCTCGTATCGAAATTCAGACGAAATAGGTGTCAGTTGGGATGGAGAAGGGAAGTACAACCCGCCTTATTGGCTGTCCTTCGAAGGGAGGGTGCTTAATCCTTGCATAGGACCTGGCTCACGAACACTCACAGCATTTGGGGCAATGGTACCGGGCCTTGTACTATCCAGAGGCCAATGGTGGAGGGTTGGGTTGGCGTTACTAGAATCGTCATCTCTTCTTGAACTCATACTTCACTGCTATGTTCTAAATACGGCCATCGGGGGTTCTTTGTTCGGTCTGGAGTCGAAGCGTGGACCATTTACAGTTTCATTGTCGTATATAGTCACGGCATTGGTGGGATCAGCATGGTCAGTGGCTCTGGAAAAAGGACGTCTTGTCACCTCCTCTGGAATGGGTATCGCCGGTCTCCTAGCAGCTGCCGTTGTCGAGCAGTCTTGCTTCCCTCTTACTTTCAAAGATGACGAAGACGAAGTTCCATCCTCCGCAGACTACAATAATTTAGGAGATAGACACAATGTGGTTACGTCAACATCAAATGAACAATTCAGCTTTCAACCAAGTCACCAAAAGAAGGAAAGAAACTTTACCTTCATTCGTGCCAACCCTATACTTCTACTGGCTGCGGAGATCCTTTTCTCATGGTCGGCGCCATATTCATCTCTATCTGGAATGATCGCCTCCGCTGCAATGGGTGTTTCTCTGGCTTTGTTGTTGTTTGTTGAAAAATCTTCTTCCAAACTAGTAAAATTTGACAATAAAGACTTGATATTGTCCGAAACACCTCCTCCTCCTCCGACAACGTCTTCACCAAGGATGTGGAGAGATGATGACGATTCCGCAGACTCAAGTTTGAGTTCCGGCAGGCATGCATTCAACACGCCACTAATGAGAAAGTCAATCCTTGCTGACGACGAAGACGAGGATGAACACGCGGCAGCTAAATCGCTACTAAGAAGGCGAAAATCTGGTGCTCCTGATGCGGCCACGAAAACTCCGGGAGTCAAAGGGCGTGTCATATCCATCAATCCCAGCAAAAGTACACATTCTGTTACCAGTGTTCTCTTGCGTGTCATTGGAGCAATAATGGCACTTTTGCTAACGATTATCCCGGCATCTCTCATTGCTGCTGGTGAAGATCCCTCTTACGAAGTGACCCGTGCATCTGTCCTGGGGTGTAAGCCAATGCGAATTGTGTACAAGCAAGACGATAAAAGCGATATATTCCAATGCGCTGGTGGGTGTGTGCCTCTGTCAAGGACACATTTTGCGCGGAGCAAAGAAAACATGGGCGATGGACGTTGCGACTCTATTGGTTTTCGCTGTTTCGCTGGCGCTGGCACTATGATACTGAACAAATACGGACTCGAGGTGGGCTTGTACGACGTTCCATCATCAGATGGATCATGTTCGTCAATTGACAACGACATAACTGAGTCCGAGTCTTCCTTCAATGACGAGGCAGGTCATTAGGCGGCGTAGCCATTTCGTCAAGCATCTAATGCAAGCGGTTTATTCATGACCTCTTTCCTCTCAAGGCTACATTGGCATGTTGTCGTTAGCTGAATCATTTTCCTACATATCTTCGAGATATTATAACACATCACTTATTACGCAGAATCAAACATTTTCTTCTATCTTCGTGCTACAAATTCATGATAAGTAACAATAGTGTGAAATGTATTGATACGAACAGTCACAAGATTTCATAAGTAAAGTCAAGAAGACTTTCTCTTTGAGTTCATCCCACATTGTTTCGAAGTTTTTGTTTCATCATCGAAACTGTCTTCCCGCTCGCAAGAACCCCACACCATTTGCATCCTTCACCCAAACGAATGACCTTTGTGATGGAAAATGAAGGACACGAAAATATTTCTTCTAAACAGAAGCAGGATTAGTAGTAGACATATTGAACGTTTGATATTTCACATCCAGTCTCATCCATGAATACTTCGCACTGTACTGAGCCTACTTCTTTCGTTGTTTATTCTTCAACCTGAAGCCTCGAGTTGTAACACGCGAATTAACTGTGTTACCATCATCCATGCCTCGTTGTTTACTAGCATGATTCTCAGCCTTGATGAATCGATACAACATGACATTCAAATCAGTCAATTTAATAACACTAATATCCGTCCAAAGCTTTCGCCTGTTACGTGCATCATTGCCCTTTCCAAAAGCCCGCCGCAACATATATTCTGGACTAGATCTTGAAAAGAAAACAAACGGTCGTGATGGCTGCAGCACCCGATGAACACTAGCGACGATATTTTGAATGGGATCGCCGTCGTCATTGCTTGTATCTTCGGCATGTATGTTTCTCAAGGAGCAATGTAATGCATCCAATAGACCCTTGTCAATAACTCCGCCCCCGACACTCTCCGGTTCCAAAGACGTCAATCCAGTGGCGGCATCATCCACGATGAATTC
This sequence comes from Cyclotella cryptica, assembly GCA_013187285.1. Classification (NCBI taxonomy): domain Eukaryota; phylum Bacillariophyta; class Thalassiosirophyceae; order Thalassiosirales; family Thalassiosiraceae; genus Cyclotella; species Cyclotella cryptica. Next base: position 247,417 of record JABMIG010000054.1, on the reverse strand, counting down.
CATACGTTGGACTGCTGCCTGTTTGAGATATGTTTCATACCGTTGTGTCATGCATTGAATCACTTTGGATGACACGTCTAGGTGCAAAAATGGTCCCTGGAAGCCATGCACTAAGAGTTGTTCACCCATTTTAGAGTTTCCGCACCCGAGGAGCAAAATAGTGTCATTGCATTTTTCATTATTCGTTCGCCGCTCGAGATATCTTTGTGATGCTTCTTCGGGAGAGGAATGTTGTTGTATGCCCATCCATTTTGCAAAAGTTGATTCCTTTTCAGAGTCTGTCTCTTGTGTTCCTACATCAGAACCATGGTGCTCATCCAGTGTTACACGTTCAAATCGAAACTTTAGCAGGCCATTCAAATCAAAACCACCCCACTCGATGCAATCATCCGGTGTAAGATCTTTGTACACGCGATCCCAATAATTTGGATCGTAGTATGGAGGCGACGGAAGACGCCATTTTGTAAAGGTTGTTGAGTTCTGGATTTTGTCGAAGAAGTTGCGTGTGACGAAAGACATCTGGTGGTTGAGTTCACGAGGTTCGGGCAAGCTGGAATTTCATTTCAATTGCGTGGGTGCCGCTGCTTCGCTGTGTTGTTGTGACGATCTCTCTAGATGATGGATGTATTGGTCGTTAGAGGACGTCGGAAGGTCGTTGGTCTTCGTTGTTTGTCAGAAGGTGATCGTTGGCTTATGGTTGGCCATAACAAGAGGAGGCTAGAGGTAGGCTGTAGGTTGCCTGAGGCATGTGTGTGGACGGATGATACCTATCTACCACCAGCCTACCACCTACCTATCATCTACCAACCCTTTGTCAGCCATCTGTCTACTACTATCTGCCTATTGTACCTACGAGAGATCTACGAGTGATGATGATGGCAAAGGATCCCAAAGGATGCACCCTGATGCACAGTTGTACGTTATTGCTACTTCCACGCATAAAAGCTGAAAGTGTGTCTAAGATTCAAGATATTTTCAAGGAAAAGATAATATGTAAGCTGTCCATCAAATGATTTTTACATTATCAACAAAGGTAAGAAAAAATCCAACAAATAATCCACTCTGTAAAAATTCCATCACGATAACGGTTCACGATTGGGGCTGATTCCGCACAGACAAGAGTCTCCCAAGTAGAAGAGCGAGACAGCCAAGTTATCCATCTTCTAACCACAGACAGGCACGGGACCATAAATATCTATCGGTTCGACGAATGTCATCTATCAATCTGCGCCATTCATCAGCAGTTTAACAAGACAAGAAAACTCCCGACAGGGCCGTTAACAAATCGCCCACTGCAGTACAGGCCACCATGTCAAGCGCACCCAAAATCCACCGAGGAAACTCCGTTCCCATCTCAAACGACCAATTGGCAGCCTTGATCGATGCTCATCCCAAACCATCCGCCATTTCCAACTATTCCTACGGGACTGCTGGATTTAGATATGAAGCCAGTCTTTTGCCTTGTGTTTTCGTGAGGATGGGAATCTTTGCTGCCCTGAGGTCTGCCTCGCTCGGTGGGGTAAGTGTTGTACACTTGTGTGACGAGGTACTCGTTTGAATGTTTTGCAGATCCAGTAGTTCATCATGTGTTTTTGCATGATCTGCAGACGATAATCTTCGATACTAAAACCTAGCTTTCTCATCCTCTCAGGAAGAAGTCGGTGTCATGATCACAGCGTCACACAACCCAGAACCGGACAACGGCATGAAAATAGCCGATTCCAATGGCGGGATGCTCGATGCTGCATGGGAGAAACACGCCGTTTCACTCGCGAATGCGCCCACCCCCAAACAGGCTTTGGTGCTCATCGACACCCTCTCGAAATACGCATTGGGACGCCACCCGCTTGCCCAGGGCAACCCTGCCAAATTACCAAAAATGGTAGTCCACGTAGGAAGAGATACGAGGTCGCATTCTCCCCCCTTGGCGAATCTAGTGATCCGTGCAGCACTGGCCATGGGAGCGACGGTGATTGATCACGGAGAAGTGTCGACTCCAATGCTTCATCATTTTGTCATGCATGCCAACGGACATTTGCTTCCCAGTATTATTCCTCAGAGATGTAATGAGAGCGGATACTATGAGATAATGGCCTTGTCGTATGCGGCTCTCTTGCGCACCGGGAAATTGGACGGTGTCGGTGGAAAACGACTGGCTCATACGAAAGAGTTGGTGATTGATGGAGCATGTGGGATAGGGGCTCTCAAAATTGATACATTTCGCAAGATCTTTGACAAGCTGAACGCGGAGGGGTGTACCTATGGCCTTCCTGTGCTTTGTACCATGAATTTCCCTGGAGAAGGGCCGCTCAACGAAAATTGCGGTGCAGAGTACGTGCAGAAACAGCAGCTGCCTCCAAAGCTTTACAGTCCCGAACCGAAAATGCTGGGTCTATCGAAGGGTTACATGACATCATTTGACGGCGATGCAGACCGAGTGGTATTTCATTTCGAAGATACGCAGGGAAAGTTCCACTTGTTGGATGGAGATAAGATTGCAGTTTTGGTGTCCAGTTTCATTCAAGAAGAATTGCGATGCATCGACCCCAACGGACAAGCTGTGAAGTGTGGCGTAGTTCAAACAGCTTATGCTAATGGATCTTCTACGTTGTATTTGAAGGTGAGGAATGAATGAAATACAATATTACGTAACGCTGAGTCATTCTTAAACGTTTTCTTCTTGTGTCACTGGGCGAACTACAGAATGTCGTCAAGACCAATGTCGTCATTGCAAAGACAGGGGTAAAGTTTGTTCACGCTGCAGCTCATCATCACTTTGATGTTGGAGTATACTTCGAGGCGAATGGCCATGGAACTGTTCTATTCGGCCCAAAATTCTACGACTTTATTGCTGCAGCCGACGCCAGATTGCGAGGAACACCTCGCAATAATCGCGCGAACATTGCCTTGAGACGTTTACGTCTGCTGCCTGCTTTGGTCAATCAATCCGTTGGAGACGCCATGAGTGATATGCTATTGGTTGATGCGATTTTATTTTTGCGAGGTTGGGATTTAAACACATGGGCTCAGCTGTATTCTGATATGCCCACTCGACAAGCAAAGGTCAAAGTGGCAGACAGGACTGTCATCACTACTAACGACAATGAAACTGCCGCAGTCTCACCCGTTGCTCTTCAGAAGGCACTACAATCTGCAATGGATGCCATGGCCGTGGAGGAAAATTCAGTTGATGGACCTAAACCCCGTTGTTTCGTTCGTCCAAGTGGGACAGAGGATGCAGTGCGCGTGTATGCGGAAGCGAATACTCAAAGCGGTGCCGACAGTTTGGCATCGGAAGCTATGATGTTGATTTACAAACTTTGTGGAGGTGTTGGTTCGCCACCCCAACCTTTCATTTCCAATCGGCTGTAGAGCATTGAATCGTTGCCGGTTCACAATAAAAATGAATAACATCTTTTTAGTAAGATATTTGTTACATGAAGCCCGACTTTTTTCTGCCGCCTCGATTTTATTGTTTGCCAGCAACATTACTGTCTTTCCCGTCTAGGTGTTCTTCTGTTGGTGTGATGAGTTGTTATTTATATATGAGCAAGTAGGAAAAGCAGAGATGGGAAGAAGACTTTGGTGTTGAGTTCTATAGCTGTTCTACATAACACCTCCACAGCGGTGTCCTTGCGTAAAGTACGTGACAGCTTAAAATGACGAGGTATTCGCAGTAAGGCGACATCCCTGGCAAGCACCATACCATCTGTTAGGCCGAATGCTCGGTAATTTGCAATTGCCAAGCAATTGCCCTCAATTGCAAACTCCACTTTGCAATTCCTTGTCGACGTTTGCACTGCCAAGGAATTGCATTTTTAGGGAATACGCAGAACAATTCTTTGACGACAGCCAAATTGCATTTGAATTTTGCGAGACTTGTCAGTTTGGATGTAGTTGTTTGCCAAATTTGGCGCCGACACGCATTCAACTGACAGGGATATTAATTGTACCAATCCCTACGTGAATTAATATCTTATGTTGGGTCAGTGTTCTCTTCCCAAGGAATTGTAATGGCGAAAAAACCTGGACGATATTGAAATTCCTAAGGAATTGTAATCACGAAGATATTTAATCTGTATTACAATTCCTAAGGAATGGTAATTTCTCAGTTATTTTACAAATGACTACTGTTCTGTACTGTCGAACGGAAAAATTGATTCCAAACGGACATGGTATACGCTCCATTGATGCCAATCAGAGGTGTCACACAACAGAATTGATGCCAAACAAGAGGTCGTTGCAGAAATCCCGAGCTAAACCGAAGTTGTCGAGGAATTGTTTGCAATTCCTTGGTAATGCAAACGTCGACTTGCTTGCCCATTTTTGCAATTGCTTGGCAATTGCAAATTACCGAGCATTCGGCCTAACATATCATCATGGCTAGATCATGGCTGTAATATTGTTGGCTTATATGGCATGCCCTTTACTAGAATACTTATAGACTGTCTTCATCATTTTACGTTATTAATTTATAGTTTTCAGCCATCTATTAAGTTCTAAAACACCTAGTAAAGGTAGTGTGAATAATCCTACGAGGCTCACGAGACCTCACGAGTGACAAGTGTGAAAAGCCCCCCCTGTGAAAGGCCACCGGCGTCGCCCGATCCCGATTGTAAACAAGCAAACACTCGCAAGAGGCGCTGCTCTCGCCCTCCTCGTGACATCTTTCTAAAGCTTTCTCTTGCAGTCTAGTGTCAAAAATGATGCGTGGCGATGACGACATAGAGAATGGCCCCGCGTACAATCCAACCGGCGGAGCACGCCAACGCCGCAATTTCGCAGGCAACAACGGCAGTGATTACAATCACGCCTATTCTTCGGTGCCCACCGGGAATGGAGACATAAGTAGACCCCAACAGGCAGGTTACGGCCCCATCACACCTTCTGATGGCGACGATAAAAAACAATATGCCTCATTCAACGCGTCCACCTTGAGTTCGACTCAACAGCCCACAAATTTTGCGGCTGCGTGCTGCTCCCTCTGTCAGTCTACTGCCCACCTTACAGAGGGCCCGAACCAGCCGTATTATCGCGACAATTTTAATGACCAGCCCTACTCCTGTAGTTTTGGCACAGATGAAGAAAATGGGATATGGATGAATACTAGTGATCAGGCTGGAACAATCATGGCATTCATAGTTTGGGTTCTTTTGGGGTACTCTGCGTGGACTTTTACGGCGTTAGCACGATCGGGAGGAATTCCTTGTTCTGTTGCTGCGACGTATGTTACATTATGCTGCCTTGCTTTGTCGTCACACGCCAAAACAACATTTACAGACCCTGGCAGTGTTCCTCAGGCGGCTGTGCCAAATGAGCGCATGAGACGTGAAATGGGTACCCCTGACCAACCTCTCAGCATGTGCAGTCAATGCCAGACGTTTAAGCCTCCTTTCAGTCATCACTGTCGGATATGTAATCGGTGTGTCAGTCGTATGGATCATCACTGTCCGTGGATGAACAATTGTGTAGGCGCTGGGAATTTGAAGCATTTTATTTTATTTTTACTGTATACATGGACGTGTTCAGTATTTTCATTGCTGCTCCTTGGATGGAACTATTTCATGTGTGCTGAAGAAGACTGTACATTCAACGTGGTGCTGACTCAACTAGTACGTGCGGTGACAGTGCTTTCCATCGGAGCCTTGCTGTTCACCTCATCCATGATTATGAACGTCACATTTGGATTAATGACAGGGATTGGCACTATAGATAGACTGAAGAAGAAAGCAAACGGTTTAATAGGGGAAGCGACTGAGGAACCAATACCTTTGAAGGATGTCTTTGGCGTAGGTGCATACATCACTTGGTTAATTCCGATTGATCCAGTGTTTGAAGATTTCGATCGAGTGATGGGTTATAGCACGCCGCAGCGCTTACTAAGAGAAGAAATGAGAGATGAGCCAGCTAGACTTTATTCACCTTCTGGTTTGAGTAAGGACATGCTCTCGATATGACCTCCATGCACACAAAATGATTGATATTGTGTCATAAGCGTAAAAGGCGAGACCGGACAGCCAGAAATCAAATACCATAGCTTGAGTCTATTAATATTCTTTACTCTCTGTAGGAGATCGTTGGTGCATTACTCATGAACTGAGCACCATAATAGAAAGTTAAGAAAGTGGAAGAAGTAATCTCTTCGTGAACGGTGCTCAGAAGTATAATGAAGCGTGGGTTGCGCATGTGAGCAACCTCGAAATAAGCTGTTGAGTGATCCATTTCCAAGATTGAGGGTATCAAAGGTATCTCTTCCGTAGGTATTGGTCGGTACAAATCTCGCTACATCATATCCCGTAAGTAAACCCACAAATCCTTCCATCGAATTCTAAGAATTGTGACCGTTCTTCACCCTTGTTGTTCTCAAGAAGATCTAACACAAGAAGACCCACCAGACCCACACCGTACAATACCATATCCACGACCGCACAGTGACATCCCTCTCACAAGCACTATCACCCCACCCATAGAAAGTGCTGCCATATTGAGATCGAACAATTGTCCATTTTCTCCGGAAGTCAATCACAATATCATCCATCAGTGAGCAGCAGCAAATGCTCATGTTTTCAGCGTCAGCCAAAAAGAAGGTTTCACCAGCGTCGACAATGTCTATTACTCGTTCCTACCGTTATCACCAAGAGAACATCCATGCCGTGCAGCCTCATGAATTGAAGCTACGCGATGAAATATTGAAAACACTTGTTAACAAATCTCAAGCTTTTCCCAATGAAGTGGACGAGGAAAATCGAGACGAGGAGGTAGAGTCCCCTATGAAGTATGCAACTCTCTCGGACACCAAATCCGAGTACACAACGAAGAAACTACATCGCATCAAACGCAGATTGTTCCTTGATGCGGTGAACTCTTCTCATGTTCAAGGCACAAGCAACTACGAGTGCAACTGTGGCAGTCCTAAGACTCGTGGCAGGGAGTAAATGATCGTTATAAGACATGACTTCGGTGAGGGAAGTCAAACATATCTCCTGTGGCACGCACTTCCTCAGGTCAGGCGATTCTACATCGTGTCTTGTGCCATTGTAGGAGGCTGATATGTAGAGATGGGTCGTGAGCAGTGAGAATCGCATTCGTAGAAACGTCTGTTTGTCCTTTCTCATCCTGTTTACTCCGAGAAAACGCGACCAGAGTATGAATCTCAGCTCCAACCAAACTGTAGTTCACGTGTAATTTATTGTAGAAATTAACATGCTTCCTTTAGAAAGTTAAAAAAATCACTCAGTTTTACCATGTACTTTAAATTGAACACCTGTAAAGGGTTGAATTTGTCCTTTTCATCACATAGGGACAATGGGCGCGACTATTGATGTATTCGAGCTGTAGCATAGTCCCACGCAAATCTTCTACGCATGACGGAATGGGGACGACCATTATTTTGCTTATTTCACCGGTTCTCATAGCGTCCTCTGCATCGATTTTGTTCCCACCACTCCACTATTGATGGAGATATGATCAAATCACTAATTCCCTTTAACAAGATGCCAAAAACATTCCAGTTACCACCCATCATCTGCTTCCTGGGCAATCCTCTTCTTTTCTTCCTCCGTCATCTGTAACTCTTCCTCTTTCGCGCCCCCAGTTTCCTTCAACGCCGCCTCCAACTTTTCGGTGAGACTACTCAAGTCACTTACTGAGTCGACCTCCACATCCTCCAACAAGGCGCCGCTCAGTTTAGTCGCCATGTCAGAAGAAAGACCTCCCCCTCGGGCCCTCCCGCGCTCTCCCATGTTTTCGGCAAAAGCCACCAGACCGATTCCCGAGACTAGACCGGCTATTGCGATGCCCGCTCCCATGACAACGTTGTTGTCAACCATTGACAAGCTGGATGATGTCGTGCGAGATGGAGTGGAAGAAACACTGACCGGAGAGGGTGCTTTGAAGGAGAGATAGCTTCGCGACGAGCTCTGCGGGACAAAAGAAAACCCATGTGTGGAAGGTACTATAGCTGCGAGGCACATCAATGCCGTCGATTTTGAGATGACCATTTTGAAGGCTAGATATGGAGTGTACTGATTGCTGGAATTGACTTGTTGCACAATGCAGGCTGAGAGTTGCAGGCGACGTAGTAGAAGAGAAATCGCTGACTGTATGGTAGCTCAGATTGTGTGCTGATTGTGAGATACTCTGTGCATGATGCAAGTGCGGGGTACGTCAAACAATGAAACACGCACAAATCGCGTACGGTAGATGATGAATTGGCTTCTCCACGTCACATAATTGAAACTATTTTTCATGTATAACCGGTCCTACCTGTTGTGTTCTTAGCATTTAAAATAGTGCGATGACATTCATTCGAATACTTGATATGAAATATCTGTGTATCTTATGTTCAACACCAGTAAGGTTTTAGAGGTATCTCCAGGATTAACATTATTACCTTTTATAGTAGAGAGGAGGTAGAGAGGGACGGGAAAAGATTCTCCGCAAGTGCCAAAACTAGTTTTGTGCAATCTTTGTTTCCTGCGTGAAATGGAAGCTAAGAAAAAAGAAAACTTATCAGGAGACAGGAGTTCAGAAATAATGCTCAGATCTCTGATCTACAGCAATAATAATCTCTACTCAATTATCTTGCTTCATGCAGAAATTTCACGTCTTCATGCACTTCGATTTACTTTTATGATGACTTCATTAGTCAATTGACATCTACAGGCATAACCAATAGAAGAATTATTTCAAGCCAACTTGTCCCTCCAAACAGTGGTATGGTACTGGAAGCCATCAACATGCTGGATTGAATGTCATGTGTAATATCATAATGGAGGTGTCAGAAGTTGAAGCATGCATGAAGCATGTATTTCAATAGACTAATACCAAAAGGACACTGTAAACAAAAGATTATGTTCAAGATCTAATCAAAACAAGCCTTTTGCATGTAAATTGTTCGCAAACCCCATTCTCTTCAACTGCTGATTGTGCCGTTTCACATTGCACGGATCTAAATTACTCCCAGTAAAATTAGATACCACCTGTCCCGATTTTCGTGGAGTTGCCTTTCCATCAGCATCCTTTTCTCCGGACGATCGGTAGACCCATCGAGTGACACCTTTTTGATTCGTCGATGCATCATTTAATCCCTCCGAAGCGTTCCTCCACATATCCTTGGGAGTGACTATCCGCAAAAAAGCAATTTTCTTGCCAGCTTCTTCAATTAGTCGATCGACGGTTTCGGGAGATGTTTCGTTCATATTTTTTCTGTACCCCTCGCGCAATTGGTTCCGTGCTCCCGATCTTTGCTTCTCGGGCATACGTCGGACTAATTTTGCGAGGGATCTGTAGGTGCTGATCACGATGGATGATTTGGTTGCCGATGCGGCTAGTTGGGAAGGGGAATTCATTGTCGTTGGAGGTGAGCTTTAAGAGGATTTCAGTGAAAGGTTCAACATTCAATGTACGGTAGGCGCTGCAGGATGTTTGCGGATAGAGATGGTTGCGGTCGGTTGTGGAGGTTTGTGGTAGGGTAGTAATAATTATTTGTTGAAATGTGGTTTCGCAGGTTTATGTGCTGGGCGGCAGGCTCAAGAGGGCAGTCTGGGAAGTGCGCTGGACACGCCGTGGTTTACCTTTATTTTTATATCACATCGTTACTTTTCTTATTTAAGACAAAGTTTGCTATCTAGAGAGGATCTACCTCAATATTTATTGCATCAGCAAAACAAAGGTAAAATATTCCAGTCTGTTCTCACGGTTCGAGAAGTACGTCTATTGTAATTGTACGATACAATACAAGTTAGAATTGACTTTGGACCACTGCCTGGACTATGAACCACTATCTGTGTGAAGTACTATTCCTAAGTAGAAATCTACGCGATTCCTCAAAAAATTCTCCGGACGTGATGTGTCAGACAGTCTGTCTGTACTTTCGCTTTTTTGTGTGGTATCGTACGATAATATATCGTACGTACTGTGTGATTTACAATTTTTGCGTGGCTTCCTAGGGCTCTCAATATCTGACATTTTTCCCCGTAGAAAACATACCTTGTTCTACGGGATGGACTTTGAACCATTATGCCTCTTTTGTATCGCAATTGCAGCTGCCTTCCCTCGTTTCTGAGGACTTCTCGAGCTGGACTTAAGCCCTCCAGATAGTCCCAAAGGGTTTTGCAATGTTGGCCGGGACCCAGAGGGTTGATATTGTGGCCGCACCAGTGGCCAAAGATATCTGACAAATAGTGGTCCAAAGTCAATTCTAACTTGCACCATACCTTCCTTCATCCGTCATTTTGTGTGCTGCTAGAGTATGTAGCTGGAGTGGAGCTGGTATGACTCCAACAACTCCAATAACTGTGATACAACTTTCCATTCAAAAACCATGGGCAACTCTGCATCCTCCACCAAAGAAGCAACCCAACTCATCAAAGAAAGAACTTTCATTCGATCTCTAGGCGATAGGTACCCGCTGGGGGACTCCGAGCTAAGGAAATGGGTGTGGTGCCACCAACGACTAGTCGAGCATTCCTCACCGCCGAATTTCCCGTCGGATGGCTCGTTGCTGTTGTCTTTGGCGGTTTGGTCTGTGATTTACGGCGATTACAATCCCTATGTTAAGGGTCGACCAGAATCGAGCTCTTTTTATGATAATGTGTCAAATGCACGAAAATTGACGGAGGCCATGAAAATAGTAGAACAGCACATCCTACCACATGAACTTGGCGCACGCTTAATTCGCCAAGCATTAAGTGTCTCTGATACAGAATCGACGCTGCGGGATAAGTCGCACACAAATACGCCTTTCAACTTTCCAAATCCTTCAATGCCAAGAGAAGAAGTTATTACTTGGCAAAACAATAACTATTCCATACGGTCATCGACGAATGAAGTCAACAATTATGCACGTGAAGATTTTTTAGAGGTTATCTCTGTTTCCTGTGGAAGACGTGGATCTCGTGCCGCATTGAAGAAAATGTTTATGCTCTGTTGTATAGAAGGTGGTGGGAAAGTGGCAAACGCATCAGACGTAATTTATATGGCTTACTGCTTAACAGTAGCTGCATCATATCTGAAGAATGTGGCAACTAACTTGAATAATCAGTCAACCGTGCAAGAGTTAGACTGGAGATGTTTCGTTCCTCAGAAAAATGAAAAAGATATGAAAGCCATGGTCGACTCGCTCATCAACTCTGCGAAAAGACAGAGAAAAGACGGTAGAGGAGGTTTTACTTGCAACTTTGATTACTCCTATTCATCTTCTACAGCAAGTAAATCCAGCGGAGCCGATGACACTGTATCTCTTGATGAATTCCTCGAATGGGCGGAAACTGCAGTTCCAATGATTTCGTCTGCATTACCTACCTTTCTTCATGTTTTACTCTCCTACTTCTCACCAATCAACGCATTGGAAAATCGTGATGAACAACAGCATCGATTTCCACCAGGCGTCACGCCTATCTGGATACCTTCACTCACTGTGGAGACAAAAGACTCCACTTCGATCCCCGCCAGTAGCACACTTGTCGATCCATCGACTTCCTTGTTTGATTTGTTTGCATTATCGTGCACTTCGCTCTCCCTTGCATCAGGAAGGTGGCATCGGCTCTTCTCGTCAGAAGCCAATGGCTTGTCGTGTAATAGATTGATGCATAGCCTTTTAGGATACGGTGGTCCTACGCTCATTTTGATCCGAAGTAAGGGCGACGGTGGAACCTTCGGTGCCTACACATTCACTCCCTGGAATCAAGAGTCCGGCACATTTTATGGGAATTCAGATTGCTTCTTGTTTCGACTTGGTCCAGATCCTTTTAGCGTGTACCGCCCAAAAGGAAGCGGCTCCGGGATTAGCAACAGTATAGACGACAATAGACCCAAAGCAGCATCCAACAATGAGAATTCCGAAACTCGTAATTTTCAGTACTTTAATCCCGAAGCAAGGAGCAAGGGATATGACGGGTTGTCACATGGCATTGGCTTTGGGGGCACTCCTGAACTCCCTCGGCTCTTTATTGATGAAGTTTTGGATGGATGTTGTGCAAAAGCTGAAGACCTGACGTATGACAATGGGCCCCTTGTTTCTGGAAACTCTACTTCCAATGGGAACTTCGAGGTTGAGGCTATAGAAGCGTGGGGAGTGGGTTCACCGCAACTTATTGAGGAAGCGCTATTGGCTCGTGATGGTCAGCGCGAAGATGCTGCGAAGAGAATTCGCCGGGCTATGAAAGGCGCAAAAGGACAATTCCTAGAGGATTTCCAATCCGGATTAGCAGGAAGTAAACTTTTTCAGCATCGGAATGAGATCAGCGGAAGGGATGGAGGGTGTGACTTAGACGAGGCTGAAGGTGATGGCAGAGCAAGTAACTAATACTTATCGCACGCTTAAAAAGTATTACTTAGCTTTATTCGTAACTTTCATCTCCTTCATCATCAGCGTCGTCGTTGTCGTCTCCCTCATCGTCTTCCAAGGCAAACTTTCTCTCCAATTCTTCATAATTCAGTTCTCGGTCTTCGACTGGCGTAAGTAATGTTAAAGTATCTTCAAGATATCGCTTCATTGCATCAACATCAGATTCGAGGGTAACTTCCGCCTTTAATGGCGCAACATCGGCAAACTCGAAGCCTAAGAAGTTTGCCATTTCTTCATATTTAGGAGCAACCTCAGGATCCAGTATTGTTGTAACTCTTCCGCCTTGTCCTCGCACACTTCCCTGCTGCCCTATTCTCCCTACGCGTCCCGCCAAATGAAGATATTCGCGTGGATCATCCGCCGGTAAAAAAGAGTGTACACATGAGTCAAAGAAGGAAAGTCCAAACCGCGAATCGAGTTGGGCGTTGCAAGCAACACAGTTAGGTCGCCCCTCTTGAACCGTTCCATAATTTCCAATGGGACTACTCCTGTGTTTGGCAATAGAACGCCTAGCTTGTGATCTCCCCACATGGCATCACGTAAAGTCGATATTGTATCGCGTGCAGCAGTTTCGTCAGGGAAGAATACCACAACACGTGGTCGCTGAGCTTTTGCAACTGTATTTGATGATTTGAACATGGGCAAGGAAATATCCTCCTCCAAGAACTCATTTGTCTCTCTGCGTAACTCCTCGACTTCAGCTTTCTCAGCATTGTCTCCCCTCTTGTCATTCGATTGGCTTGCATTTTCATATTCCCGGAGTTCTTTCCGGAGCATCCGAGTAAGGCACAGCAATCCCGTATTATCTGGTGCTACAACACGTTCGTGACGCAATCCGGGGTCGAGGCACAGGTTCAAATCTTTCAGCGATGCCAAAAATGGAATAGATTCACTTGCATCCTCCTCCGATTCCAATGTTTCGATTTCTTTCGTCAAGGGTGCAAATTTTGTTGCAGTCGCGATGAAGCTATTGCCCTCAGGCAAAATCTGATCCTTCACGGCCAAGTTACCCAAGGATTCTGTCACACTAGCACCGACCAAATAAGATATACGGCTGAACTCTCTGGCACTATCATTATCAAATAATAACTTGAGATCCTCCGCTTTAGCTTGTTCAAGTCCCAAATCCGCTTCATCAAATATAACTACTCGCAGTTTTGCAGGATTAACGTCGCCGTCTTTCAATAGCTTTGATAGATACTTTGGGGTTGTTATGGCAACATCTGTTTGAAGTTTGAGACCTTCCTTTGACATTTGTTCGTCGAGGACACACCCTATTTTGACTCCTTTTGGGCCTTTATACTACTCATGTCGAATGACAAAAAAAATTCATAACAAATGTGAATTGTGAAGAAAATGCAAGGCTTGAGGTGAAAATCAATGGACAAACTTACATTTAGAAAGTTCTTCATACCCGAGCGTTCCTTAGGACTGTTCTTCACGTTCCCACCCACCAACTCATACATGGTCAATGCTATCTGCACCCCTAGTTCCCTCGTCGGGACTACAATCAAGCACACAGGACTTCGGACATCAGTCCCACTCTTACCCAAAGTGGACAAAGCTGCACCAGTCAGAGTAGTACGGCCGCCCTTCCCCCCGATTTGATTGTATCCCTGTCCTGTAACGGAGGGAGACGCTTGGACCATGACTCGATCTAACAAATCTCCCATGACATCTCCTACATCTTCTTCGGCTTTGATACGAATTCTCTCTCGCGTAAATAGAGTTTGAGACAATGTGCTCAACGTGGGCACGAGGAACGCCAACGTCTTGCCGGAGCCAGTGGATCCAGATATTACTACTCCCATATTTCGAGGAGATTGACTCTGCATTCGTTCTTCCAATGTGTCGTCTTCTCTCCTGGGCGCCGCTTGCCCCGTCAATGTGACATGATTGAGTAGAATGGCGTTGACAGCCTCAAAGGCATTGATCTGAATCGTAGTCGGGAAAGGATATTCCAACGCATCCAACCTCTCAATAAGCCAAGGAGCCGTTCCCAACCCCTCCCAACTTAATCTGGCGCGTTTTCTATCGCTTGACTCTTCCTGTTGGTCTTCCCCGCTTGAACGAAAGGCCCCCGAGCTGACGCGCTCCGCCAATTCGTCACGGTAGAGTGTGGCCGTTTCGAGGTCTTGTCGGGCGATGGCGAGACGGAATTGTGTCTGGAGTTCGTTGAGGCCCATGGAGGGGAGTTGAAGCTGGAGCTCTTCGTGGTCTTGCGAGCTGCGCAGTGCGGAGGGAGAGGGTCGTCGAGGGAGGTGGAATCGTGTTGAAATTCTCAAAGTCGACAGTGGCGGCGATATCGTCCTTCGTGTGATGGCAGGTATTGTTGTCCATGAGTGAGCCTTCTGAAGGAGGGCAAGCGCGAGGGTCGAGTGGATGATTGCCACCATGTTTCAAGATCGTTTAGATGAATTTGACGAAAAATACGATTGCTAATGGGATTTCGCTGGCGTGGAGTGGTTCCTGAGTGCTGTGTATAGGTTGTTGGTCACGGCCCTCTAACTTCGAACTCTATCGACACAACCAATATATCGCATAATGTTCGACTGATGTTCGATGAGGCACAGCTGGCTCGTCCCTGGCAAACATAGGCTAACATGCATCCGGTGGGGCTGCAGTGGGGGCAGTCGCGGGCGTGTGACGTCAGATCCACAAGCCTAAAGATCTCTATGGAAATCCAAAGAAATCTGAAGAAACCTAAAGAAACCCACCCAACCCTACCTAGGTAGGTAGGTACAACCTATAATATAACTATTACCTGAAGTAATTATGCATTGTACGCGTCTTGTTTTCATACACGTGTAACCTGTGTATTACACGAGGCCCTTCTCCAAGGACTGGGGTTTATCCTGGGGTAACCGCTTCTTGACCCATTTTTAACCTGTCTAGAGGTACGTAGAGCCATGCCAGCGACTGGGTGTTCGACTCCACAGGGTCAAAAAAGTCCTCCCACAGGGGTAAATCAAAATCCCCCGGGGATTTATCTTACTTTTTCCCTCGCAAATTCTCCTGGGGGTAATATCCTCGGCCATCAAAAGTTGTCGAGTTCACAAAGTACTCATGTCTGCTGCCCTGTCACGACATCATGTCCATGGCCGACAACAGTTCCGATTCTAGGGATAATGATAGCAGTGCTGCAAGGAGTGATGTGAATTCCAAATCTGATAAGGAACATCTTCACAAGATCAAGGCTCAGAAGCATGCAGCAGCGGCATCAAAGAAGTGTTCCAACAGTGCATCCACCAAACAAACGCACTCTCCCAAGAAGAAGGAGGCAAGGAAAAACAAGACTTCTTGTGAAGGTGGGACAACCCGTTCACGCTCTGTTTCATTGTATAGTGTTTGAAGAGCTCCTGCTTGTTGCCAAGGCATTTATGCAGGTGTCTAATAATGCCAAGCAATCAACAGACAAGAAGGCCGAAAAATTTTGGGATGAAGTCTACACAACTTTCGAGGAATTTATCACTAGCACTAACAAACTGAATGAATCAAATCCCAATTACGACCCCATTGAACCAGGATGCGGAGTGGAGTCCATCCGAAATTGCTGGTAGTGACAACTGTAGCCTGCTATCCAGAAGTTTGCAGGCACCATCCACAATAATCCACCAACATCAGGGGAAGTCAAGGATGATGCCCTAGTGGATTTGTACTTTTCAAGGATGTGTGAAGAGTATGCATCACGATTGCACACTTATTCCAAGGATATGCTAAAGACGTTTCATAAGCTATTGAAAGCATCCAACTTTCTGAGCCAGCATCCAAAGTTCAAAGTTGAGTTTCCTACCGATGGATCAAAACTGCCGCAAAAGCATTCCAATTCAATTTAGAAGAGGATCCTTCCCAACATTCTCGAAGATGCAATGTACGACAATGAGATGTCTACAAAATTTGTGAGGGTGCCAGGAAGGAAAGAACAACCTGCGGGTAGAGTGTAATCTAAGCGGTAAGATGCTACCAACCTCATTGTTGACAAAGTGTCTGAGAAGGCTGCATCAAGTCAACATAATTATTCTTTGTCCCTTCAAGGCATGAGGATGAAGAGAGAGTGTCATCGAAATGACAAGCAGACACATAAGGCAAATGTTGACAACGAGATCATGGCAATGCTCCATCTCTGATAAGAAGTCTTACTTTGAAAATCTACATCGTACCATCACTGCAGGGGCAGAAACAAAAGCCATTGAATTGATAAATCACAAGAAGACAGCTGAATCAGAAAAGAGAAAATTAGAACTTAAGGAACAATGTTTGAAGTTAAGAGAGTCACTCCTCAATGCAGCAAACAATAAAGAGACAGCTGCTTGTGAGGATGATCAAAATGAGGTAGAGGATTTACAATCCGCTGCCGTTGCTGACTCACCAAGTGATCTTGATCATACCTACACTAGCAGATGGATACAGTTGCTAAGGAGTAGGTTGAAAGTTTAGCCATATCATCTTTGTAATGCTGAGAAAGGTGCAGAGTTTGTCTGTGTCCACAATCGTAATAAATTGGACTATATGAATAAAGACAAGTTTCAACGTTTCATTCTGAGAAAAACCAAAGCCAATGAGCCTTATAAATGGGACTTGCTTGATGAGATGGAAAGTTCAGTCTTGATAAAGGACCTCCTAAGAAGAGGGGTCCATATGGATGATACCAACATCCTCTCCCTTTAGACATTGCAAAAGCTGCTGATGGGAAAACTATTTATGTCAGACCTTCTGTTCTTGTTTAATGTCAAAGATAAGTTGTGATCAAGAGTGTTCCAGCTGAGGGGAGAAAGTTTTTATGTGTGATATTGACATGAGCCAAGGATACCTACTGGTACCCCTGAGCCAACCAGGCCCCACTTTCAGGCCATAGGCATAAATTCTATTCCCACTGAAGAGGGGAAGTACACAACAGTTCAACTCATGCCCTTCTCAGAAGCAATGAGTTAAGTGGTACATACTTGTCAAGTATAGTTGAAAGGGTTCAACTGCTCAACTGGCAAATGGGAATCTTGGATACAGCAGTTCCAAGATAGTACAAGCAAGTTGGAATCTTGGATACAGCAGTTCCAAGATAGGACATGTCAATTACAAGATTGACATTATAAATTGGAGAGGATCACCATTGGGCAATCCTCATTTGTTGATCTATTCTATAGCTCATAAAAAGTAAACTCCAATCAACTGGAACACCTTTTTCTACTTCTTTACCTACGATACTTTTCGACTACTTCCGGCTTAGGTCACTATCGTACGATAGCCAAACTCGGTAAGTTCATCTCACTACCACACAATGAAGGCTCTCCTGACGACCCATAGGCGGTCGAGAAGAACAAGTTTTTTTCCACGCAGAGTACTGCGTTCATCACGCACCACCATGCGAATGACTTCTTTCTCAGCCCTCCAAGGAGTTCCTACAAGAAACTTTTTTTGGGAACTAGTCTAGGAGAGAAACTACGAGCCATGTCCTCCATGAAAGCATTTCCCGAAGGGCTCAAGTGGATTGAGTGCGAACGTGGCATCGGAGGAAAGAATTCACACGTACGCTACATTCCCAAGCAGGATCCCATGCAGGATGCCCTCGAGAAGACCAAAAAGACCACCTACTTCAAGTTGACTCTTCCCAACACGGGGAATGAGCTAAAGGTGGCAGTATGGGCATCCGGGACTCCCAAGCAGTTTCTACTGCATGTACGCTTCGCCATTCACGCGTGCAAGCAAATGGGGCTTGACACGAGCTTTGCTGGTGCGGAGAAGGCTGTTAAAACAGCCAAGCTCGACACAGAGATTGCAAAGGAGGAGTATACACAACTGCGAAACTCCAAGAAGAAGAAGAAGGGCAATAAAGGAGATGCGCCCGGTACTACCGCTGAGGCTGTACCGCCTGCCCTAGCTGAAGCTAAGGCCTTATACAACAAGGCCCTAAAGGCTCTAGAAGCCGCGAAGCTCGTCGTCACAATGGCAGGAGCAAAGCCCTTCAAGCTATATGGAAACCTCCTCTCCGACAAGGCCTGTCAGCCTTGGGAAAAGATAATCAAGGCCCAAATGACTCGCGCTCCTTGGGAAGACATCAAGGGAGTACTGCACACGGAGACTCCCACGAAGACTTGGGACTCGTTCCATGAGTGCGTCATGTTCCACCTGTTGCAGGTGTTCCATCACAACGCTGGTGAGGCCCTCAAGTACTACATCACTAACACAATGAAGAGCCCAACAGGGTCTCGATACGTCAGTTTTTCATCTGAGTAGAACAGCTCAGCAGCTACCTCGAGACATTGCCCAGCCTGTACTACAGCCCAAAGGCTAATCAGGCTACCAAGAAGGTATTGCCCTTGGATGACGCTGACCTTGCGACTCACTTGTTAGGCATGTGTCCGGCCAAGTGGCAGACCCAATACGACTTGACCGAGAATACCACTCCGGTCAGCACTAGGGCCCTTCTCTTGGTCCTAGAGAACATCAAGAATAACGCGGAACTCGATGCGAAGCCTTCGAGCACAACCAAGGCAAAGGGGGCTGATCATAAGCACAAGATGGAGTCGATGGACTCCCGCATCCCCAAGAAGCCCAAGAAGGTGGGCTGGACTGAAAAGCACTGTGTGCTATGCAAGAAACATGGGGGGCCGCACAAAAGTCACAACACCCATAATGTGGGCGCATGTAAGCCCCATTCACAAGAAAGGAAGCCAGAGGGTGCGAACTTCGCCCAGATAGTCCGGGCGGAGTTGAAGAAAGCACTGCGCAAGAAGTCTAGCAAGCGCAAGAAATGCCGCGCCAATGACTCAGAAAGTGACAGCGACTCCGACAAAAGTTCTTGAAGGCGCGGATCGGATAGCACTGGGGAATTACTTAATTGTAAGAAACGTAAACTTAATACTGCAATTGACAGTTATACTACCCCCAGTCCGAGTAAAGCTGTCCAAACTAAAAAAATAAAAAAATAAATTGACTGTCACCAAAGAGAAGAAGTCAAAAAAATCTTGTTCCAAAAGAGAAAAGTCTGAATTAAGAATTCGAGACAATTTAGAGATTACGACCTCAAATATTTTAAAAAATCTTACGACACAAACAATGTCAGTAGTAAGACAAAAGCCACTGAGGATATTGTTAAGACTCCCAGGGCAAACCATAGTCTCAAGCAACCAAAACAAGAGGTTGCACCCCACACCAAGGACTGCCTCGGTGTTACGGCACTAATAGCCATCATGGAACCAGCGACTGAAAGTCAATCCTCCAGAGCATACAAACAACCTCTGAGGAGTCGCCCCAGTAACAAAATCAAAGTCCTACTGGACTCTGGGTCTGATGGGGACCTTATTTTCCTACCAAAAGGAAAAGACAAACCCTTTCCCTACCTGACTAGGCAGGTACCAAAGTCTTGGCATACGTCAAATGGGAGCTTCCAGACAACTTGATGGGGGAAGATCAGAGTCAAATTCTTTGAGTACTCCAGAAGTAAGGAGTATTTTCTACAACCTGATGTTGTGGAATACAAAGAAAATAGCATGACCAAACCAGGGTTTGATCCCATTCTTGGTAGTAATACCTTGAAAGAGTTAGGAATTGTCCTAGACTTTCGGACAAAGGAAATAACAGTAGATGACATCTCACTGCCAATGAGAAACATCAATAAACTAAAAACAAGAGCGACAGTTGAACGGGCTTGGACTATGAATAATAGCATCTACCAAGACATGTCCAAAGAACCCAAAGTACGCTCGAGGCAACAAAATGCCTCATACACATACTAGATGCAAAATATGAAAAAGCGGATCTCAGGGCAATTGTCAAAGACAACTGCACACACCTAAGTGTCCAAGAACAAACAAAGTTACTGGAGCTCCTACAAGAATTTGAGGAGCTATTTAGCGGGAAACTAGGTGACTGGGATT
The DNA here is from genome assembly GCA_013187285.1 of Cyclotella cryptica. Lineage (NCBI taxonomy): Eukaryota > Bacillariophyta > Thalassiosirophyceae > Thalassiosirales > Thalassiosiraceae > Cyclotella > Cyclotella cryptica. The sequence continues at coordinate 227,194 of JABMIG010000054.1, read as the reverse complement.
GTAAGCCGGTCTCCCTCCAGTTGAAGGAAGGAGCACAGCCATATCATGGGCGGCCTTTTCCCATACCCAAGAAGCACGTAGAAATCACCAAAAGGGAAGCACAGAGGCTATGTGACTTAGGGGTACTCAAATGGCAAGATGATTTGGAATGGGCATCGCCCACATTCATTATACGGAAGAAAGACAACACCGTACGGTTGTCAGCGATTTTAGGGAAGTAAATAAACGAGTAGTGAGAAAACCGTTTCCTATTCCTAAAATTAGCACTGTTCTACAAGAACTAGAAGGCTTTACATATGCCACAGCCCTTGATCTTAACATGGGCTATTACACCATTAGATTGGATCCAGATGCGTCCAAAATATGCACCATTATCTTTCCGTGGGGTAAGTACTCTTACCTACGGCTACCAATGGGTGTTGCATGTTCTCCCGACATCTTCCAAGCTAAGATGTCTGAGCTAATGGCAACCCTTGAGTTCGTCCGAACTTACCTTGATGACTTATTATGCATCAGCAAGGGTAGCCTGGAAGACCACCTTAATAAATTAAGACGGGTTTTCATCAGGTTGCGAGACGCAGGCTTGACAGTAAACGGAGGAAGTCATCTTTCTGTGCCGTGGAGACAGAATACCTAGGATATGTGTTATCCAGAGATGGTATAAAGCCACAACCAAAGAAGGTCCAGGCAATCCTCGCATTAACACCGCCACAAAATGTTAAACAACTCCATAGATTTCTGGGCTTGGTCCAGTACTACAGAGACATTTGGGCAAGACACAGTGAAATACTTGCACCACTTACCAACTTAGTTGGGGAGTGTGGACATACCGAAGTCACAAAGGCTTATAAAACCAAGAAAAAGCCGTGGCATTGGGACAGCGTCCACCAGCAAGCGTTCGACACTGTAAAGGCAACAATCGCTTGTGATGTTCCCTTGGCCTACCCTGACTACTTGCAGGGATTTGAGATCTACAAGGATAGCTCCAAATTTCAATTGGGTGCCGTAATTACTCAAAACAACAGGCCGCTGGTGTTCTTCACATAGCGTGACCAAACAAGAACTACTGGTCATAGTAGAAACACTGAAAGAGTTCAAAGACATGCTTTGGGGACAACAAATTACGGTCTACACTGACCACAAAAATCTAATGCAGGATGCTCTAGGTCTGACCTCTGATCGAGTGTACCACTGGAGATTACTCTTAGAAGAGTATGGCCCCACCGTCGTGTACATCAAGGGCATCCACAATACAGTTGCGGATGCCATCTCACGACTGGATTATGGACCCGTTGCAGATGACAGGTCAACCTGGATGACTTTTGCACAATGCTGGTGTTACCATAACACGGCACAACCAAAATCATCCCTAGCAACCACCGAAGAATCCATGAACCAGGTGTTTGCGAATCAAAACAAAGAGGACTCCATCTATCCACTCACAACCAGAGAGATAGCGGAGGCACAACAAGACGACAACAGCCTCTTAAACAAAGGCTACTCGACTCACTTAGTTGAGAATATTAAAGTACTCTGCAACGACGGCAAAATGGTTATTCCAAAAAGCCTCCAACACCGTGCCGTAGCCTGGTTCCACCACTACCTACAACACCCCGGGACCAAACGTCTCAAAGAAACTCTTCGTCTTTCAATGTTTTGGAAAGGTCTACAAACGACAGTCCAATCACATGTCAAAAAGTGTCACAGTTGCCAGGTGAACAAGCGCAGGCAATTAAAATACGGGAAACTGCCTACAAAACTTGCAATCACCAACCCATGGGAGGCATTATGTGTGGACCTCATAGGACCGTACACCCTCAAGGGCAAGGACAAGACAAAAATTGACTTCACGTGCATCACAATGATCGATCCTGCAACAAGCTGGTTCAAAATTGTAGAGTTGCCGGTATCACAGCTCCAGGAGCTTGATATTCCTGCGGGTACAGAGGGGCAAAGGAGCAAAGACACACATGTCGAAACTAAACAACCCTACTTTGACAAGACGTCAGCAACAGTAGGTCATAAAATGAATAGGACCTGGTTTAGCCGTTACCCACGTAGTCAATACATTATCTATGACTACGGAACTGAATTTAAACTTCACTTCGAGACCCTCTTTGATTCATATGGTCTGAAGTGTGAGCCGACCAGTGTCAGAAACCCACAAGCGAACGCAATACTCGAGCGGGTGCATCAAACAATCATGGCGATGCTCTGCACAGCTGACTTAGACATGGCCGATACAATCAACGAGAGTGATATTGCTGACTTTCTCACAAATGCCGCATGGGTAGTTCGCTCTACCTATCACACAATACTGAAAACCTCACCAGGAGCAGCTATCTTTGGACGGGACATGTTGTTTGACGTCCCCTACATTGCTGACTGGTCAAAAATAGGGGAATACAGACAAAGACAAACAGATAAAAATAAAAGTTGGGAGAATGCCTCCCACATCGACTGGGACTACCAGCCCGGTGACAAAGTACTGCTGCGAAAAGATGGTATCCTCCGCAAAACAGAAAGCCGGTATGAAAGTGATCCTTGGACCATCACATCAGTTCATACAAATGGCACCATAAGGGTTCAACGTGGAACTTAATCAGAAAGATTAAACATCAGGAGAGTTACACCATATTTTGAATAAAATAACCTCTGTAATTTATCCCCTCTCTCCACATAACACTTGTGCTTCGTCACATGCTACACCTTTTTTTCCCCTACCAGAGGCTACCTTTCTCCTCAGGAGTTTTTATATTTTGGTGTGCATTGACACCTTATCGCTCTATTCGTGGGGGCGAGTGACATGAGCCAAGGATACCTACTGATACCCCTGAGCCAACCAGGCCCCACTTTCAGGCCATAGGCATAAATTCTATTCCCACTGAAGAGGGGAAGTACACAACAGTTCAACTCATGCCCTTCTCAGAAGCAATGAGTTAAGTGGTACATACTTGTCAAGTATAGTTGAAAGGGTTCAACTGCTCAACTGGCAAATGGGAATCTTGGATACAGCAGTTCCAAGATAGTACAAGCAAGTTGGAATCTTGGATACAGCAGTTCCAAGATAGGACATGTCAATTACAAGATTGACATTATAAATTCGAGAGGATCACCATTGGGCAATCCTCATTTGTTGATCTATTCTATAGCTCATAAAAAATAAACTCCAATCAACTGGAACACCTTTTTCTACTTCTTTACCTACGATACTTTTCGACTACTTCCGGCTTAGGTCAGATATAAAGTTCTACTTTAATCAATTGTTTACATTCTACTTTTTTATGTCTGACATTACGTTCTAATGAAATTTTACATGCACCCAATCTAATGCAATGCTGACTTTTTTGAAAAATGATGGCCACTCTGCAGGAATTGCAACTGACATTCTTTGGCAAAAAAACAAAAGCTTAAGAAAAAGTTTTCTTAAAACCTATGCCGTTTCACTTTTTTGATGTTTACGATTCCATGGACCTGGGAATTGCATTTTTATTTGGCATAAGAGTATAATTACAGCCAGAAAAACCTCATACTTACTTGCCATGCTTTTCACCCTGAATTGTATTTTCATCACTTGGGCAAGCAACCTCATTTACAGGCAGATAAATATCATATCTGACCCCAGCCGGCACACCTTAGCAAAAAATAAACACATCACAACACCTATGCTGTCATCTGAACAAGGACAACCATGATGACAACAGGCAATGACAGACAACAACAAACAACCAATATGACTTTTCTTCATACTGTTAGGGATCAATGGTTCAGTTCCATTGTTATTATTCAGGCCTTCCTTTGTTGTTTTTATTTCAAAATAGGATGATGAAAAGGTTTCATCCTCCCATGCTGTAAGGTCTCCCACTGCCCCACAGGAAAGGATATCTGTAGTTGAATGTTATGCATGCGTGATCTGCATGCAATATTTGGCGTTGGTGGGAGTGGGGGTGATTTCGGGGGTGCGATATTTTTTCTACTGGACAGTAGGAGTCGAAGCTGTCAGTGGAAAAAAATAACACCCTTGAAATCACATAATCATACCCTAAGTCCCAGAGGATTTTAGGGGATGGTTGTGTTTTATTTGCTGCCTGTAAACATAGTCTAACATATTTATCAAATCTTCTTGTGCACCCCATAATATTTTCATTCCAAACATAATATTGTTATGGAAAGTGAATTCCAAGAATGAACAAATTTCTATGAGGTGAAGACATAGCAAGTAATACACCTAATAAATCTATGACATGAAGGCATCAAGATTTTTGATATTTGTTCAGTACATAGTAGTAGGATCTTTATGATTCGACCTAGCCCACTGTCTCCAGTCGCTGTATACACGATGAGTACACTACGTAACACCACCATGAGCTCCACAGTCCCTGCGCTGTGGCCCTCCACAAACGAACTCCCCCCACCCAAACAGGGAAGACAAAATAACGAGAACCGCGCCACGCACCAATCATCAACCTCTGCTCAAGCACGTATAGATGCCGCCATCCAATCCTTCGAACGCGCCGAGGCCGAAGTCGACCGTCTGTGTGACATCATCGAACGAGCCGCCGATGCGCTGAAACATGCTCGAGAAGAGAAGCGCAGAGCCCAGATCGAGTTGGATGAGGCCTCCAAAGCGCTTTCGAATGGTGGAGTGGCAGCTCACAAGACTCGGGCGCTCGCGGAGGAGGATGAATTGAGAACTACACCGTCTTCCGAAAATATTATTTCTCAGATGGACAACGTCGGCCGTGACATTATTCCAAGTGGTAGCATGGGTAAATTTGGCAACCAAAATGATTACGACGATGAAGATGAATACAGTGAAGTGTATAGCGATGAAGTGAGCGAAGAAGAATCCGAATCCGAGTCTGAGCGTTCTATCCAGTCGGACCATGAGGAAGGTGATCATTCAGACGATGATCGTACAGAAGATGATCATGGCGAAGATGATCATGGAGAAGATGATCATCAGAAAGATGATAACGATAAAGATGATCGTGGGAAAGATGATCACGAGGGAGATAATAACAGGGAAGATAATAGCGGGCAAGATGATGCAATCGCGAACCAACAACAACAACCCAACTCAAATGACTTTGATGTAGGCAACGAAGCACTTGATCAAATTCGCTATCGCTTACAAATTGCTAAAGTCGATCCAATTTCAGCAGAGGGCACGAAACTCTTGGACGACTTACTTATTCGCTTCCAAAGGACAGACGAACCAATTGATGTAAATTTAGTCAACAGATTCATTGATGAGTTGTTGAATCTACAGACTGAAAAAAGTGATCCCCCTGAGATAACAGAGAAAGGGGACGATGATGCAGAAGGATCTCATTATGTGTCCTTTCCAAAGCTGAAGGACGGCGATCCTCCGCAAAGTCCTAGTAAATATCCTAGAATTCGCATAAGTCGTGGAGGGAAGGTACTCGGCTGGTATCAAGGTCAACTAGACGATCGTGGATATGCTCGTGAGGGCGAAGGATCCATGTACTACGATGCGGGTCATGAATGCCACGGAACATGGAAAAATGATGAAATGATTGGACGTGGAACATATAAGTGGTCTGATGGTCACGTGTATGATGGAGAGTGGAGCAATGGGAAACGTCATGGACTTGGTAGGTTTATTCGGCCTGATGGCGTGATTCTTTATGGGAGGTATGAAAAAGGCCATCATCGTGGGGAGGGGGTTCGTTGGAGTGCTGACAGAAAAGAGGCTCAGTTGATGGTTGATGGAGTGCCGAAGAAGACTGTTAGTTTGGCAATCGCTGAATTTTTGGCACTCAAGCTTGGCTTTGAAGACGTTCCTCCCCCTCCTATCTCGTAGGCTTGTCAATTGTATAGCTTTACTTTTTAATTTGTTCTCGAGAAGCATTGTCAATCTATTGTCAATGCTGCGCTAGATTGGTGAAGAGTTGGGTCGGATTAGATGCTCTATCTATCCTTTTGAAGGATAACATCATGTCTTAAAATTATTCACTCCTTCGACAATATGGTACATAGTAAATAATATCTAAATTTTACATAGATACACTACCAAACAAAACCCCCGTATAGTAAAAGATATCGGTACAATACCCGCTCGCGGTCCTCCGTTGGGAGCCCATTGACAGCATTCGACAGCCACACAAAAATGACCATTTTACATAATGCGATGGAAGCACCAAATTTTTCGAGACAAGCCATCTGGCATCGTATGATTATCGCACTGAACCACTCCTAGAGATCCACTCGTGCTTGTCGGCAATTGAAGCCGTCTATTTAGAAACCGTTGCTGTAGAACCGTTGGCGGCCATCACAATGTACGATTTGAGGGCTCACCTCTAACGATTCAACACCATCGTGAGTGTTTTGTCCACAACCATCATCGCTCCACTTACTCCCAGCACCATCACCCTCGATTCACAAGTCTATCCGCGAAAAGTTGATCTGGTGCCAAAAACCATAATTGACCGACACCATGGGAGTCCCTAAGTTTTTCCGGTGGCTCTCGGAGCGCTATCCTCTCATCAATCAGCCCATCCACTGTCCGCCCAATGAGGAAACAAAGAAAGCTCATGGATTCCCACCAAATCCAATTATCAGTGACAATGAAAAGGCAATTGGGGCATCGTCTTCATCGAAAAGGGACGCGAGGTTCAATACGAATGTAAGAATGTTAACTCAAACCCCCTTGATTTTTTCATCGATGCATTTCCTGTTGCCATTTACACTTTCATACTAAAACTCGGATGCATGTTCCTCTTTTTCCCGTTCCATCCAACAAATAGCTTCCTCATATTATGCCTGAATTTGACAGGTTGTATTTGGACATGAATGGTATTATCCATTGCTCATCTCACAATAACGCCGAACAGGAAATAGAAAAGCCTCTCAATGGAAATGGAAATGGAAATGGATCCTCGTTAAATGCGGATTCTAATCCTCCTGTCTATACCACAAACAATGGGGGACCGCCCGCAATCACGGAGGAACAGATATTTCAGAATGTGTGCTACTATCTAGATCGGATAATTACGGATATTATCCAGCCAAAGGAGCTTGTCTTTCTTGCCATTGACGGTGTCGCACCGCGTGCCAAATTGAATCAACAGCGCTCTCGTCGCTATCGTAGTGGGAGTGAAAAGGAGATTGAAATGCATCTCATGACTTTGCAGCGTGCGCAACAACAGGATGCGGCGAGTCGTCTCGAGAGTGCGGTGGAGGCGGATGGAGGGGGCGACGATGGGTTTTGGTGGGAGGGCATGGGCCACAACAAAACAACTCAAAATGATCAAGATTCTTCTTTGAGAGGGACGCAGCGATTTAGTGGGACTATTGAGGCAGTGTCCACTGGTACATCTTCTAGACATGCCACTAATGAGCCCTCGTCTTCATCGCGAGGTGAAAACCTTTCCTTTCATTCAAATGCCATCACTCCCGGCACTCCATTCCTTCACAAATGCTCAAAACGCATTGTCGAATTCATCCGCCACAAGTTGCAAACGGATCCTAAGTGGCATGATCTCACCGTTGTTTTCTCTGGTCATGATGTTCCTGGCGAAGGAGAACATAAGATTATGGAGTTCATGCGTCACCAAAAGCACAAGCCAGACTATAACCCCAATACTCGACATTGCATTTACGGACAGGATGGAGATTTAATCATGCTGGGTTTAGCGACTCATGAGCCGCATTGCTGTCTACTACGAGAAGAGGTAGTCTTTGATCTTGCCAGAAGGAGAACGCTAGAGTCATTGGCCAAGTTAGATCACGAAGAGGTGTCTGGTGTTGTTGATGATAGCGGCAAGAAGCTACCTCCCTTAAGTTCTGCTATACAGTCTTACATTCATAGTTCGCGGTTCGAATTGCTTCATTTCTCGGTGCTAAGAGATTACTTAGCATTGGAGTTCGAAACTGCTGAGGTCAATCCGTCTTCCCCGTTCAAATTGGAGCCTACTATCGACGATTTTGTCTTTATGACATTTTTCGTAGGGAATGACTTTTTGCCACACATGCCTGCATTAGATATTGGAGACGAGGCGTTCGATTTGTTATTCTATGCATACAAGAAAAATAGAGGGAAGTGGCTGAACGATGAATTATATCTTCGGACTGTGCGAAAAGACAGTAATGAGAGTCAGCCGCATCCGCAAATGAAGACGATGTATCATCCTTACCCTTACCTAACCGATGGAGGTACCATAACCAGTGGAACTCGTCTTGAAACCTTTTTGCGAGATGTTGGTAGTTACGAAGATCCTTACTACGACAACAAGCGCTTCTCTATGCTCGAAGATAACGAAAGGATTCGCAAAGCTGACAAGAAGGCGGGGCGAGAAACACTCATCCCACCTCAAGAAGTTTTGGACCAAGTAGAGCTTTCGTCCAGAGAACTTTACCGCGAAATGCTCCTTCGTAACTCTGAAGATGATGGTAACTTGTCAGAGGGAGAACACAAAAGTAAAGATGAGGATACATTTCAACCTGTGACGTCTACTCGTATACTCCAGAATAAGATCGACGGACAGGAAGGTGAAGGTCCTTTGATAAAAAAACTTGGGGGTTTGTTTCGTGGCTCCTTATCTCCCGAGAGTGGAGGTGTTTCCAATTCGAATAATTCCAATCAAGCCATTGACGAGCGCAATCTTGTTGATCTGAAAGGTCGATACTACTACGACAAGTTTGGCTTCACACCTTTTGACGCAGAAAAGCATTTGGCTCTGCGGAAAGCTTACATCACAGGTTTGGTATGGAACTTGGAGTATTACTACAAGGGTTGTGTTTCTTGGGAGTGGTATTATCCATATCATTACGGCCCAATGTTGAGCGATCTGGTGAACATCAATGCGATACTTGAAGAAATATCTTTCTTTGATGACGATGGAGTCAGCAGTGACGATAGAGACGGTGTTCGCAAAGTAGCTGGAGAACCTCTCAGACCTTTCGAACAATTGCTTGGGTGTCTGCCTCCCTCCTCTTCGTATTTGTTGCCCGAACCGATGAGATGGCTCATGACACAGAAATCGTCGCCCCTTATTGAGTAAGTTGGTATTCAGAGACGTGCCCTTTTATATTTCAAAATTATGCCCTAACCTTTAAGCTACCGCGATGAAGATTCTTCCCGGATTCCTTCACTGTCGACATGAATGGAAAGCGTTGGCCTTGGGAAGCTGTTACGCTGCTTCCATTCATCGATTTCAAGAAGCTGATTCAGGCATCGCGAACTTTGGTTGACGAGCAGTTATTTTCTGAAGAAGAGAAGGAGCTAAATAGATTTGGCGACACTCACGTCCTAACACGATCTGTCGACGGGTGTACTGTAAACGTAGAGCCAGTCCATCAAAGCAAATGGAAACATATCGAGAAAGATGCAAACGTCGCATTCCAACCGCAGTTAAATCCTTTCACAGTCATTCCAAGTCCAAGTTTCCCAACCTTGAAGGAAGCTCCAATAAAGCGTTTGAATAGACGAAAAATTGGAATCAATGTATTTGGCTTAAGGTCTCGCTATAGAACAGCTCTATTGGAAATAGAAGACCTTCCACCTCTACCCCCAACTCACTTGCTCGCCAAATCGTTTATTGGCACAACTGTGTATTTCAGGTATCCTTTTTTGCAAGAAGGGTTTGTTTGTGCTATTGCCGACTCCGATACTATATTTCGGGGTCAAGAGAAGCCGAAAAAAATCTCTGGCGAAGTTCGAGAAATGCGACAACTTGAACTAGCGAAAATGTACAAACTCGGCGAGGCGGGCGAAGGGATGGTTGGCACAGGTGGGTTGATGCTTCCTTCCACTGATGTAACTATTAGATTGCGACCACTCGCCGGGATTGAAATTTTACCTGACGGAACCAGAGCTAAAGTGTTTGCAAAATTTGAGGTGGAAGTAAGCCTTTGCCTTGCGGCTTTATGAAGTGAATCTCCCGAGATTGTTGGCCACTGCTAACAATATATTTTGCTTCACTCCTTTCCATTCAGGTTCCTTTTTTTGCTGCAATATTTTCTCCGAGCGCCTACGACCCCCGTCTTGATGGTTTGCCGGCGAATTTGGAGAAGAATCCATTTTCATACGGCAATAGAGAAGCATCTGTTGGAAATATTACCACAGTTGATAAAAACATTCCAGATGCAAATACGCCGGAATTATCGCCATCGGGGAAAAGTCACGCTGGCAGAAACAATGATATCGATTCAAACATCTATCCAAATACCACCGGGTCGGCCAAAGTGTCTTCAGGTAAGTCGTTGACTTTTGCTGTATGAGTTATATTACGATCATAAACTTGATTTGATCACTGTTTTGTCTTCGTCATAGTTGGCGCAACTCGTGGGTTCTCGACTTTCACTACACTTCGAACTCCTTCCACAGCTATCCTGAGTAGGAAAGCAACGGGAGCCAAACAAGCAACCAACGGTTTTGGGCGCCATTATTCAGTACAAACCGCCGTTAGATCTGCTCAACGGGGCGACCCTAGGCGGCGCTTCATATCCGCGGCTAGTGCTGTCGCGTTTTCCGCTTTCTTCTTTACTGCTTGTATGATGCAAGTCAGTGCCACAAATTGTTTTCAACAACGAAGTTGGTTGCGAAAGAATGAAGTGAAATTCAACGGTTGTCTTTGGGACGTCAATTATACTTCACTCCGTGGTGGAGGTACAGAACAAAGTGATATTATTGAGATCATGCCAAAAGAAACGCCCCCTATTGAATTCGCGCATGGAACAACTACATTGTCATTTGTATTTCAGGGTGGCATTGTTGCTGCTGTTGACTCTCGGGCCAGGTGAGACTTTTACACAAACTATTCAAGCTTCGAGCGCACCTCATCGCTCACTTCGTTCCTCGTTTCTTATGTTCTTCAGCATCGGCAACTTTGTTGGTTCCAAAACCACGCAGAAAGTACTTCCTGTCAGTAGGTGAGAAATTTCTTGCATAGAATTAAGCGAAACATGCTAGAGCGTTCAATTCGATATCTTCATTCTCTAATTTTAGCCATCAAACTATAACAGCTTCATTTTAGGAACAATGGCCGGAGGCGCTGCCGACTGTAGCTTCTGGATTCGGCTTCTCCGTTCAGAAGCGAAATTGCATCAATTGGTCCATGATGGCAGAGGTATCAGTGTTGCCAGGGCTTCGCGTGTTTTGTCAAACTATCTGTATCAAAATCGAGGGCTGGATCTGAGCGTCGGAACAATGATCATGGGATACGACCCAAGAGAAGGATTTAGCATATATTATGTTGACAATACAGGAGTAAGAATTAAAGGTGACATGTTCTCTGTCGGCAGTGGAAGCACATTTGCGTTGGGGATATTGGATACAGAGCGACGTTACAACATGACCGACGAGGAAGCAGTGACGCTGGGCATAAAAGCTATCAGACATGCAACACTCCGTGATGCTATGTCCGGTGGGTACATTGGAGTGTATCTAATTACTAAGGGCGGATGGAACAAAGTCTATTCAGAGGATCTTGCGTCAATAACAACATAAAGCTTTGGTGCCGCAGCAAAGCTCGTGAAAGGTGGTTTGTTAGACTTAAACTACAGTAAAACTTCAAGAGAAAGTGAAGAAGCATAATATATCTTTCATGTCATCAGTCGGCCTAAATTATTTTGTAGTGTTCTCATCTCTTCTCGCTTGTGTGGTACGTACAGTACAATACCTTGAAACAGCTCGGGTGTCAATACCATAAATAAAATAATTGTCGATGAAAGTCAAAGCAAATACGATGAACAAAATACTCTTTGTAATCACAGCCCTTTTGGTTGTGATCCCAGTAGACTGTTTCCTTGCTCCATACCACAAGGCAAAGTACCTCGCAAGACATCTCTCTCCAAGCACCCATCTTTATCAAGACGAACCAAACCCATTGGATTCGTCTTATGTCAAGAAGGAAGAACACGACCCCAAACACTCTACTTTTCACGTCGACCGTGGCCTCGACACATTCGATAGCCCTACTGATCCTGCACATTCCATTCATCACCATCTTATTGATGTTGACCACGATAAACTGCATGACTTGGAATTAAAGGCACAAAATGCATGGAAGCCTGTCAATGTTCACGAAGTGGAGATTGATCCCGTCTCAGCTGTCACGGTCCTGTTCGTACTGCTGGCGTCTATCTTATTTGCAGCTGGATTGAGTGCATAGATTGGAGAGTATGAATTTGATGGATCGGGTTAGAAACATTTTTGACATGATCCCGAGAGGCATGCTGACTTGTTATTGTGTAGTCTGTCTGAAGAAATAAAGTTAATTAATGAACATTACGTAACCGATTGTATAAGATTGCAGTCAGCTGTAGATACCACTAGTAGTTACGGAATAGGGGAACACACCGGGATCTCCTTGACCGGATTTGATCGTCGCAACAAATCCAAACCCCTCTTTCTCTTCGACGGTCCCTTCCGCAACATGATGCAGTGCCACACGTTGAGTTACCATCTTATCCCAGATGCTGCCCATTCGTCCTTCTCCGCTGTCATTCGCATGTTTATGAACGTTTGGCACTTTTCTGGCGGCACCTACTATTGCAACTTCGTGTTCTTCGCGCAGTCGTACTAATTGGCGATAAAACTCATTTCGTTCCGACAGGCCACTTCCTCCAGACTTGGTTCCTGATGCTGTGGGAAGGCTTTCTTGTGCCCTTGTGCAGGCATCCAAGGTAGATAGGGAATCAATCATGAGCAACATCGGCGGGTCTGGAACATGGGTTTGTAACTTCATTTGCTGACGCTGAAACTTCTCGCTATCCAATTTATTGTTCATTGATTCGACGGTTGCCACAAGACTGAGGTAGGTAAAATCACGAGGTTGAATAATGTGAATCCTTCCCAAGCATGATGCAATGGCTCTCTCGATCTGTCGCTGCTCTTCTACCATGTCTATGTTGTCTTCCGCGTCATCGTGACCAATTCGTGAACGTTCCACACTTTGTTGCTGATATTTCCACTTGGACGAACCACGCAGCTGCCTTTGCCATTTTCTTGCCGAGGACGTCTCCTCCCATCGACACAATACTGCCTCGCGAACCGACAGTATCAATTTTACAGTATGAACACCGTGTTCCAAATCCAAAATGACAGCTCTCGGTTCGTTCGTGATAGATGTAGAATGCACTGTTTCCAATCGTTTGTTCGGATTTGAATGTAAAGTAGAATTTTGTGACGGGTCTATTTCACAGTCGATGACATTATTCGGGCTAGTGAATGTTTGCAAAGATTTTGTGGCTGAATGACCATCGCCTTCCGCCTGGAGGAAAAGGCTAGAGGTATTGGCAACATATCTGGCAGCGAATGCTATAAGTATGGATGTCATACCCGATCTGGCAGGACCACTCTTTACAAAACGAATGGGTGTAGAGATGGGTGAAGTTGTTCGTTAGTACCTACAAAGTGGTTGGAACCCCTCCTTTCTTGGGAAACAAAGCATGTTCAGGAAGAGTAAAGAACTTACAATTTCCAAAACAATCCGACAAAACGTACATTTTCGATCATTCCTACTTCTCGAACCTTCATACAATAACGGCTTCGTCCTCTCACTCGACTGTTTGGAAAGCACAGCATCAATAAACGATATCCCCAATCCCCTGGGTAGAATGGAATCGATGACCAATTGATGATATTTCATCATTTGTTCTTCCTCACTCAATGCCGAAACGACGGCAGTGTCAGTATTGTCGGGATACTTCCATGGATCATCTTTTCGTTTGTTTGAAATCTTGCGAAATCTACGGCGAAGTTGCTTGGCTTCTCGCTCTCTCACGGTTCGACGACGTGTCGAATCAAAATCAGTAAGGATGCTCCCCCGATTCATTGTTATGCCAACCGCGGTGCGGTCATCGTCCACGGAGGAGAGGGAGCATCGCGCCGCCACCGATGGATACGATTCCATCGTCCATTTCCCAAACCCTCCATCGACGACGCGCAACGTCCTTTGTGTCCCTCTCTTCTCCTTGGCGCCGCCGCCCCCACCGTCATTGCGGACGTAATCGTCGTCCTCCAAAGTCTCCACGCTGTCGTCATCCTCATCCTCATCAGTGCTATCGAGACCGCACCGTCGACGAGCCATGCGTCTCACGTGTCGACAATGCCAATCCCATGCCGTTTCTTGATAGGGGTTGTCGTAATCGATGGAGGAGGAGTCAGATTCGATGACGTCGTCATTGACGTTGTCGTTGTTGTTGGGGGGCGGGTCGGTTGTGATTTGGTCGGTGTTGGTCTTGGCATGATGGTTGCCGGTGTTCATATTGTGTTGTTTGGCGGCGGGTTGGCGATGTGGATGGGGGCGAAGTCTGGGCGAAGTTGGGGAATGATGCTGAATCGACTGTGACATCCGAATCGGACGCCATGATTGGGACAGAGGGGGAAAGATTGGGACTGTCAGCTGTGCATACCTACGTAAAATTTCAGTGGGTCTTATAATGTGGATTTTCATAAAAGTGGGCTTTCCCTACCTGGAACAGACAATCTAAGACAATCAACAGAGAATCAACCAAGATCAACCACAGATCAACCACCACGGCAAATGGCTGGGTGACACTCTTGCCCCGTTCTTCTTCGACGACGAGTACACCATGATACACCATGATACACCATGATCACCATGACCTTTCCATGACGCCCGCCTTCCACCCTTGCCACTGCTGAGACCTGCCTCCCGCCTGCACACACCTTACAATAGACCATCACCGCGCCCACCATGAGCGACGCCGACCGCTCCTCCCTGGAAATCAAAATCCTCCTGAAAAACCTCGACCCCAGCAAACCCTCCATCAAACACAAAGACCGCCTCCGCCGCCTCAACAAATTCCGCAACTACGTCACGGCCAAACCACCCCCCGAATTCTACGACGATGACTACTCCCTCCTCCTCCTGGGGAGCGAAAGTCCCACCGCCACCGAAGACGAAGACATGGACGCCATGAATCTCTACGGACTCCTCCGTGCGGCGGGATGTCCCAGCACCGATCATAAGGATGCGCTCAAACGAAGTGCACGGCCGGCCATTTCGCTCCTTCGTTACCTCTGTTTGGAATTTGATGTCTCGTCCGATGGTAAGGCCAAGACCAAGCGGTCCTCCTCTCCTCCTCTTCCCATCTTGGGGGAATTGAATGGATTCGCATCGGCATTTTGTGCATTGAACGTGCCGCAATTACGCCTGGCCAAATTCGACGTGCACGTGGGGAAGGGCGATGCGAATGAGGGTCGAAGTCGGGGCGGGTCGAAGGAGGATGCGTGTTATTTGTTGGCGTTGGTGTTGGCACGACATACCGATACGGATCAGGAGACGCCCAAACCGATCAAGTTGCAGGATTTGTTGCCGGCTCCGGCGAGTCAGGCCGAGTTTGAGACTTGGTTGGGGCAGAATGTTAGTCCGGATGTGAGGAGGGCGATTAAGGAGAATGGTTCTTCGGGGGTGGGAGGGGGGGATAGGAATGCTTCGTCGTTTCTACAGGCGGCACTCAATGCGAGAGTTTCTGTAGTAGATGAGGAAGAGGAGGGGGACGACGAGGATGTTTTGGGAGCGTTTGGGAAGAAAAAGTCATCGTCTTCTCAAAGAAAGGGATCGAGTGCAACCACCGCGGGTGGTGCTGGGCAAGGCACATTCAATTCTAGGAGCGCCGGTGGGGGCAATCCCAATGGTCCAGCCTTTGATCCCAATGGCAAACCCACTCGTTGGTCTGACACACAAATGGCGTCCGAAAAGCGGGATAGGCTAGGAGGGGCCATTTTCATTGAAGAAGAGGTGAGTGAACTTTGGTAATTCATCATTATGCTTACGGTGTGTCGGGTCTCATGTCCCCGTCTGATTGATGCTAATTACCTCCTTCGGCGGCGTACAACAGCGAGAAAAGGCCATCGCCGAGCGTAAAAGGGCTGAGGAAGCAAAGCAAAGGCTCATTGGTCGTGATCCATTAGGTATACGAACAAAGCAGTTCGATCTGCGCGAAATTGACGCCAACAGATCCTACTTGATACAACAACTTTTACACGAATTGGAGGCAGAAATCCAAGCGGAATTGGCATTGGCCAGTGAAGCCGGCGTAGAAAAAGTGAATTGGCTGGAGGCACAGAGGCAAGCTATCTTAACGCTCGTCGAGTCAAAAAAGACAAATACTGGTGGAGAAGGAGACGAGCAGTCTCTGGTACTGCCTTCCATTTTACCCACCAGTCCCGACTTTGATCCCATTCTCTTTTTAACACTAGCTCATCGTGATACGTCCTACAAGGAGTTATTTGACAGTACCTCCCGATTAAGCCGAAAGACCGACACTCAGGTGGAGCGATTACAGAGTCTTGTTCGCGATAATTTTGAACTTTTCATCAAATGCTCGGAGGGCATTGACGTATTTGCTGAAAATGAGAGTAAAAGCGGTGGTCATGACAATGCCATGGAAAAACTCAATCATCGATTTCAAAAGTTGGATGAACTCGCGGAAGCTTGTTCCGAGGAAGCGCGAAAGAGTTTTAAGCCACTTCTTGACAATGCCAACGAGGTTCGGAAAGTTCAATCGGCTTTGGCAGTCTTGCAGAGAGTTGCCCCGTTGATGCAGGTGCCTGGTCTCATGAGGCAGCACATTGAGAATGCTAGTTTTTCATCGGTTGTCAAAGCGTATCGCAAGGTATTGGTCATTGACAAAGATCACAGTGATGTAGATCTTCTGAGATATGTTAGGATTAAGGCTGGCGAGGCAGCGCAGGATGCACGACATGATTTGGAGCTCATACTGGCAGACGAGTCATCATCGGCGAGTAGTTTGCTTGATGCAGTGCGGGATTTAGGAGAGCTGCTTGAATTATTAGAGCAGGATAGAGATCATAGAGGAGGAACTTCCAAGGAGACGAACGTTCCTGGCACGCCCCGTTCGCGTGGGCAGTCTGGCCGCACAACCAAAGCCGGTACCTTTACAATTGACAGACATGTGATTTGTGTTCGTGACTATTCTCCCGCACTAGGATGTCTACTTCTCCAGACCACACATTTTCGCTCTCTTGTCGAAAAAGCTATCGCCAATGCAGAAACCTCAACTGAACGACTCTTTCGGGGAGAAGGACCTGACAGTAGCAACAGTGAGATGAAACCAGACAACGACGACAAGAGAAACTCTGATGCAGCAGAGAACTCTTCTTCTTCACAACGAAGTCGCGATAAGCGATGGAAATACGAAACTCTTGACACCCGTGTTTCTGCCACTGCTCGTGCGGTCTCTCTCGCGAAAAATTGGTTGCCACGATTGATTCAGATCGGTATGGCTACTCAAGAGGCAGAGAAGAGACGAGTGGTCCGTCTCTCAAGAAAATCATCCAAAGATTCGACTGGTGCTACTGACGACAATAATGATGAGAACAATGTGTTAAGTGCGAGTTATGTCTTTAATTCCATGGTGAGGCCATCCTTAATGCTGCTAGTACAACATGCAGCATTTTGCTCCTTGGGATGTGCAAATCAAGGCTCCAAATACCGATTAGATGCTACATTTGGGAAAACGTCGCCTGAGAAACTGCGCACTCTTTTGCAGTCTCCTCTCCCTCCTACCCAGACAGCAAAGTGCGCTTTGGAACTAGCGGAACTCGCAGAGACGATTCAAGAATCAAACGAATCAATGTTTAGCATTCGACTATTAGATGAAGATGGAGAAGAATCAAAATCGGCATATTCCTCTCCTTTAGAAGGTTGTTATAAGCTAGCCAGCGATGCTATCACCATGATTGGTCAGTTTCTCTTTCGTGTGGTTGCTTTTTCATCGCGTGAATTTTCTCACTTTATCCTTGAATTCAGAACGACGAGTTTGCATCTATTCATTTGATGCGTGTGCTCGTAAATGCGCTATGTCTGCATCAGGAAGTGGTACATTTGACGGCGATTCTCTGCTCCAATGTGTACAAAAATTGTCCGATTTGACACTTCCCGATAAATGCACCAGTGAAGTAGAAAAGGGTTGTGTCTTGGTAGTCCAAAAGATCTGTGAAGGTCTAACAAATTACGTGAAAGATAGAAGCGATGCAGCACGGCTGCGTGTTGTTGCAGAGTGCGCAGATGCACTGAACACAACTATTGTCGATGTTGTTCGAGAGGTGTCATACCTTACAAATGATCAGTCTGATCGTCTTGAGTCAAATCTTTCTGAAATAATATCAGGTCTGGAAGGAGAAATGTTTGATGTGTTTTTAGAAAGCGTCAAACAAAGCGTTGCATCGTATGCAAGCCTTGGGTTGATCGAATCCGATGATAAGTCAGAATCAGGAAAGATGGAAGAGGCAACCCCTTTTCCACCTTACCTAGCTGGATCTTTCTTAGCAATTGTCCGTTGCCGTGCACAAGTTGAGCGTGCTCTTCGTGAAGCTACTGTCCGCCGATCGGAAGGAATGACCTACCAATTCCTTGCGCTGCAAACCGCTTCTGATGGTGTCGTTCAAAACATTTGTCATGAACTGAGGGCAAAATTGAATATCATTCCTCCATCGAAAGCTGACACGTACTCAATTCATGTTCTGTTCTTAATCAACACACTGAAAAAATATTTGAGTGATGAAATTTTGTCACTTGCTGCAGACACCAAGCGAATGCTTGTCACGAAAGCTAGCGCTGGAGGTAGAAAGACTGGAAATCTGCTCGGTGATGGACCAGAGGGTCTAACAGCACTTGAAAACTTAGAAAGACTCGGCAGAGTGTATGTGATGTGCCTAGGAGATTAAACTGCTTCTTTTATCAGTTAAAGCTTTCGAGCTAGATTCAATGCACACATCTCGTAGAACAATCTCATTTTATGTCGTTTTCCATTTGGGACCATGCCTTTTCCATATCCTCTTTACTCATGCTCGA
This sequence comes from Cyclotella cryptica, assembly GCA_013187285.1. Classification (NCBI taxonomy): domain Eukaryota; phylum Bacillariophyta; class Thalassiosirophyceae; order Thalassiosirales; family Thalassiosiraceae; genus Cyclotella; species Cyclotella cryptica. The sequence goes on along the minus strand of JABMIG010000054.1, from coordinate 208,382 downwards.
CATCTGCTGCTGCGCTTGCTGACTCGCTTTCAGCATCTGGTCCGGGGACATGTTCTTCATCATCATCTGTGCTGCTTTTCTCATCATGGGATTTGATTTCATCATTTCTGCAGCCTTCTTCATCATGGCCGGGTCAGCTCCCATGGCTCTCATCCGCGCTTCCTCTTCTGGACCTATGTTAGCCATACCTTCTAACATCGCTGTCATTTGATCGTCGCTCATACTTTTAACTTGTTCGTTTACGACCTTCATTTGATCTTCCGTCAAAGATGAGCCAACTGGAGCTGGACCCCCAACGACCGCTTGCTGCTCTGACCTCGATTTTTTTACTTTGACGTGGAGTTCCCTCCTAGATTCCTCCATGATGTCCTCTTCAAAGTATTCTTGTACTTCCTTCCACACTCGTTCGAACCCTGCCCTATCCACGCGACTCACGCCCATGCTTCCATCCGCCCAGCATTCAGCAAGTTCCATTTTGGACAAATCCTGTTCCCTGTCTCCAGAAAGGGTAGTGATGGGAGGGAGTGAAGCAAACGCCTGAAATGTTACCTTACCGGACGGGGGCTGTGACATCATTTCTCCAATCTTGTACATTGCGTCGATCACATTTGGATCCGAAGAACTTCCAGCAACTACCCCATCAGGCAGAGGCTTCTCCACAGTTGCCTCTTTCATGGCCTTGATTGCCTCATCAACCATGTCTGGACTCAGTTTTTCCATCTGTTTTTTGCCATCTAATTTGGAGTAAGTTTGTTTTTGGAACTCGTGTAAGATAGGAAGAGAGATAATTTATTTTTCATGCACGAACACGAAACTTACCTCAGCCGCCTGCTCAAGCTCTTCCCTGCTCATACTCGCCATTTTCTCTTGCGCAGCTTTGCTCTGTTGCAACATCTCCTCCGGAGTCATATTGGACATAAGTTTTTGTGCAGTAGCCATCATTTGCGGATTGTCTTTCATCATTTTCATGCTAATCAACATTGTGTCTGGATCCATTCCTAGAAAAAGAAAGAGAAAGGAGATACTACTATTAGACGAGACACGCGGTTGCCAGACAGGAAACTATCAAACGTTTTTGTGGCGTACCCATAGTCTTCAATTGTTCTTTTTGCGCCTCAGGCATGTTTTCCATTTCAGCAATGAGCTTCGTCATATCCTAGAGTGCATGATGGATCAACGTGGAACGTTGTGAGAGACAAAATAAGAGAATTTTCCTCAGGAAAACGCTTCAGACACCTTTTGCAAGGCTATATGTCACGAAGAATAGACGCACCTCAGGAGTCATGCTTTTCATGCGTTCGGCAGATTCTGCAAGCGTCGCTGGGTTAGTAGACTCTTCTTCCATTATGCGACGCAAGTCGTCGGGCGAGGGAGTAGAGAGATGAAGACAAGTCGCCATGCGTCGAGACGACGAGTGGCTAGCGATCGTAGGAGAGGTCAGCTGAAAGGCTCCTCCTTGGTAGGATGAAAGCGCAATGGCGGCGGTTAAGAGTTTGCACGGAAGGGATAACTTCATGATTCGCGTTAATAATCTCAGTGAAATCGTTTATTCTTCCAGAGATCGGTGACAAGAATGTGGGTCCTTATTGAGAATATTTGAACAGTATGGTGCTCTAATTGGGTCGACGGATGGAATTGCACAATATGATTGCAGTCGTGTTGTAAATGATCAAAAACAGAAAGTCACAGAAGGACGATGGCGATGAGTTGGCTTGGATGAGGCTTGAATGTATGATGACTTTGGCATCAGCGCAGTTTAGGTATTCTATTGTATTGTACTGTATGCATGGATCATCTTCTTGTCATCCGTCATCTCGATGACATCTCTCGCCTTGTTCCGCGTGGCTTCTGGTTGCGGTTTTTGATAATCGGGAGGGCTACCTGAGTCGTCAGACACGTCCCGATCAAATGTCGTCCGATTCCAGCGACTATTTGCCTACTTAAAAAGAGGACTAATCGCCCACTGATTTTTCCATTGGCGGAATTAGTGCGGAATTCTTGAGTCACACACTGCACAGAGCAGCACATCGTAGGTATTGTACCATACCAGAAGGAGTATTGTATCGTACAATAATACCATACCATACCGTATCATTAGGTACATCAGACGAACATCCATGACATGACGTAGATCATTATTATCACCAAGTAAGGTATTGTACCATACGATATACCTAAATTGATAGTTATGGTACAATTATACCATACTAATTGCGTATCAAAAAAATCTTTCGTTGTCGAACGAAAAGTTGTCCTTTTCCCCAGCTTTTCCCCTATGGTTACAACAGTTGTTACAACACAACACCATACAATACTGTTTCCCATCACATGCCGTCTATCCTGCGAACTCGTGTACAGCCTTGTACAGCACAGACCAACGAGGTTGATTTTGGCGCCACTGCTCGATGTTGTCCGCCGGCTTCATCACATCATCTTAACAACAACAACAACAACAACAACAACTTAGGAAATTAGGTACTTTTTATCACTACCTAGACATATTAAACCGTGCCGGAGTCTTTAGACGCCTAGAATCGGGGATTCTAAGCGTTGCGGTCTCAACCGCTCGAGAGAAATCTCTCCTTCCAGGGTGTGGGTTTCCTGGGCATATAAAGTTGTGACTTTATGGTGTTCCTGATGTTTCTTGACTGAGAGAGTAGTGTGAACGAGCCGTTCGAATTGCGAGTAACCAGTAACTTTCGCGCTCTCCTGAGGATATACTTAGTCTATCAAGGTCTATTTCTAGCATCCACTTATCTTGTTCTGCGAGGCCTTCTCCTCCTTTTTCAATTTGGGTCTCAATTTCTTGAATCAAATGCTCTTTCTCGAGTGTTGCTAGGAGTCCAGAGGTGTTATGGTGAATAGCAAGATTCCGGTAAATCCATATTCCGTGGGTAGCTTCTAGCAGTTTGTGTATGAGTGATTGTGTCCATCCAGAGAGCGACAGTTTACTGTGCGGTCCGAGGATGTCATCTCGACCGAGGAGTAATATTTCCTTGGATATCATCCCTTCCATCGTGTGCAGCCAGCCAATTTTGTGGAGGGACTGAAGAAGTGGGTGGTATTGGCATGGGAAGTGGAGATTCTGAGGCATGTCGCCTCGTGTGTGGAGGAAGGTAGAGATGATGTTGGCTAGGTCAGGGATTGTCTGAACTGAATACATCCAATCCGAGATGCGATTAATCATAAGGTTTACACATGTGACTCTCCCTATCTCTCGGCACATTAATACGTGCTGGGTCGTCTCCTTGCACGTCGTACAGCTAGGGCATTTGTTGCCTAAGCTATTGAATTCTTTTTGTTTGGAGAGGTTTCCGAGCACGGCAGAAACTCCAAATACTTGCTTACTTGCAAACAACTGGAACATCTTGGGGAGTGAGTGCAGCGTGTGATGGATGTCTTCCCAGGCTATTTCGTCAAATTGGATTGGGGTGAGTATTTTAGATTGGTAGAATAATGCCTTTGCTTCTTGTTTGTGAGCATTGAAGCGTATGACTGAGTCTGAATCTGAAGTGCATTTGATCTGATCTACGATCATACTAATGGGCTCTTGGGGGAGCCTATATTGGCGGTGTTGGGATGGGAGGTGTTCGAAGATTCGTCTTTTAGCCTCCGAGTCGCAGGCACAGTTGAGTTGTGAGACTCGGGAGAGTTGGTGCCATTGTGCCCCATCGTCTTGGTGGGCTTTAACGTGGTGGAAGGTAAGCCTGATGCCTGGTATGTTACCGTAGATAGCAAGGATTTTCAGGATATCAGCGTGGCGCCACCTGGGTGGGATCCCAGAGGAGGGGAGGGAGGAAACTGTGCGTAGAGCACCAGTGCAGTCCGAGTGGATTTGTGCTGATCCCGTTATGCCTGGTGACGTGGCCTGAATACTGTATAAAATGAGGTGAATTGCAAGGAGGCCAAGGAGTTCTCCACGGAAGGCATTAGCGGAGGGAGAGATATCTACGACCGAGAGAGAGAGGCGTTGTAAAGACTCTGTGCACTCCATTATGATGGCGGCGGAGCAGACATCTGGGTGAAGTTCCCTGATGAAGGATCCGTCAGAGACACAAACCAGTGTGCCTTTTCTTGTTGCCTGGTATAACCAGGTGCCATCTCCGGAGTATTTGAGTCCATTCCACCAGTGAGATCCTGACCAACTCATTAGGAGATCGTGAAAGTGAGTGGGGGGAGAAGGAGAGGGCGGATCGGAGGAGTGAGAGAGTAGGATGAGACCCTCGTCCGGGGATTCTTTGGTGGAACACAGTGGTAGGTGGGGAGGGATGTTGTCGATTATACCATTGCTGGTATAAGGGGCCGTTCGAGCTCGTCTGGATGTGCCTTGTCTGCGGAATACTTCCCACCCCTGATGGGTTTGTTGGAGGACCACGTCTTCCTGGTCGTTGTATCGATTCCAACAGGATGTGTGGGGAGGGTGAAGAAACTTGCCCAGTTTTGGGTTTCGTCTGCCACCCGGGGCAAGTTGGGAGAGAGCGTCTACCCAGAGAGAGAAGGCGGATGGGGGTGGCTTTTGTGTGCCAAATCGGTATTTTGACCATTTGCTGTTCTGCAGGCGGGGAAGTAGGTACTGTGCATTGATTGACCTGCCATCAGCCTCGAACACATCGGATTCGAATAGAACCTGCTGGTGGAGGCGTACTGTGTTCAGGATTGATCGTTCTTCTTGGGAGTATCCTATGTCCTCGAAGGCTGTCATAATCCATCTGTCCTGCTCTCGAGGTAGTGGAAAGAGATCGTTATCAAGAAGGAGGAGAAAGTGGAAGTGGCTAACTTTTTCCCATAATCTTTTGCAGAAGCCGTCAGTAGCCTGGTGGCCAAATCGTGAGTAGTCCAAGGTAAATGGTTGTGAGGACACGCCGACTTCGCAGATTAGGAGTTCGATAGACATTTGAAGTTGGGTTCCTACGACTGTAGTTGTCCCGTAATGGGTGTAAAACTTCCTGTAAGATTCAATTAAGGCCTCTATACCCCAATGTGGGAAACCTAGACCGTAGAATCCTGTGTCTAGGAAGCGTATTTCTCGGCGGGCTGATTGAATGAGGCCACCGATGGGGGCCATGCGGTAGTACAGGCGGTGCATGGCTGATGTGAGATCTTGAAGGGATGCTGTGTTGGAGCAGAGGCCGTATTTCACTTTTGGCCAAAATTTCCTCTCGACGCTGATGTGAAAATCGCGAGGGGTTAGGCCTGAGGTACTGGCCTGATTGGCCCAGGATAGTGCTTTATCAGACATTGCTTCTAACTGGCAGTTGAGATTACAGGGTGAGAGAGTCCCTCCTAGGGTGGTGCTGGGAGACCTAGTGGAGAGTTGCTTGATCTCGGCCTGAGAGCCATCTGGCTGTGGAACCGAAATACTGAGGGCGTCCATGGCGGAGGGAGTGGAGTATTTCCATCTTCCATTGGTATCCCAGTCATAATCAATGAGATAGAAAAAACATTTCTGAGGTTTGAGTGCCCCCCCGGTGGCAATAAGGAGATTACCCCAGCTTGTTATGCTTTTTTGGAGGGCAGAGTGGGCATCGTAAACAGTGTCTCCTTGCTCCTGGCAAAGGTGGAGGAGATCAGTGTCGTCGACGTAGAGGATACACGCTAGGTCTTTTCGTTTCTCACTGACCGGGCAGAGAAAAGTGGCTCCATGTCCCTTGGTTTTGTGTGCTTGGAGGATAGCGATTGATACGACTGTCCAGCCTGCAGGGGATGCACCATTACCTTGCATGAAGCCTTGGGTTCTTAGATGGATCCGGGAGCCGATGGCATTGTCCGAGTCGCCGAAGGCAGTGCGAAGGTAAAATTGCATTTGTTGGATTGCGGTGAGCATGGAGAGTGTCATTGGGAGTTGTGCGCCCATGGCCCGGAATACTAATGAAGCAATCGCATGTGCGACTCGGTCGTAACAATTGGCTGCGTCTACTGAGGCAAGCGCCGCTGGTGCTCTGAGTTGCCGGGAGATATCATAGAAGAGTGTTTTTGAGAGTATGCCGTCCTCGGCCATGCGTTGTTTCTCACTGAAGATTTCGTCGGGCATTAGTTTATATCTCCTGACGTTGGTCATCATGCGCTGTCCAAAGATTATCTTGTTTGCCGCGTTGAAATCTGCCTCCATCAGGAGGATCGCGCGAAGTTTGGAGATAAGCTTGACCCCGGGTGATTTCTCGATCATTACACATAAGCCTGATTTCCATCGGGTAAGATCAATGCCGTTGTGTAAGGCAATGGACGTCTTGAGTGCATGGACATCAGAGATCATATCGGAGTCAGCCCCGGAGATGTAATGGCCAAAGTGGAGTCCTGATTGGGAGGAGGAAGTTGATTCCTGCTTGTGTTTCCAGGTATATTGCCAGTCGTGTCGCGTGATGATTTGTGTGACCGAGTTGGGAGGGATGCATTTTCGGATTTGTCCTATAGCTTGGAAAAGGAGTTGGGTCCCGGCGTGAGTGTCGAGAGGGGGGGAGTAAGTGCCGTTGAGGACCGCTTCTCCGGCCGGAGTGTCAGCGTTATATCCAAATTCCCCGCGAAGGTAACCTTGGCAAATGGGAGCTTCTTCGGCCAGATGGTATCGCTCCCTGTGAATCTTGTTCCAGATCATGTGCTGGACTTCGGCTTGTGTATTGTATTCGGAGATTGACCCGTCTTGGTTGTCCACCTGGATTGCGCGGACGCTGCATCCTCTGTGTTTTCCCAGTGCCCAATTAAGTCTACGCCAGAATGCTCGATCTTTCTCGCCTTTTATAATTTGTAGGATTCTTCTTTCAGCATCTACGTCGTGGTTGTCTCGAGCTGCATGGAGGCGGTGAGTGAGGTGTGTCCTCCTGTGACGGTGGCCATACTTGGCGAAATATTTGCAGCGCTGCTTACATTCTGTCAGCCGGTCAGCGAGAGTTTGGACAGAGAGGGAGAAGGGGTTGTCTATGCGACATCGAAGGGCTTGGCGTTTAAGGTTGCCTTTGTTCTTTACCTTGCCGGCCCAATGACGGAGGAGGGAGCGATAACATAGAGTGCGTTTAATCCAGAGGGAAGCTTGTGGGGAAAATGGGATTCGGCCTGATCGGAGTTTGCGGCAGACTTTCTCAGCGTGAATCATCAGTTGGGAGACCGTCCGGTCGATGGAGTCTAGCTTTGCCTGGAGGAGGTGGTTTGGGTGGGGGATTCTACGGAGCTTGTCCAGTTTCGGTATGATTTTGTGTTGGAGTAGCTGATTCTCTAGCACAGCGTTGTAGTTGTCAGAACAGTGCGGTATTTTTGTGTTGAGCCTTCTAGCCGATGGACGTTTGACAGGTTGGGGGTGGAGGCCTACGATGGACCGAGTGCTGATGTCCAGGAGAAAGGACCGGTGGTCGCCTACTCCATATCCAATTGGAATGGCACAAATATTAGATATTTCAACATCGGGAGTAGTCCATATGGCGTCAATGGGCTTGGATCCACGAAAGTGCGTGGCAGTGAGTGGAGAGCCAGTGGAAGTGATGGTTGCCTCCCTGAGGTCTAGGTCTGGGTGTGAGACCAAGGCGCGGCCGAGTGGACCTGTGTAGACGTGGTCATTCGCGTCGAGACAGACAATGAGCCTTCTACCTTCCTCTCTCCACTTCGCCAGGAGATTTAGTAGGTCATCTTTGAAGCGGCGGCGGGGGCAGGAAGTGTCCTTCTTGACAAGGGTGAAGTAGGATCGTTGTAGTTGGTACGATGTTGAGTGTTGAGATGATGATGTCCTGCATGGGTTGTACCCCACTATGATGGTTGTGACGAAGCCTTCTCTGCCTATGAAGGTCATAAATGACCATCTGGCTAGGCCGGTGGAGTCCATACCGGAGAGATCTGGATTGAGGAGACTAGCCAATTCCCCATAGGCAACCATCCCTGTACCGCCTTCCATTCTCTTCCCCAGAGACTTAGCAACGGGATGCTTTATGTTACCACCGGCAGCGCGAGTGAGGGTTTCGCCTCCATTAAATAGTTTTGCCAATCCATGTCGGCGATTGTCTTTATGTGCGAAGTTTATTTTATGTTTGTTGAATGCGAAGACGTCAACTTCCATATCGTCGATGATGCCCATTGCTTTTTGGAGTTTGTGGTTATTGGAGATGGTGGGAGTGATGCCATTGAGGTTTTCGTAGAAAAGCCTAGTCACTCCTTCACCTTTGGGCCCAGGAGGTATGCCAATAGGTTGGAGGAGGGCGTGATTGTCGGCTAGTAGACGGGATATCACTTCGTCGTCTTGAAATGGATTGTTCTCAGATGGGTGTAGAGTCTGGGGGATAGGGATGTTAGAGATGGCTGATTGGATTAAATTGTTGTCCTGTTGATTCGGAGTTAACTGCCGGTTGGTGAAACGAAGTGCCTGTTTTTCCAGGGCGTTGAGTGTTGATGTGTGAGATAGAAGATTGAGTCTACCTCAATGTTGGAGAGTTCTTGTGACACCGGATTGTTCTAGGATGGTGACGGCTCTTCCAGTGGAATTGTTGTAACGAAAATGATGCGCTCTGCGCTGGGACCTCCTGCCGCTGGAGGAATTTGACGGACTACTAGCGGCACCCCTGGCCGAGACTCCCGTAGTCATGGAGCCGGCCGGTCCGGCAACTATCCGGACGTTCCGGAGAGATCATCAGTGGGATCGGCAGCACTAGCCGTGGACGCAGAAGAGGAAATCTCCTCAACGCTTTGGTCCGTATCCTCACTTTCTAGATCCATCCGTACTTCAGCACTTGTGGGCGTGGGGCCCGACCGCTTGCTACCGCGGCCCTCGTCGGATACGACACTGCTTTCTGAGTTGTCGGTCCTGGTGTTCTCCTTGTTTTGGTTGTCCTTTGAAATGCGGACGCGCTTGGAGGATTCTTGGGAATGTTCCCCACTGGCATTGTCGTTTGCCTCGTGCATGGTCTTGAGAGATTGATTGCCATCTAGATCAAAAAGGGATTGTGGGGCAGCGTATGATCTTTTGCCGATACCTTTCTTTGTTTCGTATTGAACTACTACATCACGCCACCATCCTTGATCTTCCAAGTCGGTAGTGGCAGAGTCATCGGCAAGTTCAGAGGGTGTTAGGAGTGTTTGGGTTTCTGAATCCCACTCGCATTGGGAGGCCTCATGAATAAGTTGTGGGTCCACGAAGGTTTTCAGGAAGCTTTCGATGAAAGAGGAGTCGACTTTCTGATTGGTGAGGTGACCCGTTGAAAATGCAGCGATTTGCTTTGCTAGACCTGTAATTAGCTTCTCCCCTTCGGGGATGTTGGGGTATACAAGGGAGACTGAGCCGAGTGGGACTTGCTGATGGGCTTCGGCGATCAGGGGAGACGAGTCCTGGAATTTAAATAGGGAAGTTAAGCATTCTCGGCCAGTGAGCGTTTTGATGATAGAGCCGTCTGGCTTGGTGGCGTGGATGACATCATTTAGGTCGAGGAACCCGTAGACATCGATGCTAGTCATACTAGCGTTGTAATTCGTAGTCCGAACTTTGCAGCTCGCTTGATGTCACCTGGGGGAGACTGCCAGTCTACTCCCTCTGTAGGGTGTGCATGTGCACCCCACCATTGGCTGTAGAGGCCGCTCTTCTTGGCGTAGTTAACCAGGTGAGATACGAGTTCCTGGTCCTTTTTATCTATTTCCAAGTGTAGGACCCTGCGGCACGTCTGGATATTGGACGGGAGTCTTGACATGTTTGCTGGCTCTGAATGTTTGGGTATGCGTGGGACATTTGCACGAAGGCTGCACAGAGGAAGTGTCTTGTATCCCCAGTTGATGGGTAGATCATGGTTCAGGAAGTAGTCATCGTCGTTCATTCTTTGCTGGGCGAGTTTAAGTATGTCACGTTGTTCATCGATGAGTGTTTGACGGTGAGTGAGTGCGTAGACAAAGTATATGGCGTAGGGAGTGATAGTTTCCACTGCCTGTAGTTCCTTTATCTTCATTTGATTACCAAAGCGGGCCCATTCGTAGGAAATTTGGTTGACTAGGAGAGTTGGGTCCTTGTCGCATGAAATCGATATCACTCCGTATGCCAGGGCTGGGCGTCTAGAGGATGAAGCGTTTTCTTGATTGTTGTGAGGAGATTTGCCGTTGGTTTGGAAGGTGTGGGGGTTAAGGCCTTTTATGTAGTTGCTGAGGGCCGTCATGTTTGTGGGAATTGGGGTAGAGGATTGGCCGCCTAGGGCTGGGTCATCGGAGTCTTCTTCGGTAAGGTTTAGAATGGCGTGTTTGTCCGCGATTTTTAAGTTGAGGAGGAGTTGCTGAATAGCGAAGGCGGTCTTCTTTCCATTATCGCCTTCGAACTGAGCTAGGCTGTCTTTAGAGAAATCAAGTGAGATTTCAATCAAGACCTTGCGATGTTTATGCACATGTGGAGGAGGTGGAGGAGCATCATTTTTTTCCTTGGAGGAGCCGGAGTATTTGCTTGGCTTGAGTACCGAGGTTGGGGCTGGTGAGTTTGAACGCTTTTTGGACTTCTTCTTTTGGGAGGATGATTGTGTCCGGGCGTTCGAGTTTTTATCAGGGGACGATGGTTTTGATTTCTTTTTGGCGGGGGAGTTTGAGGGAGATGGTTCCTTATCATTGGACTGGATAGGATCGTCGAGGAGAAGCCCTGGGTTGTTGATTCCATTAAGAATTTCGTTGATGTTGGAAGACTCTTCTTGAGAGAGTGGAGGAGGCGGTGAGTTCGAAGTGTCCATAGGTAGAGGAGGGTCCGTGTTTTGCGCTTCCGAAGATGGAAGGATAGGAGGGTTTGTGTCCTCAGGGAATGGGTTCGGAGTATTGTTTTGAGGAGGGGTTGGGGTTTTAGATGTGGACCGAGTGCGGAGAGCAGAGGCTCTAGCGTTGGAAGAGATAGGCATGATAAAGTGGAGGGAATTGAGGAGAGTAGGGTGGGATCGAGTCGTCTGAGATTGACGAGGTTCCGAGGAAAAGTTGGGTTTTGGAGGAGGGCGGAAGTTATGGTGTGTGCGGTATTGAAGGAGAGAATGGGAAGACATAGCATGTTTGCGTTGGTCTGTCTTGTGTTTGGCTGATTGAGCGGAGGAGGAGTGAGATGCCGTGTGGCCTCGTAGATTCAGTATGGTCGATGCACGCTCGTAGAGTGTCCAGAGGCAGGAATTACTAGGCGCTGTCTTGTGAGTTAGTAAGGGGGTAGAGGCGTGATGTGTGGTGTGTGGTTTTGTCGACGATGGTGCCGTCATGATGGGGTGGTCGATCTCGACGGAACGGAGATGAAACGGTAAACCGGAAGAGGAAATGATCTGAACTGTCATCATTAGTGAAATGATGCAGAGAAGGAGCAGAATTTTTGGGTGGAGATTCATGTTCGCTGAGGCGATGTTGGCGGCGGAAATGGTGGAATTAATTAATTCCTTTGTGTAGTTGTATTAGTGTTTACGTATGCATGTAGGAGATACCGATGTGAGCCTGACTGATCTAATCGAAAAGTCATCACATCATCTTGTTGAACATGAAATTAGCCTGATATGACCATGTTGTCCAAGCATCATTGAGTAGTTTTGGGGACATGTTTGGTAGAAACCCCTGTTAACAAACCATGCCCTCTTACACACATTTACCCCTCTCTCATTCCCCCCACGATCTGTAGCTACGGATGCTGACAGCAATGTCTGTTCTCTCCGAAATCTTTTGTCACTCTCCGCCCATTCTGGCTGCAGCACTTTTGCTTCCCGCACTTCCAAGCAACCATCTTTGCACGGTACCCTTTGTCATAAACATTGGTGAATGGTACGACAGATACCTGATCATGTTCCTCTTTTAATTTGACTAAATCATTGTTTGCAAAATGCATCTGACGTTCAAGATAACCTTCCCTCCTGTTATAGTCAGAATCGCTTACGGCTCCAGGCCATAAATCTCCAACTCCAATCCAACCAAGCAACTGAATGAAAACACCTCCTTTGAAGCAATTCTGATTGTAGTATTTGCTATAGGTAAGCCTTTGAATATCAGCATCACTGAAAGAAATTGCTTCGATGTTTGTCATATCCCACATGACAATCCTCTGATCTCTTTGGTATTTTTCATTCCATTTTGGCTTTCGTAGCGCCAAATCCTCCTCCTGAGATGCATAAGCAGGCCACCGCTGTCTTGCCTCGGATTCCAGTTCATATTTGAATGCAACAATCTTCATGAGAATCTCTCGTTTTGGACCGTAAACTTTCGTTGCATCCCAGTATCTGCTCAGTGTCCTCCCCCACTTGTATTCAAAGTGCATGAACCATTCTTCAAACCATGTAAGTGAGGATTCTCGCCGATATGAGCGATACATCACCGTTACATACAACAAAAATATCGACAATAAACCGGATAAATCTGGAAACCGGTGCGCCGCTTCACCTCGTCATTTGAAACTGCTAATCCAACTGACGGTGTTGTGTACATTCATCTTGCGATTCTTTGGGTTTGCTACTTGTTCTGTTTTAATGAATGTTCTTGTCCCATTGGGAGGCGTTGTATTTGGCATGATGGAATGTTGCTGTAGTCCTGCTGCTTGTTTGACTTTTGAATTGATTGGAGCGTGTTGTTCATTTGTTATCTGCTCAAATGTCTGATTAAGCACCAAACTTGCATGAACTGCATCGGCATGATACTTTTGTGCCTTGGCCTTGTAATAGTCTCTCTCTTCTTCTACTTCATGGAGTTGGGCTGCTGTTGATTTTGTTCTAGACATTCGTGCCTTCTTTGTTGGTCTCTCCGAGAATTTCCATCACATTGAACAACAAACCCTTTGTCGATTATTTTTCGAGATTCGTCTAAAATTCGTTTTAACTCCCTGTCAGTTCCTAGTCCTGATGATTCGTTGGATTCAATGGCAGTAGACTTCGGCCCCATGTTTGCGGGAAGGGTTATTTTGCATCGCTCTGACCACGATTTCTGTCCATACCTTACGTTCACCCAATGTGTCTCATGAGCAAAAGAATGATTTTCGCATATTCTGAATGTTGTCTTGTTTGCATCAGCATCTAGTCCCATTCGACGCAGCATTTCTCTCCTGTGAAATATTTTAACTTGTCTACGAACAACAGATTGTTTACGAGGTTTCCCTTTGAGTTCCGGTGGATACTTCGGCACATTGTGGTACTTGATGTGGTTGTATTTGAATGAGCCCGTATCGTCTTTTGTGTAGTTGTTCACGGGGCATCCGAACTTATGGCACTTGAGGTGTTTTGCTCGTTTAATTCTTGGCCGTGCATCGCGAACAGGAAGCTCTCTATCTCTCCTTCGAAGACGTGTCCGAGCTGCAATGGCTGTTGTTACTGTTGAATGTTCTGCAGTATGCCTCTTATAATCGGGTGTTTCACGTATGTTTGTCGGTACTGGTTTGATGCACAAGTTTGTTCTCTGCGATACACTTGAGTTCATGGACCGCAGTGTGGATGTTTTCTTCAATTGCACCCATTCCTTCGTGGATTCTTTGTTCATCAGACTTCTCTTATGAATGCTTAAGTCTCTGTCTTGAATATTGGCCCGATACTCTAGCAAGCGATGACCAACAAATAGGCAACTTCGATCGCAAACACCTGCAACCTCCATCATACTCCATACTTTTCGGTAGGCTGGTGCGTTTCTGGCGCTGTCGTCCTCATGAGTTGTGATATCGTTGTGGCTATCTACGGCAACTGAAGGAGTACTCGTTTCCACGATTTGCTTCGCATGTTTCTTGTATTTTTGCATTGCAATTTTTCCTATTCTTGCAGTTGAAGGGAATATCATAACTTTTATTGGTCCAAGCTCCGATGGTTTTGGGGACGCCTCTCTTTCCAGACTTTTCTCTTTTCTGTTCCAACCAGAAACATTTCAAGTAGTTCTGGTAAACTTTTGATAAGTCAAGTGCATCACAACTGTTTGTTGCTGCATTCATTAAAACAATTACGTTGGTTGTCATGTCTCTCAGTTTCTCTTCTGACCAAATGTTTATGTCCCACATCCACATCCCATCGTTGAAGGCCTCATCAGGTGTGTGGTTTGTTTGTTCGACGTTGCCGCCTTTACATATACGAGCAGCAAGCTCCAAAAGTATATGCTCTGCTAAGTCCTCATGCAACAAAATTGAAATGAGATAGAGGCGTACATAGGTGTGCACACAAACAACACGCTCTTCTCCTTGTGATCCACTTTGGCAAGTACATTTGCAGCAAAGTATTTGCTTCGATGTTGCAGCAACTTCTGTCTCGTAAATGTTTTGTTTCATCGATGCGGGTATCATTGATTTGATTTGTATTCCGACACAACCATGCAAGTCAACTATCAGTGTCGCAGAACATTGTTCCATTGATGCAATCCTGCTGTCAAATGCATGTCGCACCATCCTTGACAACAGTCGAAAGCCATTGTCTACTCTTGATTTTTTGGCAAATTCAATGAATATCTCCGGTATGGCATCATACACAACAGAGTCTTTTTGATGATCAGTTCTTTTCTTTGTGTTGAATTTGACTAACGACGAAAAAAACTCTAAAATGCCGGGAATGTGTTGCGGGTCTAGGTCGGGGTCTCCTATGAATGCAGCGCCTTCACTGAAATCAATTGGTGTCACTTCAGTCCAGCAATCTTCACTTCCCATTTTGCTTGACTCGTACAGTGGAAACGGTACAGTACCGGACAATTCTATTATTCTTGCGTTGACGACTTGTCTTACATCGTAGTACTCCTCTACCTCTTGAATGGTAAGCTGATCGACACTGTCAAAGTTGTATTTAGATGCCAACTCTTGTCTCATTTCAATCACTGACTTTGCTAATTCCTCAGAGGGAAGCGGAACCAATGATTCTGCGGAATAACAGAGGAGACAATATGTTCTATCCCCAATCGTGTCTTGACAATTCATACACACGATCTCGTTACAACAATTGCACGAAATAAATCCGTCTGCAGCTAAAAATGGATGGCTACAATTCCCAACGCCTTTGCAAATGTATATCTCTGGGCCATCGATTATTCTTGTCTGACTATGTGCAAACTCTTCCAAGTACTTCGGCAATTCGGTTGGATGCTTATTTCCGAGGTATGTCCGATACTCTCTTGAGGAGTTAGTCTGGTCTTGATTCTCGATAACAGGAGCAATATTTGTTGGTTCATAAATCAGGGCACGGATATAAGTTTGCACCACGGAGTGGTTGTATCCTACCACCTTGCTGCATAGATATTTCTTGAGGTAAGCGAAGAGTGAAACCTTTGGACATCGAGTCAAGTATTTTTGAAAGGTGATGTTTATAATGTCGTTCATCTTTTTGGCACCGACCCCTGGCAGGCCTTTAACACATACATCGCAACCAAGGAAAATTGCAAGGAGTGCACGCAGTTTTCGATCTTCAACACCTTCAAAAATGGGATATTTTGCAGGTGTGTATGTGACGCGTTCCCGGGATGAAACGGTTAGAAATTCCATTGCCTTCTTAATGGTCTGTGCTGACGTACTAACTATTTGCATGTTGCCTTCTTTGGTGAATTCCTTTATTGCAATACAGTTGTCGCTTGATAATGCGGGGATATCAGAATCAGAAGTCTGGACCATTAGTGTGGATCCATTGAGAACTCTTCCCATGATTAAGGAATCAGCTTGAAATTCAGCGGTCTTAACATTGTCGACAAAACCGCGTGCAGCATTTCTCACATGAGCAGCACTCTGCTCCAATTCAACAATCAACTCGTCATCCAAAGTGCCTGACACTATGTTCGAAAATGCTGCCTCCGCACTTCTGCACTCCTTCTCTAGCTTAGCTATTTCGGTCATTATTTCACTTCGATTTGAGGCGTCTAGATGTGCACATCGGCGGAGTGAAGCGCAAGTCTTTGCGAATAATAGATGCCTTGATCCGGTTCCTGTCTCTGTCAGCTTTTCGTTTGTTTGTGGCTTGTTTGCATATTGGTCGGACTTTAGCATCACAAACTGGGACAACACATAGACCGGTATTGGCCCACTTGACCAGATGCCTTGCCAGTGATTGTACATTCTTGCCTATCTTAAAACAGGCATTACTGCAATCAACATCGATAGTTGGGGTTAGCATGTCTTGCTCTTTTGCAAGACCTCGGCACATGTCAACAATATCACCCATTGTGAGGCCACGGAGAGAGTAGAGTACTTGAGCCCCACAATTTAAACCCATGATGGTAATTATTATTTCCTTCACGTAGTGTGGCTAAAGTAAATGTGATTTTTCGTAAAACGATGAAATTATGTTGAATGTGAAATTATATTTTAGTGTATGGTGTACGGTCAAAACTAGTATGGTACAATACATGGGTAATTTTGCTCAGTACCGAAATCGTGTCTTGTACAATTGATCGTGATGTGTCGTGCTTGCACTTGAGAGACATTACATGTAAATTGAGCGATCACATCATGTGATCAATATCTGTAGGCCGTATCGTATAAGAGGTAAAAAAATTAAAAAAAAAATGTGCTACCATCGTGTTTGGAAAAGGGACACACCCCATTGTACCAAAAATCATAGTCTGTAGATTGTCTGTGTTCTTATGTTTTGTGGATTTAACAGAGTAGACCCATCATAGATATAAAATGGGTATTGTACAAAAAAGTATCGTATCGCAACTGGTCGAACTGACAGAGACATCTATAGACATGATGTTTGACTTTACCATATCAAATATCAAATATCTCTTAGTAAATCGTGCAATTAAACTATAATAACAGGCGAGAGCACCGACAAAGGTCTTTCTTTTCCGACAAGGCAGAGCAGTGGCACAGTAGCCACACAGAAGAAACAGTGTGACAAACTTCTTCGTACCTCGAGCGAGGTGGTATCAGCCCTGTGGCGGGCTAATCCCGGTTAGGGTCGCCTGGGACCGGTTACGGGTACATTGTCACTCCTGTCTTCTTGTGTGTCCACCATGTCTGCGGTATCATAAACTCGAGAACCGGTGGTAGTTCCGGCGGCTAATATCGCGCTGTTCATTGCCGCTACCCAGTACTGCCTGTCTAACGTCGGCCCTCTCCCCAATCCACTCATGTCGGCCTCTAACAAGCCCCTGTGTTGAGGAAGGATGTCATCTGGGTCCGTAGCCAAGAGGTGCAACACTTCCTTCATGACCTCATCATGTTCTACCATCGTCTTGCCTTCAACTAGCTGCAGGTGTATTTTTGTATTCCTATATATCCACTGACTGTGTGTGATTGCTAGCAAGTGGCTGATGAACTTGGCGGCCCAAGTCTGTACATGCATCCTGGAGTTGTTATCCACTAACCTCGTTGCTTGGAGAGCAACTAACCTTTGCGAGATCCGTCCTTCGAGGAAGTTGTCCCACCCTAAAGTGTCGTGCTCCAGCGCCCACTCCTGTAGATGTGGAAACGACTGTGCGATTTCAACCATGGATCCCTCACCGCGGAGCTTAAGGTACTCGGCAATGCAAGATGTCATACAACTGTCAGCATACGTCGATTCTAACTATTGCACTAGGGCATCGGCAGCCTGGGACATGGCCGTTTTGCGACCCTGGTCAGGACACCTCGTGATATGTGCGACGGACTCGTCACGGTGGCCGCAGCATGAGCATGCATTTATCACCGCTGCGTCCATGCGAGAAAGTTGCCGATTTGTCCCACAAAAGCCCGAGACGTGCTTAGTCAGCCATGTCTGGAACATTTGGGGAGAGTTAGAAAGGGACCGCTCAAGGCCTTCCCAATAGATGGTGGGAAAGACAAATCAACTGACAATATTGTGTCGCTCGAAAAGCTTCCTAGCGACTCTCTCACCCCAGTCTCGATATGTCGCCTTTTTTATCGACGAGGTAATTTTGGTCTTTCCAATAAAAATTCGTACCGGCTCCAGCGGGTATGAGGGAGGGCCGCCGGACTGCGAATTGATGCACCGGTGCAGCTCGGTTTTGGCCAGGGTATCTGCCATAACTTTTAGTTGCTGCGGTAGCGTTAGGTTCGCGAACGATGTCCCGTCATCAAGATGCCCATAAACGTGTTTATAGGTCACCACATGAGGCAGTGCCATAAGGTTCCGCTTAAGAAAGCAAAGGACGTCTTGTTGAACCTGCTTTTCTGGCAGGGATCTGTGATACGCATTCCCATGACATACAACGCCCAGATTTTCACAATAGATTGGTATACTGGCACCATCCGGCGGGGGTTGAGTGATTTCGGAGAGAGCGCGAAGGAGTAGAGTGGCAAGGAGCCCCCCAATGAGCTCACGCGGTAATTCGAGGCGGTACTAGAATTGGTTCGTTCACAGTAAACCACGTGTGATTGTCGGGCGGTCTTGGTGCAAACAATGACTAGAGCAGCAGAAACATCTTGTGGTGTCCTGATGCGGCATGTAGGAGCCATCGTGACAAAAGATCAGGGTACCCTTGCTATAAGCATTCAAAATCCATTCGTCGTCGCCGCTGTTGAGAAACTGGGCCCAGATGTCCTCGTATCCCCAGTCCAGTAGTGTAGACCTAAGAGACTTGCTGGGGAGGTAAGGTTGCGCAACTAAGCAGGCCTGGGAGTGCACAATAACGCCTTGTGCCCCTGGTGACGGAATGACCGAAGCAATGCGGGGTTCCCGCAGCGCTGGTGGGGCGTCAGTAGACGCAAAGTAGGCAAGTCTACCGCGTGTGTTGTGCCGGCGTGCGACGGGTACATACTTCACTGGCGCCGTGTGGGGAGATCGTCTAACCAACATGCTGCGGTCCAGAGTAGTGTACCAGACGGTGGAATCGTAGGGGCAACACAAAAATTTGCCCAGTTTTGGGGATAAACGGAAGGTTTTTGACATTATGAGAGAGATAGTGCTACGCCACAGTTGAAGATTGCCGGCAGTAGGCATTTCGCGGGGGAAAGACATCTCTGAGTTAAGTGGGGGACCGCTTTGTAGTTTGCGAGGGTCAACCGTAATACCGTCGCATAATACTAGTTGAGAGAGGAAGTATATCTTGAAGTACCGTCGCGTTCGGTTGATGGAGGCCCACTGAGACGAGGTTAATGGTCTCACCACCTCTTTCATGAAAACCTTATCCCTCTCACGAACAATTGGAATCGTTATGTTGTCCAGATATACGCTAACCCTGTAGTAATCTAAGTACTCCCACAGCATTTTGAACCAAGTGTTCGAAGCCAGGTGTCCATATTGTCTGTAGCTGCGTAGAAGGAAGTTCCCTTCAAGCCCTACCTCAATCTGTACAAGTTCGAACACGCTCCGTAGTGCTATCCCGAATTGCGAAGGGCAACCGCAGTGACGTTGCATGTACTGTAGTGAGGCCGAGAGTTTTTCCAGAGACATGTTGGGTAGACCCAATCCCTGGAAAGATTTCGGGAGTGTCTGCCACTCCAGTGCGATATTCCGGTTTACACCGAGGACTGGTAGGAAGGAATGGTACCACTTAGAGTAGGCTTTGTCCAATGCCGCTTATGAGGCCATCATCGGAACCAAGCCGTAAGTGACAGAAGGGAGAGCCTGTGTACGGAAACTCTGCCAGACTTCTGAATGGCTGAGTGAGCTTGAAGTTACCCTACTTGCCCACAATCGGGCCTTCTTCATCATGTGATGGAGATGCTGCCCATCTGTGCCAGACGGACTCGACCACACGTCAAGAACTTCGGAGGCTACTGGTGGGTCCTTTAGCTCAATGGCGATATTCTCCCCTCCTGGTTGCAGGATGAGTAGCTCATACTGCCTGAGTTCCTGTTCAGATTTGAGGGAGGCTCGGCCATTGGTGAACTTATAACATGAATAGTACCAATAGCATTTAGCGGGTTTCAAGCTACCGCCAGTGGCTTGAAGGCGCTGTGCCCAGTAATAGGTACCTCGTTGTACGCGCTGGAAAAATAGATCCTCAGACTCTTCGGGGTCTCGACTAATGTACAGTAAATCAGTGTCGTCTAGGTAGAGTAGGGCCGCTAGGGAGAGGCATAACCAGGACCATGCGGATATGCATCCAGCTCCAAATCCCTTTGCCTTGTACGCCTTTAGCACCACTGTACTGATAGCTGACCAAGCCGCCGGTGATGCTCCGCTGCCTTGTGCTAACCCCATAAATGGATTCTCGGTGGTCCCCCCGTAGCTCTTTCGTGCCATACCAAACCCAGTCTTTAAGTAGAATTGCATTGTCTGAATGCATAAAAGATAGCAGGTTACCATATGAAGTGGTACGTGCATGGCCTGAAGGGCGATGCTGCCCACTGCGTGGTTAACCGAGTTGTAGCAGTTAGCCGCGTCATTGCTGGACACCGCGCACGGAACATGGAGGAAATTGGCTTGATCGAAGTAAAGTTGTTTGAGCATCGATGAATCGATAGTAGTTTTTCCTGACGTAGCGTCCTGCTCCATTGGCATTATGTCCTGCGATCTCATGCGATGCATCATTCGCTTTGCAAAAATAACTTTCAACCACCAATTGAAGTCCGCTTCAAGTAGACAGATAGCTCTTAGTTTGGCAATATGGGTGTTACCGGCCACCTTTTCCAGGAGAACTGTGACACCTTGTTTCCATCGTGATAAGGGCACTCCATTGTTGGCTGCCAGGTTGATGTTACGTTCATGAAGTGACACCAGTAGCGGGTCTGAGCAAGAAGCCTTATAATTCCCAAAGTGTCTGCCACTCTTAGAGGAGGAGGTGGACTCCTTGGCGGTGTCCCAAAAGGAGTGAAAATCCTCAACAGTGACATCAGCATTATGATGAGACACTTCTTCCATTTCTAAACGGATACTAGCGGCTGCCCTAAGGATATCAACAGTAGCCTCATCGCAGCCATGAGGGAAGGCATAAGTAGCATCAAGGATGCGCTTAGCTGCAGCAGTGTCACCAAGCGGACCAATGTCTTCGGCCAATTTGCCAAAACTAATGGGGGTGTGCGCGCCTAGTGAGAACCTACTCCCAAGATGTTGCCTGCAGACACGCTCGACGGTGCTCTTGGTGTCATGTGTGATATCACTATCGGCCAGGGGCGCCGTCACACCAAGGACCGACCGTCCTCTGGGAGCCTGTACCACCTTATTGATTGCCCTCTGTCTCTTACGCTTAGCTTCTGCTCGTATGATACGGTTAACCTCGATTGCCGTGACTTCGTCTCCACGGGACTTAGCTAGTGATAATCGCCATTTGAGGTGTTTCCGACGTAGCTCTAGGGCTTGTGATCTGAGTTCGAATAATTCCGCCAGGCATGCCTGGAGCCTAGCTTCCACCTCGCTCCGGCTCAGTGTGAAAGGAGAATCAATGCCGGACCGGCGAGCAGCACGACACAGATTCCGGGGGTCGGGGATTTTCCCATCATGCCATTTTAGGATCCATTTCAGGATCAACCTCCGTTTCAGCCACTGTCCCACCGTAGGGCTGTACTCGATGGCACAACTGCGAAATTTACAACACGTTTGCTCAGCAGACGCCATCAGTTCCCCCCATTCCTTGTCCCACCGATTGTGGTATGGCTGAAGTTGTTGAGCAGAGAGGGTGCCCCTAACGAGTTCCAATTTTTTCAGTTTGCCTTCCATCTTGTGCCAAGTAGCCAGCAGGGATAAATTAGAGCAATATTGTTCCCAAATTCTGGAAATCTTACAATTAAGCAACCTCGCCGTCGGGGTTGCGATCGTGGGGAAATCCCCTCCAAAGAGTGATGGCGCGCTAACTTCAAGAACAAAAACACGGTGGTCCCCGACTCCATACCAGTGCGGGAAGCATATTGCGTTATTGGTGACCAGACCGGGACTGCCAAACATAGTACTTATCGCGGTACGTCCACGAAAGTGCGAGTTGGGGACGCGCTCGCCCAATGCTGGTTCAAATAAACAGGACATCTGACAAGAGTCTCTAAGCAAGGAGGCAAGTTTCCCTGAGTATACGTCTTGATTGGCATCTATTGCCAGGATTACCTCTTCACCATCTCCTCTCCACTCAGCAATAGCGCCAATGA
This sequence comes from Cyclotella cryptica, assembly GCA_013187285.1. Taxonomy (NCBI): domain Eukaryota; phylum Bacillariophyta; class Thalassiosirophyceae; order Thalassiosirales; family Thalassiosiraceae; genus Cyclotella; species Cyclotella cryptica. The sequence goes on along the minus strand of JABMIG010000054.1, from coordinate 186,526 downwards.
TGTCTTCAACGAAAATAGTGGAGGGATAGCAGAAATCTCCCTTCGACTGGAAATATCTTTGGTGTTGCTCCCAAACGGTTCTCCCACGAGAAGACCGACCGGGTTTACAAGGTAAATATCCACAAATCACACGAGTAGTAAGCCGCCCGCTTCCCAGTTTCAACCATGTCCACCTTCCCAGCCCAGTCGGGTCTGAACCTATCTTGCAAATGACGTCAACTAGTCGTCCGGTTGCCGCCATAGCAGTACCACCAGCTTGTTCTTGCTGTATGCGTTCCCTCGTGTTGTGAGACGCTATGCCCTTTAGTGCCATAGCTTGCGATAGCAGGTCTGGGAACCGTAGATCTTGGTTGACAAATGTCCAATCGCATTGTGTTTTGCAGCCTGCCAGGAGATCAATGTCCAAGTGCTTTATGAGGTACGTTAACCGATCTACCTTCCACGTGTATGTGAAGATTCCTAAGCTATTCCAATTCTCAAACATGATTCTAATCCACCCCCATCGTTTGCGTTCGGGAAGGAACCCAACACCGCCATCTTCCAAAAGTTCCAACGTTCTCTGCATCTCCCTGATCTCCGTATCCTGTGCCTGAGACATCCGATTGCCCTCGATTGGGGTATGGTCTCCTCGGTAGTAATAATTGTCTCTCTCCTGTGGACAACTATGTATTGCTCTCTCGATGGCATCATGGGTGACATTGCAAGTCTCTCGGAAGTTTTTATAGCCCTTGAGAAAGTTTCGATATTTGATTTTTAAGTCAGCATTATTGGCAACAGTCCTCCAGCGATCCTTCTGCCGTTGACTCTTAACTTGCTTGTACGTTGTTGCCTTAGCCTTGTTCCCCTTCCCCCCAGTGTTGCTCTGATCTGCATTGGTGCCCGCAACTGCCACTTGGTGTGACGTAGCACCAATGGTACGGGTAACCAGCGGGTCCCTGGCCCTGCCCTACTAACAGAGCCAGGCCCGTGGACACCTTGTACGCTGTCCCATCCCCGGGTGTCCAACTGGGATGGGAGACGATATGAAGTTATGACCCCTGCGGAGTCGCACTGGTCCCCGGATCCTGGGGGCGGGCGACTCCGCTTCCACTAAGGGGGGCACCCTGCTGGGGAGAAATCCCAGCTAGCATATCAGTTAGTCGTTGCATTTGGGCCTTAAGCTCGCTGATCTCAGCAGCTTGCTCAGCGTTTAGTACCTTCGAGTCAGCAAGTTGTTTGGCGTACTCTTTTGTGCGCAGTACCCTGTTCTGTGTTGCCTCGGAATTAACTGTGGATGCACCTGTTGTAGCAGCATCGCCAGTTAAATGAGAAATGCCACTGACCTTACTTTCTACGCCGCACGCCTTCTCTCCGGGTTTATAACCGAGGCTATCAAGGAGATTCTTTTGTACCGTGTCTGTCATGTCTATTAGAGCAAGTTGGGACTCCTCGTCACCACTCTTCTTGTGAAGGTATGGGTCATATCGAGCGTTGTCCTTCAAGAAAGTGTCCGATTTGGTAACGAAGTGAGACTTGGCAGTCAGAGTCACCGGATCCTAGGAAGATTGCGGTGCTAGCTGTGCTTTCTCTAGATAAAAGGATCGCATGAGTCGTGTTCGAGTACTTTCGCAGTAGCCGCACTGCTTCCACCAGTGGTACATAAAACAAGCCAGATTGGCTACCGTATTTTCTTGTAATTAATACTTTTCCCTATACAGAGGGGCATGGGGATCGTAAGCAACTACCACACTGGACATCCCGGTCTCAGGACCTTTACCAATCATTACTGCTGTGTGAAAAATTTGGTCGCCGTTGAACCCGATGCCTTGCAATTCTTTCCTGAGAGTCGTGCGGGCATACGGCGGCTTCGGTACCTGATAGGTGCCAGTACCCACTCCAGACTCATCCAAAATTTCAACTTGCTCCATTTTCACTTTAACCTCGTAATTGTACAATTGAACTTCACAACACTCAACTATGGTTGTTGCCAGGTTGTAGCCCATACTGATTCTCCCATGGCTGTGGTGCGCTCTAACACGATCGATATTGGGGTTGGGTTCAGGGACATCCATGATACATGCGGAAGGCCCGAAGGCGGCCATAAGATCATTTGTTTCTACCATCGCAAGGAGGAGCGGTTCCAGTCGTACCCAAGCGGCGTCACTAGCTTCCAAAAAATTAGCGAATTTGCTGGTTCGAGGAAAGGGGTCGAAAGATAACTGTTCCCGTTCACGAGGGTCGTCGGGAAGGTGAAGCTCCCGAATGCTCCTGATGGCAACATTTATCTCTGGCAAGAGCTTGTCATACCATTCCAAGGTACTTAGGCGGCCATGGCAACATAACTTTTTCTCCATTTCTTTTAAGCAGTGGAGAAGCAGCTGCTTGACCCCTGAAATGCAGAGACTGCTCTGTACACTGCAAAGCATCTTCTTGGATTGGGATTCCCAGCATTGGAGGGCTTTTATGCTGACCCGTATGTTGTACTTTTGCAGGTCAATATTCATAGACTCTAACAACAACCGGATGTCTGTTAGCTTAGAGAACAGGTTAACAGTGACATACACTGAGGTGGGCCCTTTGGCCTCTTTGTCCGGACTCTTGTGTGACTTCTTGCGTTTAGGATCAGTTCCCTCAGTAGAGTTGACGGAGTTGCAGTTGCGTCGAGTGTCCAGGCGGGCCGTCAGTTGAGCCTCAGTGATTGGATCCTGTTTGAACACATATCCTGTTGAGGATTGGAACCAACCCATGGCAGCGGCGTAAGTGTCAGGCCAGTGTGGGCTGTCTGCCGAGACGAGATTCGGCAGAGGAGTATTGTCTGGTAGTAGTCCTCATGACATGAACATTGCGGCTGGATCAAGTATCTACACGTAAGACAAAAGCTCTTTGAGTCTAGCAAATGTCCCTTTAAGATGTTCCAGATCAGGCTGTAGTTGTATCTCAACCGAGAGTAACGTCTGGCCACTAACAGGTTCTAGCATAATCGAGGGATTGGAGAGAGTAGAAAAGGAGGAATTAGTGGCGTTGGAGTCTGAAGTGGAAGGGACAGAGGCAACATCCTGCAGGTTCTTTTTAGGCGGAGTCTTCTCATCGCCGGAGCACGCTGCTTCGCCCACTGAGTCGTCATCCTTCCACTCGGGGATAAAGGGCGTGACCCGTATCACCACTGGAGGGACTGGCGTCTTTTGGTTAGGCACGGGAGGTACGTCCGAAGTGCCCTCCAGCCCATCTAGGGCTGACTGCAGACCTGGACTGAGTGTTAGTGATTTATGAGATCCATTGGAGGCATTGGGGTCAACAGAACCTTTGCTATCAGCATCATCTTGGTTGGCAGGCTCGAGACTCACATTCTCCTTACTGGGCGATTTGCTCTCCTTAAGCTTCTGGGTTGGTTTCCTTTGCTCCTGAGTTCGAGTACGGCCAGGAGCACCGGCATCCGCGGAATCGGCAAATTCAACAGATAATGCAGCAAACCTGTTAGAGTTTTGGGATGTTTTGGAAAGGCTAGTCTTGAGGGCTATGTGTCGGAGAAGCGAGGAGGCGCATTGTTGTCCAGCTGGGGCCAATGGTTCATTGGCCGGTCGAGGGGCTGCACCCAGATCAAATGAATAGAGAACATCCTCGCCATAAGAGATGCAAATGAGCCTGGTATTTTCATGGTTCCGAGACAATTGGAAGGGCCCAACAAACTCCATGGGGATTGCCTTGGACTGTTTAGCATTTCCAATCTGAAGAGCAACAAAGAGAGGCCCGGCATAACACAAGAGGGTGCAGGTTGTGATGTCGTCAACGGTGAAGGAGAAGTTGGAGTTGTTCAGGAGGTATTCCCGAAGGCTGAAAGCATGGGCTCTTTTGCCCTTCGAGTTGATGATGTCAATTTGATTGGCAGAGGTGAGTGAGTAAGTTAATCGAAAGGGGCCCCATTTTGGATGTGCTTGGGAACGATCCTGAAGGTGGCATTTCATAACCTTTAAACGGAGAACCTTTTCCAGTTTCAGTCCATTCAGTTTTGGAAGTAAGGAGGAGGTAGCATCATCTTCCTCATCAAATTCATAAGGAAGTACCTCTCCTGGCGTCGGAGGTGCCATGTCCGCTATAAGCTCAGCGTAAATCTTTGGATCGAGCCAGTCAAAGGCTGGGCCCTCTCTAGACTGAGCTGGCGTGGGGTAAATTGATGAAGCCTTCTTCTTCGGATGGAGGTCGAACTGATCCTCTAACTTTTCCGGGACGAGCTCCATTTCATCCTGTTTGCCCTTGGCCTTACCGTCTTGGCTGGTTGCCTCTGCTTGCGGAGGTGAGACCACCGGTGAGCCCACGGCAGCTCGTTTAGGAGGGGTGACACCCTCCATATCGACGTCGTCGTGTTGTGTTGGCGCCGTCGATGCAGATGGGAGTGGCATCTTCTGCCTGAGGGAAGGGAAATTTAGAGAAGAATGCTTATGCCACGGCACGGGGCTTGGAAACGAGGGAGCCGTGGCGGCGTCGACGCCGTGGAGATTGCGAAGAAGTGGAGACGAGGGCTTATCACCGAGGAGTTCGAGAAGGTCGAGGGCAAAGAGAGAATCGTTGTAAATTCTGTCAACCACGGTGTATTTTAATGCTCGAAGAGAGCGTAGAGAAAGCAGTGAAGGAGGAGCAGATCGGTAGGTGCGGAAGTGTGAAAGGGTTGTTGTCGTTGAGGGGGTGAGGCGGAGAAAATGGCCATGGTGCAGGTGTTGACCTGCGTGAGCCATCAGGCAACAGCTTGTTGTAGGAGGTCCGACGTACGGTCTACGGGTTATCATCTTAGTAAGGTGGTGTATGTGATGTATGACTTTTCCATGCTCCGGAAAAGTTTGATTTTACAATATCATAGAGAGATCGAGTAACCAAGGAGTAGGGGTCACGCTTGGTCCAATTCGTATATCAAATATCGAATATCTCTTAGTTTGGGCAGGCACGGACAATAGTCTTTCTTTTCCGACAAAGCAGAGCAGCGGCAATATTTGCCAAACAGAAGATGCATAAGTAAAACCTTCTTCATACCCTTATGCAGGGTGTATCAGCCCTATGGCGGGCTAATTCCCTCAGCTGGTCAAGTGTGACCAGCTGTGGTAACGTTGTAATTAATTGTGTCCTGTGGTTCTGGTGCTATGGCCGACGTAGTGACATTCCCCGGGGTAACAGATCGAGCCGCCGATAGGGCGCTACGCATGTTTACCACCCAGTATTGTCGATCCGCCGTGGAACCGCGGCCTAGTTTCTCGAGGTCTTGGTCGAGTAATGATCTATGCTGGGGACGAAGTTCATTGGGGTCTGTTACCAGGAACCGCATAACTTCCTCAACCACCTCGTCATGTTCAACCATCGTTTTCCCCTCTACTAGGCGCAAGTGCAGTTTGGTGTTCCTGTACATCCACTGAGTATGTGTGATGGACAGTAGCTGACTAACCAGCTTGCCTGCCCAGGTATCTATGTACAACCTGGATCCCTGGGATGTAAGTTGTCGCTGCTGCATGTCAATGAGTTGAGTGCTTACACGTCCTTCGAGGAAGTTGTCCCATCCCAGTATGTTGTGCTCTCGATCCCACACCTGCAAGTGTGGATACGGTCTGGCAATGTCCACCATGGAGCCTTCACCAATGGTAGTCAAGTACCTGCCTAGGCATGTGAGCAGGTCTTCGGTGACATACGTCTCTCTCATCCATGAAACCAGATTTTTAACCGACTGGGCGAAGGCAAGTTGTCGCCCAGGATCAGGGCATCGAGTAAGGTGGGCCGTAGATTCATCTTCCCATCCGCAGCAAGGGCACTTATTGTCAACCGAGGCATCAATCTTTGAGAGTTGCCGGTGTACTCCACAGCAGCCCGAGATCTGTTTTGTGGTCCATGTCCGAATCATTTGAGGGTATACTGCCATCGCTCGCTCCACTCCCGCCCAGTATACCAGTGGAAAGTTGAATCGACTAATGATGTGCTTACGCTCGAATAACTCCATTGCTATACCCTTGCCCCAGTGTTGGTAAAGGCAGGTCCTTACGGAGGAGGTGACTTTCTTCCCCCCTACGAAAACTCTAACGGCCTCCATCGGGTAGAAGGGACTCCCTCCAGTTGCCGAGGCTATACAACGTGCAGCTCGGATTTAGCAAGTAGATCAGCCATGACGTTCAGTTGTTGAGGGAGGGTAAGGTTGAAAAAAGATGCCCCATCATCCAAATGACCATAAACGTGTCGGTAGCAGACACATGGCGGAAGGAAGGACAGGTTTCTCTTAAGTAGGTGTAATACGTCCTGTTGTACCTGTCTTTCCGGCAGTGTGCGCAAGAAGGCATTCCCGTGGCAAACCACACCCAGATTGTCACAGTAAATTGGTATGCAGCAACCGGAGGTGGTGGGTCTGCAATTTGCGATAACGCCCGCAGGAGTAGTGTGGCAAGAACTCCGCCGATGAGTTCACCCCTATAGTTGGAAGCCGTCCTATCATCACTGTGCTCGCAGTAAGCGAGCTGCACCTGCCTAGCGCTATTCGTACAGACGACTACCAACGAGGCAGAGCACCGGGTTGTGTCCTGATGTGGCATATAAGATCCATCGTGACATAGGATAAGGGACCCCCGAGTGTAGGCAGCTTTCAGCCATACTTCGTTGTCTGTGGTAGAGAGGTGTTTCCACAGCGAGTAGCACCCCCATTCGACGAAGATATCGCTCAACGCGACTACTTTCTCCCATCGAGGTGTGGACAGGATAGCGTGGGAGTGTACGCTTACTGCTTTGTTATCGTGCCTAATGGACACTGAGGCGATGTACTTAGACGAAACTGTGGGCAGATGCCTTGCGGACGGTGTGTATGAACCGCGTCCTCGAGTATTGTATCGGTTATTGGATAGTTTGTATGTGATGGAACTGGTTCCATGAGTGTGCTTGACGAGTACCCTCAAGTCTGCTGTCACACTCCAGTACACCGTTTCATAGGGTTTTCGTAGGAATTGACCAAGTCGTGGCGACAATCTGAAGGTGGGAGATTTCAGTTGGGCAATGGTGTCAGTCCACAGGCCAAGATCTTGCATAGACAGGACTTCATGGGGAAACTTCATTTGGGAGGCATGCTGTGGCGTAATCATCAATTTGCAAGGGTCAACCGTGATGCCATCACTTAAGACCAGCTGAGACATAAAATGAACCTTGAAAAAACGTCGACAGCGGTTGAACCTGACCCATTGATCCTGTGGGAGAATTCGCACTATTTCCTCCATGACAATTTTATCTCGCTCCCTAACCGGTGGTACCAGCGTCCCATCAAGATGGAGTGCGACCTTATAGTGCTGAAGGTACTCCCACAGTACTTTAAACCACGTGTGGGAAGCTAAGCTTTTAAAACGTTGGTAGTCTCGCAACAGAAAGTTCCCTTCCAGGCCTATTTCAATCTGCACGAGCTCAAAGACGCTTCGTAAGGCTGTCCCGTATGTGGAAGGACAATTCCAATGCCGTTGCAAATATTGGAGCGAAGAGGCTAATTTTTCCAACGTTATATTAGGTAACCCCAGGCCTTGAAAGGAAGAAGGCAGGGTGCACCATTCATGTGCGATATTCCGGTTAACGCCCAGAGCCGGCAAGAAGGAATAATACCATTTGGAAAAGGCGTTGTCCAGATCGCTCCGTGGGGACATCAGGGGGATCAGGCCATACGTTACGGATGGCCAACCTTGTGTCTTGAAACTTTGCCATACTTCGGCCGGTGTTAGGGAGCTCGCCATCACTCTACTGGCCCATTTCCGACCCTTTTCCATCATATGTCGGAGATGTTGTCCGTCTTTGCCAGATGGACTGGACCAGACACCCAAGACTTCAGAGGCCTCAGTGGGATCCCGTAGCTCAGAGGGAACATCATCTGTCTGTGGCTGAGGGATTTTGAGCGCAAACTGGCTAAGGTCTCTGGAGGATTTTAGGATGGCCTGTCCCTTCACGTACTTGAACGACATAAAATACCAGTAGCACTTAACTGATTTTAGGCTACCTCCCGTTGCCTGAAGTAGCTCCGCCCAGTAATACGTGGCCCGTTGTATCCGTTGGAAAAATTGCTCTTCATTGTCAGTAGGGTCGAGGCTAACATGCAACAGGTCTGTGTCATCTACATGAAATAGAGAGCATAATGCAAGACACAAGCCCGACCACGCCGTGTGGAACACTGCTCCAAAGCCTTTAAGTTTATAGGCTGTGACAACGACCGTACTGATCACCGACCATGCGGCGGGTGAGGCTCCGCTCGCTTGCGAAAGCCCCATGAATGGCTTATCCTCGGTACCACCATAGCTAGTCGTAGCTATACCAAAGCCTGTTTTCAGGAAGAACGGCATCGTCTGTATGCAGAGGAGATAGCATTTCACCATGTGGAGTGGCACTCTCATAGCTTGTAGGGCCAGACTCCCTGCAGCGTGGTTCACGGAGTCATAGCAGTTTGCTGCGTCATTGCTCGAGACTGCACTAGGCAAATGTACGACGTTGGACTGGTCGAAGAAGAGTTGCTTGAGCATAGATGAGTCAATAGTTGTTTTCCCCGATGTCGCGCCTTGTTCAGCAGGTAGGATTCTTTGAGAGCACATACGGTACATCATCCGCTTCGCAAAAACGAATTTTAACCACCAGTTAAATTCTGCCTCTAGCAGACAAATAGCGCGGAGCTTCGCAATTTGTCGATTCCCGGCAACTTTCTCCAACAATACCGTGACTCCTTGTTTCCATCTGGGTAAGGGTTGTCCCTGTAGTGAGGCGAGATTGATGCTTCGTGCATACATCGAGACTAGAGACCGGTCAGAGCAGGCAGCCTTGTAATGACCAAAGTGTCTCCCGCTTTTGGAGGACGAGGTCGATTCCTTGGCTGTTCGCCAGAACGAATAGAAGTCCTCTTCTGTAACTTCGGAGTTGTGGTCTGGAACCTCAGCCATTTTGAGGCGGAGATGGGGAGCCGCCTTGAGTAGATCAACTGTTGCAGGGTCGCATCCGTCGGGGAACTGGTAGGTGGACGCTAGGATTCGGCTAGCAGCCTCTGTGTCGGCTAGAGTGCCTATGTCCTCAGCTAATTTCTCACTACTAATAGGTGCCCTAGATCCCAGCGCGAAGCGACTCCCCAGATGTTGTTGGCAGGCGGTCTCAACTGTCTGTTTCGTGTCATATGCTACGTCACATCCGTCGATATTGGCCTCGACCCGTAATACAGACCGCCCCGGAGGTGCACGAACAACACCGTTGATCCGTCGCTGTCTCTTCTGTTTTGCTTCGGCCTTTATAATGCGGACGATCTTCTTCTCAGTTACCTCATCATTCCTCGAGTTTGCTAATGATAACCTCCAGCGCAAATGCTTACGCCTCAATTCAGGGGCCTGTGATTTTAACTGAAAAAGTTCGTCTAGGCAGGCTTTCAACCTCGCTTCGACGTCGTCCTTGGTCAGGAGTAGAGGTGTGTCTATGCCCACTCGTCGAGCAGCCCGACAGAGGTTTCTCGTATCTGGCACTCGGCCGTCATGCCATTTGAGGAGCCATTTTAAGATAGACCGCCGCTTTAACCACTGGCCCACCGTAGGGCTTTATTCGAAGGCACAGCTCCTAAATTTGTTACATGACCTCTCGGCGGATGTCATGAACTCGCCCCACTCCTTATCCCTTGACCTATGTAGGTCATGTATTGTTTCAGGTGATAAGCTAGATCTTGCGCTTTCCAGGCATTCCATTTTCTGGGACATTTTATGCCTACTCCCGAGTTTTGAGAGCCTTTGGCAGTACTGATCGCGAATTCGAGAGATCCTGCAGTTCAGTGTCCTTGCCTGGGGCGTCACTATGGAGGGGAATGCGCCACCAACAAGTGAAGCTGCACTGAGTTCAACCACGAACACACGGTGATCGCCTACCCCGTACCAGTGGGGATAACACATAGCATTGTTTGTCACTAGGCCAGGAGTCCCGTAAATCGTGCTTATGGCCGCACTCCCTCGGAAGTGTGAGTTGGGGACCTTGTCGCCTAATATAGGTTCGAAGAGACAAGACATCTGACAGTTTGTGTTCAGTGCCAACGCGAGCCGGCCATCGTAAACATTCTGGTTCGCGTCAATGGCCAAAATGATTTCGTCACCCTGTCGGCGGAGTTTATTAATCATATCAGTGTTATCTTCGATGAATATAGTTGATGGGTACCTAAAGTCACCTTTAGATTCAAAAAATCTCCGATGTTGATCCCAGACTGTGCACCCACGGGAGGAGCGTCCTGGTTTGCAGTAGTGGAGGGGCGTTCCATACCGAGCTTAATCCATGACCATCTGCCTAGACCAGTTGGATCAGACCCCATGTCTGTAGTGACATCCGTTAATCTACCCACAGATGCAATTGCAGTCCCACCCGTTTGTTCTCGCTGGATTCTTTCTGTGACGTTGTGAGAGGTTAGGCCCTTCAAAGCTTGGCCGTTTGCGAGTAGGTCTAAGAATTGGGAGTCGGAGTCAACAAAACTCCAGTCGCATTGTAGTTCACACCCACTGATGGTGTCGATGTGTAGGTGTTTGATGAGGTACTTCAATCTGTCTATCTTCCATGACTGTGTGAAGATGCCTATGCTGTTGAAATTCTTGAATAGTAGTCGGACCCAGCCAGTTTGTTTCTTTTTGGTGATGAAGCCTGCTCCTCCATCTTTCAGCAGCTTGATGGTTCTCTGCATCTCCCGTACTTCCACTTCTCTTGCCTGCTTCAGTTGTGTTTGTCCCACCTGGGTAGTGTCACCCATGTAAAAATCCCCATCTTTCTCACCACAACGACGTGCCATAGCGTCTTCCACATCTGAGTGACTGATCTCACACGTCTTCCGAAATGAGCAGTATCCTCTAAGAAAGTTTCGATATTTTGCTTTAAGTTCAGTGCTGTGCACGGCCGCCATCCACTTATCTCTTCGACGTTGGCCTTTAGCGGATCGCGCACTTGATTTCTTCCTGTTGTGCCCCCTCCCCCTTGAGTCCCTTGAGTCGACATTGATACTCACGACTTGCCCCCTGTTGGGTGCAGTATCAATGGTCGGGTTCGCCGACAGGCTGACGGATCCCACCCGAGCTGTAAGATCCAGCCTGTGGACACTTCCTGCGCAGCCCCATCTCACAGTGTCCAGATGAGATGGGAGACAATGTGAGTTTATGATCCCTGCGGAGCCACACCGCTCCCCGGATTGTGGGGGCGGGTGGCTCCGCTTCCACTAAGGTGGGGGGCACCCTGCTGGGGAGAAATCCCAGCCAACTTCTCGCTTAAGGCTTGCATCTGTGCTTTCAGCGCAGCTATCTCTGAGGCTTGGGCGGCGTTCACTTCTTTGGAGTCCGCCAGCTGTTTAGCATACTCCTTTGTTCGAAGCACCCTGTTTTGGGTACTCTCGGGGTTCACAGTCGATGCCCCTGAAGTGGCGGCATCACCAGTTAGATGTGAAACTCCGCTGACCTTGCTCCCGACATCACAAGCTTTTTTGCCAGCTTTGTACCCAAGACTATGTAGTAGACTCTTTCTAAGTGTGTCAGACATGTCCACCAGCGTGGGCTGAGGAGTGAAATTCTTCATAGCTTTCCGTAGATACGGGTCATACTTGGCATTATCTGCTAGATATGTATCACTCTTCATCTGGAAGTGGGAAGTCGCAGTAAGGGTGACGGGGTCCCAGGAGGACTGAGCAGCTAGTTGGGTTTTCTCAATATAAAAAGATCTCATTAACCATGAGCGAGTACTCTCTGAGTATCCACATTGCCGCAACCAGTGATACATGAAACACGATAGATTGGACACTGTCTTCCTCGCAAACTCATATTTTTCACAATACGAGGGGTCGTCGGGGTCGTATGCGACTACTACGCTGGACATCCCTGTCTCTGGGCCCTTGCCAATCATCACCGCAGTGTGAAAGTTTGGTCACCGTTAAATCGTGTGCGCTGTAATTCTTTCCTCAGTGTCGTGCGAGGGAGGTTTCGGTGTACTGTATTTGCCGGTGCCATTTCCTGATTCGTCGAGCTCCTCCACTGGCTCCATCAGGACTTTTACCTCGTAGTCATACAACTGGACTTCTGCACAATCAATAATCGTCGTTGCTAGATTGTACCCCATGCTTATGCGACCGTGCTGATGATGAGCACGAACCCAATCGATGTTCGGGTTCGGTTCAGGTACTTCCATTATACAGGCGGAAGGACCGAAGGCTGACATCAGGTCATTGGTATCAATCATAGTCTGTAGCAGCGGTTCGATTCTGAGCCAGGCTGCATCGCTGGCCTCCAGGAAGTAAGCAAACTTGCTGGCGCGAGGGAATGGGTCGAATGAAAGTTGCTTCCTCTCTTCGGGGTCTGACGGCAACCTAAGTTCTCGAATAGTGCGGATGGAGACGTTGATGTCCGGGAGTGGGTTATCGTACCACTCTAGAGTACTGAGGCGCCCGTGTCGACAAAGTTTCTTCTCAGTCTCCTTGAGCCGGTGAAGCAAAAGTTGTTTAATTCCAACTAAGCAAAGGATACTCTGCATGCTACATAACATTTTCTTCGACTGTGATTCCCAACATTGTAAGGCTTTGATGCTTACCCTAATGTTGGATTTTCGGAGGTCTATGTTCATGGATTCAATGATCAGCCTAATGTCAGGGATGCTGGAGTATAGATTGACTGTCACGTAGACTGACGTGGGCCCTCTGTCCTCCTTCTCAGATCCCTTCTTCGTTTTGCGACGCTTGGTATCGGTGGTGTCCTCCGTATCATTGAGAGAGGACCTATTCCATCAAGTCTCTAACCGTGCCGCAAGTTGGGTCTCCGAAACTGGTTTCTGTTTAAACACATAGCCTGTGGACGATTGGAACCACCCAATAGCGGCAGCATAAGTCGTTGGCCAGTGAGGGCACTGAGGGAAAACGAGGTTAGGAAGAGGAGATTTGTCTGGTTTGAGACCTCGAGATACAAAAACTACAGAGGGATCAAGAATTTGGACATAAGCTAGGAGATTTTTCAGTTCATCGAACATTGTTTGAAGATGCTCCTTGTCGGGCTGTAACTGAATTTCTACAGAGAGTAGAGTTTGCCCACTAGAAGGGTTGAGCATGGTGGAAGGGTCAGACAGGGTGGACATAGAGGAGGTGGTCGCCGTGGAATCGATTGTGGAGGGTGTGGGAGCAATATCGGACAGATTCATCTTGGGTGGACTCCTCTCGTCTCCGGAGCACGCTGCCTCTCCGTCAGAGTCTTCGTCTTTCCACTCCGGCTCATGTGCTGTCAGTCGAATCTCCACTGGTGCTGAAGGCACTAGGGGTTGGGTGAGATCAGCTGGCTTGGTGTTCCCAGGATCCTGGTCTCGTTTGCCAGTTGGAGGTGTCGGGTGTGGAGATGACTGGTTATGAGAGGAAGAAGATGGGTCGTCTTTGGTGGAGTGAATGCTCAGGTCGTCGGTGTTGTCCCGGGGGCTAGAGGAGGCATTGGCTTTACTGGAACTCACACTGCTGTCGTCAGCCTCATTAGGATCTTCAATACTCATATCATCATCTCCTTTGGACCGATTGTTCGATGAATTTGGTGGTTGGTTGATGGCAGAGGACAGCCGCGACTCGGAAGAAGGCTTAGTTCCCTCCTCAAATTCCACGGAGAGTGGAGCAAATCTGTTAGTTGATGAGGATGGTTTTGAAAAGGATTTGAGCACTGAGAGGCGGCGAAACAAGCTAGCTGACCCCTGTTGGCCAGGCGGAGCAGTGGTTTCATGTGCCGGTCGACTCGTTTTTGAAAGGTCGAAAGCATACAATGTGACGGTTCCTTTGGAGATACAGATTAGACGTGGGTTGTCGGTGTTACGTGAGAGAATGAAGGGGCCAAACTCTTCGCGGGAAATAGCCTTAGAACGTTTTGCTGCCTCGATTTGAGTAGCGACCATCAAGGGTCCGGAATAACATAATAGAGTGTATGTGGGTGAGTGATCCAAGTTGAAGGAGAACGTAGGGTGTTTGATGAGGAGCTCTTTTTGGGGGAAGGAGTGAGCACGTTTCCCTTTAGCGTTGGTGACTGCGATGTGACCTAAGGGAGTGTCAGCAGATGACAGCCGGAAAGGCCCCCATTTGGGGTGTGCTTGCGAACAATCCTGTTGCTTGCACTTCAACACCTTCTGGCGCAGAGCCTCTTTGACATGCAAACCGTTGATTTGGAGGAGGATGTAGGTTGTTGTTGCATCATCGTCGTCGAATTCATATGGTAATACTTCTCCGAGAGTCGGTGGAGGGAGGTCAGCTAACAGTTCGGCGTATATTTTTGGGTTCAGCCAATCCAGTTTGTCGGATTCTTGAGCAAAACCAACTGGAGTAGTTATAGGGGCGACAGAAGAGGATGCGTTCGGTGTGTTGGAACTAGATCCCTCTTCGAGCTGAGCTGCCGCAGATGCCTCTGGTTTTTGAGTAACAATCAACTTTGTTTTGTCTGCGTGGGTGAGGGGTGCTCCCGGAGTTGTCGAAGATGCTTTCTTTTTTGGATGAGACTCGAACTTGTCCTCTAAACGGGCAGGGACAATTTCCATGTCTTCGTCGTCAACATTTTGACCGGTGCAATCAACGACGACGGGATGAGGCGGAGACACGAGGGGGGAGTCCACAGCGGCCCTTTTATTTCCTGATGTTCGTGGCGGGGTAGTTCCATCCATCTCGACGTCGTCATTGTGGTTGGCCTGCGACGGCTGTGGATGCGGCATCGCAAGCTCACTATTGAGAGCAGTGTAATCGGAACAGGAATGTATCTTACGACTGCCCTGGCGGCGGCGACGCCGTAGGAGAGATGAGGTGGCAGCGAACGAGGCTGATCCCTTAAGTGTCATGTTGTTGCCAATACTTGATGCCCCAAGAAATGTCACATCAACAACATGTCACAAATCCATCATGAAACTTGTCCACGTGGTTGACACAACATGTTGACACAACATATGGCTGAATTGGGGTCTGAACTATCATGAAACATCATTTCTTGTGCTTATGATGTTTTGAGTATTTCACGGAGCGGACCCATCAAAGAATACTGATAAAAATGACATTATTCTGTCGTTGTGCAAAAGATCGCCTATCGCAACTGCTCGAACCGACATGAGACATGAGACATCATAGGTCAAGTATGGTAACAGTCAAGCATGGTAACCAAGGATTGGGTGCCACGCTTGGTAAAATTCCTATATTATGTGCAACATACGACAGTAGCACTCAAGAGGGCAGCGTAAACACCGTGTTGAGTTCTTTCAGCCGACACCACAATCCTACAATTCAATTTTCCTACCGCATACCCAACGCGTCCGCAGCACCGCCCCAGCCTCAGAAAATAAAACCCACAGATGGCACAACGACGAATAATTAGGGTATCAGCTCGGGCGTTTGTACATCCTCGCGAAGGAAGCATCGTAAACAGCGCAGGTCACAAAGGCGGTATCGTTTGGAGTGGAGGTGAGAATGGCGAGGAGAGAACAGGTGGAAACCCAGTGACAGTATTTTACCCAGTCATTGGTGACAATGATAGCAGCAAGTCAGTGTCTTTGGCGTTGTCATCGAAAGAGTGCTCGACATTGGCGAAATCTTGCTCATGGGAAAGCATAATAATAGGGGCCGCCACCGATTCCAATTCATCACACACGTTTCGTTTTTTCATGCCTTCTGGGGAAGAAGTCAGCTTCTGTGGGCATGCTGCAATCGGAGCTTCTGCTTTTGTTGCAAGAAAAGAAACACTGATGCACGCATTCAACTCATTGTCTACGAAAGTCGATTTGACGAGTTCCACTGTATCCTTCGCGACCCCCGACAATTCGAAGTATGTTTCTAAGGTTTGTGGCGACTCTGTCGAGCTAATAATGCGTGCATGTCATGAAGAGAACGATTGCCGTCAACTTCCGAATGCACCTCCGTTAATCCAACTGTTGAATGAGTTTGGTTTGGATTTGGGAGACTTAAATTCAAATGATTGTGACGATCCATTTCGCTGGCCTACTTACGTGAACTCATCTGTCGCTCGAAAAAAGACACTTATTCCCATTGTCTCCTTAGAGCGACTTCATGCTGCATCTGCTCCGAAAGATCCAAGTAGGTTTCGCCGTTTGTGTGATTCAATCGACTCCACTGGTATTTATTTGTATTCGGAGGATCGGACGAGTACAGATGATGGGAGCAATGTTTCCTTTGAATGTCGACAATTTCCGAGAGCATCTGGGTACGCAGAAGATCCAGCCACAGGTATTGCTGCAGGTGCTCTTGCCGCGAGTTTGTATGCAAGAGGGATGAGAAGAGACAGCTACACCTTTTACCAAGGAACTGCAATGGATCGTCCGTCACGGATACAAGTTAAAATTGGAAGTTGTGGCGATTGTTTCCTTAAGTTATCATACACTGGCATCGTGGCATTCGATTCCATTGCTTGTCTAGAGTAACAGTTTGATAAAGTAGCTTGATCTACACTATTCAATATTCTTTTCCGGCTGATTGTGATTATCGTCATATGAATGCAATTGTATTAATTCTAAATTTGAATGCCAAGGGATAATATATTTGAACATGGTGCAGGCCTACTGTTAGTATGTAATGAAGTTAACCCATGTTTCCATCGTACAACAGACAAAAATTTTCCACAAAGAAATCATACGTCATCGTGAATTTCATGAGAAGCGTCTGCCTTCAATTTAGTCCAGTAAAATTTATCCTCAGATCGACAAACTTTATGTGGAACGCCAAAAGCCAGTCAACACAAAAGTAATCCTGGACGCCCTGTTACTGAAAGTGCACAATGTTTTAAGATAGGACGAATGAGATAATCTTCGCCGCAGAATGAAATATTACTTGTCAGCAAATAAAACATTTAGTAAGGAAAGATCTTATCTCACACAATCTTCTTAAACAAAAAATTGTCAACAATAATGCACCGAATTTAATTTGGCGCATGATCTTGTTGCGAAAGATTTCCTTTGCGCAAAATGTATTTTTTGTCTCATCGTTAACCCAATAAATAATTTGCTCTTCGTTCCTACATAATTTTGCTGCTTTGCACAATGCTTCACCCAAAGTCACTCCATCCATGATTGCAATATCTGCTCCTCGCTTGATTCGCTGAAGGCCCAAGTCATACCACCGGTCATTAGCCCATCTGGCATCTCCAACGAGAAATATTCCTCGAAATGCACTGCTTCTGCAAAGAGAAAGGACTCCATCTGCGCGGACGATGCATTGATATGGTCCTTGTATATTTTCCCTTCTTCGTTTTGCCGGATCATTCGATTTAGTTTCAGTGAGAATGTGAAAATCGCTTGAGCCTTCCCGAATTATTTTGATTAGACAATGCTCTGGCATGATATTCTTTTTCACACGTTCGAGTAATAGATCAATGACATCTTTCCTAGTTGGATTACGCATGGATCCATCATTAGCGAAATTTTTAAGGTCTAACCTTTCAACAACCGCGGAAAATGAAGGAATGTTAAAGTCATTCCCGCCCATGATGTACGTGACAGGACGAGATCGATCAAAGATTGTAAACGGTATGGAATTGAGATGAAGCATATTGGCGAAAGACAGGCCCGCGTAGCTTGCACCAATGATAGCGACGTGGAAGTCTATACGTCCGTGACCATGTTTGGGATGTGTTTCGGTCTCCGAATTGCTCATGGGAATCTCCCTGTTTGCCATGCATGGGCTGCCGAAATCAAACTCCTCGTCAGCTCCTATGAGCTCCTCGTCCACTTCTGGTGCTGTGGTCGGTATAGGGTCGGTATACGGCGTATTGTATCATTGCATTGTATTGTACCAAGGGGATAGTATTGTACCGTAAGGTATGGTATTGTATTGTACGGAGATGATGATGATGATGTTTCGCGCGTGCGTGTCCAATCGGCAAAAGAATAATACGTAGAGGCCTCGTAGAGGTCCCGGATGCCGCTTGTGAATAACCATTTTTTCAAGTATTTATCTCACAAAATTCCCGTCGTGATCTCATCGACCTCTATCGATTTCTCCCATCAATCCTTGCGTCTGAGACCGACATTCGCCTCCACCTGTCTCTCACCAGACGCATTTTCGCTCCAATCCGCCCTCATCTGCCAGGTTGGTACCTACCGTTGTTCCAGCGTCAATCACTTAGCCCCAGGAAAAGCGAAAACAGGCACGGTGAGTTCAAAATGCTCTCCATTTTTCTATGGGGCCCCGCTCCTTCTGAGTGGGGAAAGCTAACACGGATATCACTGTCCGTGATTGTGACCACGGTAACTACTGTCTAATGTGTAATGGAAGTGGGGAATGTGGCTGGACAGGGAGCAGAATTGCCTTAATTTTCGCTTCATCTCGCTGACGAATTACTGTTTTGAAACCAAAGAGTGCTAGACAAGCCCCACGTCACCCTTGTTGTTCGCCTAAAGAAGTAAAGCCCTAAGAGTCAAATCCCATCGGACGCCTCCTTCGCATTCATAAAAAACTCAAAACTGTTCAACAAGCAAACTCACAATGACCAGCGGCACCACGGGAGAGAAAGACTTTTCAAAGTACATTCCTCTTGCAAAGAAGGCGTGTGAATTTTTTACTCAATCAACAGATCCATTTCTTGCCGTCAAAACTTGCACTGATGCCTTGGATTCGGCGGGGTTCGTCAAGTTGAGTAAGCGGGAACCTTTTGGGGGGACTCTTGTTCGGGGTAAGTGTTGACTTTGTCTTTGCAAAGGATCATGAGATGATTTGTCGACATGTTCATAATTTACATGATGATGACCCGTATTGCGACATCATGCATTAGGTGGCAAATACTACTACACATCCAATCATTCGACTCTCGTCGCTTTCGTTGTTGGTGCGAACTTCAAAGCCGGCAACGGTTTCAAAGTAATTGGTGGTCACACAGGTATGTACGGTACAGATTTATCTTTCACAATTCTTTTCTGCTTGGGTTGCTCACTCCGGGTTGTTCTGTGCATTTCAGACTCACCTCACTTGAAAGTCAAGCCTATAAGTAAACGAGTGGGGTCAGGATGTGTTCAGATCGGCGTTGAATGCTATGGAGGTGGTTTGTGGCACACGTGGTTTGATCGGTGAGTTCAACTCTCACAAACGTCGAACGTACCTGCTCAAGTGATGTTTCCAACTAAGTTTGACGTGTTATGTGCTTACTAAGTGATTTGGGCATCTCCGGACGAGTTCTTGTTCGCAACACCTGTCCTGACACAGGGAAGGAGAAAATTGAGCAGCGCCTTATTTGTATCCAAAAGCCTGTCGCCAGAATCTCTACCTTGTGTATTCATCTTCAAACTGCTGAGGAACGTGGCTCATTCAAAGTGAATAAAGAGGAGCACCTCAGTCCCATACTTGGCACCCAATCTGTTCTTGAAAATGAGGCGAAAAGTCAACTCAATAGAATGGGAGAGGATGAAGATCCCTGGAAACATAGGCAGGAGCCAGAGCTTCTCAAGCTAGTAGCATCAGAGCTTGGAATTCAAGCAAAGCAAATCGCCAACTTTGAACTGGGATTGTTTGACTGCCAACCTGCTAGTCTCGGTGGGATCAAAGACGAGTTTTTGTATTCTGCTCGTCTGGATAATTTAGGTACTTGCTTTGGTGAGTTTTGTGTTTCTCTCTACTGATTGTAATCGCAATTATAAGTGCACTGATCTGAATTATGTTCCATCTACATGTGTTGTCAGTCGCGTTGGAGTCCATTATTGACTACAGCAAGAGTGAAAGCGTTTCGGTAGATGATCAAGTCTCAGTGATTGCTCTTTTTGACCATGAGGAGATTGGTAGCCGTGAGTTATGATTCCCTGTTTCAATTAAATAATTCCGACATGTCGAAGTTTCATTTGGCGGACTAATAACCATTAATTCGTCCATGGCTTTGTCAGAGAGCACACATGGTGCAGGGTCACCCATCATGGCAGAAGCTGTTAGAAGAATCACTACCGCATTTTGTGATGATACGAGTGTTCGCGACACTGAGTTGCATGCATCAGCAGTTCGAAAGTCATTTGTTTTAAGTGTTGATATGGCGCATGCCGTGCATCCCAATTATGCAAACAAACATGAGAAGAATCATGGACCGAAAATGAATGGTGGAGTTGTGATCAAGACGAATCAAAATCAGCGCTGTAAGCACTTTCAATCCTTGTTTATTTTTGGGTTAGCTGTATTTCTTATCATGCGTCGACCCATATCATTTTATGTTCCATCAGATGCAACAAACGGTGTTACGGGATTCATTGCTAGAGAATTGGCAAGAAAGGCAGATGGTCACATTCCGCTACAGGAATTCGTTGTCAGGTCAGACTGTCCTTGTGGAACTACAATTGGACCTATCATTTCATCCAACACGGGCATCCGTACAGTTGATTTAGGAATGCCACAGTTGTCAATGCATAGCTGTCGTGAGGTGATGGGAATCTCCGATCTGACAAATGGGCTCAACCTATTCAAATCGTTCTTCAAAAACTTCAACGAAGTCGATGAAAGCATTGAGGGATGAATTACTTACTTTGGTGATTTTTTTTGACCTTTCATTTGGGTACTTCTTGGAAATAGAAGCAACGTTGGGTGAACTTATGATAACAAGAGTTGATTGATGGACTCAGTCTCATCGGCATTCAAAATGAAAACAAGCATTCATGTTGTGATGTGAATATGTTATGACGATGAATGTTACTTAAAATCTCAGAAATCTTAACTCTCAAAACAAAACGCGTAATTGAAGCATTAATTCTGCTTTTATTGTTTTTCCACATGTGAGTCAAATCACATTTTTCTACCGCTTTCCTCCTTTCTTTGGTGGGGGGAATGTCAGCGGCACACTCAAATGCACTCCCACAGCTCCAGCAGCATTCTTCACAGTAAAACCGGCCCCACGATAAATTTGAACAGCCTTCTGATGATCTATCTTGATATCCTTACAAAGTTGATTGATACTCGACACCTTCATGTCACTACCGCTCGCCACAACGTACAATATGAAGATATACGCAAGCAATTTGTCAAGTTGTGCCACGGAAATAAAAAATCCATGCTCTTTCTTCCCTACAATCGGAGACATAAAGAGTTCCAAGAAACGTGCTCCCACTTGAGGCGGCGCGCGAGTTTGGATGACGCAATCATCCTCTGCATCTCCAAGAATACGCTTTCTTTGTGAAATTTTAGAATAGAATCTCATGGTTAAAAATAGGAAGAAAATGGTCTTCACGCGAAACACGTGACCAGTTTTATTGAATGGGTCCAGATTCTCGAGCAATTCCTTGATGGACTGGGGTATAACTGCATTTGCACGCCCTCCTCCAAATATCGGTTCGATCCATTCTTTAGTACCCTCTTCTTTTGCTTTCTTGAGTACCTTGTCCACAATACGAGCCACCTGGCTCCAAGCGTTGGCCCCAGCCATATCTTGGGGATTGTACACTCTGTCGGGTGTGCTGGCTTTTTCGTCAAAGGGGGGAAGAAAGTTCTTGCGTGCCTGATGCAATGCTGCCTCCACGCCATCCACCTGCAACGAGAGACAAGGCCGATATGAATGTGTGGTGCGCCACCATACAATGATTCAAGAATCTCGTGCATTGGGTTACCTACCACCTTGCTCCCATCCATCAACATCTCTCTATTCTCCGTACTAATCATCCCACCCTGTCCCACAACACTATCCATCATCGCATTTCCCGCCCCAACAACCTTATTAATATTGACTATATTCGCAGCCCTACTCGCCATAACCTTTTGTTTCTTCTTGGACCCAAAAGACTCGACCAACATCTGCACCCGACCCGAAGCCGACGCCTGATTCTGCCCATTCAATCCTCCCACCGCCATGGCCCCTCCTACTACATTGGGCGTGTAGGCTTTCACGGTCTGATTCAGGGCGAAAATGGTCCCCTTCTCGGCGGCGGGGACGAGTTTGAGCGTCTTGGCGCGTTTGTCGAGTATGGCCACGTAGACTTTGGTGAGTCGTCCATCGTATCCGCGGCCGGCGGCTGTGGCGGAGTAGACGCAGGTGTCGTCGGATCCGGTGACGATTCGACCTCGATCGGAGTTGGGATTCGGTCTTGACCATGTGAAGCGTGGCAGATCTTCGGTGGTGTCGTCGTTTTTGTGGGTTTGGTGGTCGTGTTGGAGGATGGAGGCTGGCAAACCGCGGGGAAAGGAGACTACGATGGGATCTTTGCTTGGATTGCTTGGGGCGACTTCTACGCGGATTGGGGTGGTGCCTTGGGAGGAATCTTCGTCTTGGAATGTTGCATGTTTTCGTTTTTTGGGTGATTTCTTCACAGCGGACGCCATGGTATCTATCGTATTGTATTGTACAGAGGTTGTAGCCGGGGGTAGGTGAAAAGTAAGGTAATTTGACGTGATGGGTGCCATCATTGCGGCGTCGGACGTCTTCTGTCCGTCGCCTCCTCATCCCATTAGACTTGACCGCCAATCAGATAATTTTAGTAGCACTTTACCGTTATGCTTCAAAGACTTTTTGGATATTGAACTTATAATATATATAGTATGTGTAGGACAGTTAGATTTCATGTATCAATTTCGTTTGCAAATAAAGGTATTTTGTACCTCACATGAACGTTGTGTCGATCAACCATCATCTTCTGCCAAAGAAAGCACTCACCACCAAACGCCAAGAAAGCACAGCACTCGCTCGCACCAAGCTCTCAGGACGAATCAATTCAACAGCGACATCAGCAAGAGCTCACTACTTAGGTTCGAGTAGGTAGTTCATCAACCAAGAAACAATCTACATCAACCATGGTGGAACACGCGAAGAGAAAAAAGTTCCATGATAAGGACAAATATTATCGATGTGAGTATTATGTCATGTGAGATTTGCTAGTTTTCTTCGTGTTCTTTGGTGTCTTGGCTTTCATGTCGACTTGCTATTACTTTTGGTGTTGATTCTTTACTGTCGTTTCTTTGGTGACTTATCATGTCTCGAAAGCAGCTTCATCCTTGATCTATGCCCTTGCCACGTTTTCTCAACACCTCTTGATTTCTTACTCGTCCCACTTTCATCCAACCACCACCGCCAGTGGCCAAAGAGCAAGGCTTCCGCTCCCGTGCCGCCTTCAAACTCACCCAAATCAACCGTAAATTCAACCTCCTCCAAAATGCCAAAACCATCATCGACCTCTGCGCCGCCCCCGGCGGATGGACGCAAGTCTGCGCTCGATCCCTCCCCAACGACTCCTCCACGACCATCCTCGCCGTCGACATCCTGCCCATTCGAAAGCTCAACTCCAAAAATGTCATCACACTCATCGGGGACATCACCACAGAAAAGTGCAAGGCGGCCATACGGAGCGAGATGCAAGGCGCCGGAGCCGACGTGGTCTTGTGCGATGGGGCTCCCAACGTCGGAGCGAGTTACGATCGAGACGCCTATCAGCAGAATGAGTTGGCCTTGCATGCGCTCAAGTGCGCGTGTGAACATTTGAGGAGGAAGGGGACCTTCGTTACCAAGTTGTACCGATCGGCGGATTACAGTGCCTATCTTTGGGTGGCGAAGCAGTTCTTTGAGACGGTGCAGGCTGTCAAACCGAGTGCTAGTCGTAGTCAGTCGGCGGAGATATTCCTTGTTTGTCAGGGATATGTGGCACCCGATAAGATTGATCCCAGGATGTTTGATCCGAAGTGCGTCTTTGAGCAGGTTGATGGACAAGCGACGGGGGGTGGAGATAAGGCGCAGACGGGGGAAAAGGCGGCCAAAATGAATATTTTTCACAAGGAGTTTGGAAAGCACGTTCGTTCCAGGAATGGATACGATATGACCACTTTGGATGCGTCAATGAGGAATATTGGAAGTGTGGCCAACTTTTTGGAGGGTGGGAGCACCAACGATCCGATTCAGATGTTGAGTGATTGTACGGGTCTGGCGTTCTTCTGTCATGTGTGTAAAGACGCAAGTACTAAGAAGGACGAGGAGCCGTCGTGTAACTGTAAGGCTTATTTGAATCATCGCCTAACAACCGCTGAAATCAAGACATGTCTTTCGGATCTTAAAGTTCTCAATAAGGCAGATTTCAAAGGTGAGTTGCACAGAAATCTTTAACGAGAACCATTGTCTCTTCCCGTCTATTGTACACCATTCCAAGATTGACCTTACATTCCTTGCCTTCAAAGGGTTGCTCATGTGGCGTGATAAGATGCGAGCCGAACGCAAAGCAGCTGCCAAGTCTGATGAATCGGATGCATCCTCCGATGAAGAGTCTGGCGATGGTGATGGCGGGGAAGTCGACTCAGACGCAGAAGAGGAAAAGGTTCAATCCGAAATCGAGGAGCTTAGGAAAAAGAAAATCCGAGAGAAGAAGCGCAAAAAAAAGAAGGAACGTGAGCTTGCTGCCAAACGTCGTAGAAGGGCTGCATTTGGGATGGATCTCAATGCTATCGATGTTCCCGATAATGATAAGATATTTTCTCTTGCGACGATCACCACCGCAGGAGATCTGGAGGCTGCTCGTGAGATTGACTTAGAGAAAGTCACGGACGATCAACTGTTTCCAACCGCAGATTCCGATGATGAAGGTGTCGTTATCGAAAGGGCTGGTAGGAAAGCAGGTGATGTTTCGAGCGATGACGAAGATGAGTTCAACTATTCTCTTGAAGCAGAACTTGATGCTGCATACAACCGCTATCTTACTAACACTAAAGATGGTATGGCGAAGAGTGGCACCAAGATGGCCAAGAGAAGCAAAAAGTTGCAGAAGCAAAAGGCAATGGAGGAGGCTCAGGAAGATGCAGAAATGGTGTTGGGAGGTGCCGATGGAGTGTCTTCGGATGCAATGAAATATGCTGAGATGCTTCAGGGAGCTAAAGACAGCGATGACTCATCCGACGATGATACTGATGATGACGATGGAGAAGTCAAAGACTATAGTGACAAAAAAGTGAAGGTCAAATCAAACGAAAAGTCTGAAGATGGCTCGGTATCTTCTGCCGACTTGCCCAAAGCAAAGGTATCGATGGCAAAACAATCAAAGACTCACTCACATCCGAAGCAAAGCACAGAGGAGGCATCAAATCCTCTCATTTTCAAACTTGCGGAAGAATCGGCATCTGTAAAAACAAGTCGCTGGTTCAGTAATCCTCTTTTTGAAAGCATTGAAACTACAGCTAGATCTGCTTCATTTGCTGCTGATCGAGCTGCAGACGAAGATGCTGTACAAGACTTCGACTCAGACGAAGAGGAAAAGCCAAAGAAGAAGCGTAAAAAAGGTGCCGACTCTGAAGCAAAACGCGAAGAGGGAGATGACTCGCTTAACGTTGATGATATCATCGCCTCGATTCCGAAGACGGACAAACAGAAGCGCCACGAAAAACGCCTCAAATCGATCGAGCGCTTAGAAAGGAGGAATGCGCGAAGAGAACGAGAAGCAGGTATGGATGGTGATTTCCAAGTAGTTTCTGCCTCGAATGATGACGACGACATGAGTGTAGATGATAAGAACATGAGTGAACAGGAAAAAAAGAAACTAATGGATGCGAGAGCACTTATCAAAGCTGGCATGGGTACCATGAAGGGGAAAGATGTATCTGGCTTTGAAGTGGTCCCCTCCAAAGAACAGCCTCTGCCTGTTGTCGACACTCGCAAATATGACTCTGAGAACGAAGATTACGATAGCGATGACTACATCAAAACACTTGCACTAGGAACAATGATCCTACGAAAGAGCAAAGAAAAGGCGATGGTTGATGCCTCCTACAATCGTTATGCGTGGAATGATCCTCAAGGCCTTCCTGATTGGTTTGTGGATGACGAGAACAAGCACTATAGACCCCAGCTTCCTATTCCTCCCGAATTACTAGAGAAGATGCGCCAAAAAGTCATGCACCTTGCAACGAAACCCATTGCAAAGGTTGCAGAGGCTCGAGCACGAAAAAACAAGATGGCTCGCGCCAAACTTGCAGCTGCCAAGAAAAAGGCTGAGGCTGTGGCAAATTCTTCAGATATGAGTGAGGCGATGAAATTAAAAGCAATCAGTAAAGCCATGAGAGGAAAAGAGTCATCTAAACCAGGAAAGACATATGTTGTGAGCAAGAAGGGTGGCGGGTCAAAAGGAGGCAAAGGAATCAAACTGGTGGATAAACGTGAGAAGAGTGATAAGCGTGCAGTGGAACGAACTAACAAGAAGAAAAAGTTTGGGAAGAAGGGGGGTCTCACTGGAAGTAAGAGGAGGAGGCACCATAAGTAGTAATTGCCATGATTGCATTTCCTTCATTTCAAGGGACAAAAGTGTTCTTTACTTAGATGGAAACATGAAAACACATAGATTCGATGAACCTGCTATTATGCAGTTAAAGCATGCTATCTTGAAAACTATCAAAGAGCGTCAATTAATGTTACGTTGTAAGCACCATTTTTTTAATATTGTGTGAAGGCTTTGTTGACTATGAAAATTTTGCTGAATAATCAATCAAATTGCTTGGTGATCATACATTTCTACACCTTCAACGATTTGCTTTCCAGTCTTTTGTTGGTTACTAGAACTCTCAGACGAAAGTATACAGTCATTCAAAGCTAATGTTCCAACGCTACTGAAATTAGGTTTTCGACTGTCCGGCTCCCAATACCATGCGAATGTTCCATATATTATGTTTGGGAGCACCAGTCTTTTTCCTACGAGGAAAGCAAGCCCGAGGCACATTTATTGCAATTCTTGCAGAGCGGTCTGAATTCCTCTCGATGTCGACACCGTAATATATGACTAGTAGACCCCTAACAATACCGATCCAATCTTGCAAAGACTGTCTAACTCAAACGCAGCAGATTCTCTGTCCCATGTTTGGGTCAGCTCCAATATTTGACCTGCCAAAGAAGACGCCAAAAGAATCCTTTTCATTCCTCCCCGGCCCTACCTAACGATCTGCTGTACCTAAGAGGAAACTCAAGAAAGGAACAACACATCGAAACTTGGCAGAAATGGTAGCTGTCTTACTTCAGCCATCCGTCTGATTGTCCCGCTGTGACAAACATTGATCCTGCTTGTCTCTGCCGTACATTGTTGGGAATAACATTTCTTTGAATACGTCGCCGAGGTCGTGGTTTTCTCTTCGACGACGCATTGGTATCAATAGGAGTTAAGTCATTCGTCGATTTATCGTTGCGCTTTGCACGGATGCTATGCAATGCTTCGGCGATATCTGGAGGCGGCGCGCTTGCAGTGCCTGGTCTGCCATCTTCACTCTCGACAAATTCAGTTGCGACACGGTTAGACGGAGTGTTAGCGCGTTTCGCTCGAATATTCTTCAATGCCTCAGCTACATCTGCTGGAGGAGCACTTGCTGATATCGGTCTATTGTCGGTTACCGTACTGTCAAGTGATGGGGCGTCCTTTGCGGGAGTGTTTGCGTGCTTTGCTCGAATATTCTTAAGTGCTTCGACGATATCGGGTGGGACATTTGCAGAAGAAGGTTTAATTGTATTTGCCATCATTGATGTATCATTCGGTTCTGCACTCTCAACAGCATCAACGAAATCTTTAGGAGGTGCGCTAGGGGAAGGTCGATTGTGGAAGTGCTCTTGGTCATTTGCATCGTCATCACCGTCAGCATTCGCATGAACAACATCGGCAAGATCTGCCTTGCTATTTCCAGAATTTCTCTGCTTGAAGACTTTCATTCTTCGCAATGTTTCTTGCTTCATCAATTTACCATTCCTAATGTTCTTCGTCACACTTCTCCATTGCATATTTGCGGTTGTTTTGTTTTTCACACTATCTTTGATTGACTGCCATCGCTGCAGAATTGGTCTGTCTGTTGTTTCCTCTTCGTCGTTCTCTTGTATATCGTCTTGTTTTTGATTTTCATACCAGTCTCGTAATCCCTTGTTAGGATCTCCTGTGTGACTCAGAACTGCTGCAGCTCCACCCGTTTGATACGTCCGAAGCAGGATTTGGACATGACGTGGGTTAAAATTGGCTTGATTTTTGTTGTCGTTGCCTTCTTTGGATTTTCGTTCAACAGATTTCCAGTATCTAATGCCAAATATCTTTCTTTGGAGTGTTCTCTGTATTGCAAACATGGGGAAGAGCAACAACTGATGCGTCGCAGTAAACGCGATGAACGCATTCAGACTGAGAGCTCCACCTCGTTCTTCTGCATATTGTGTCGCTTGTCTAAAGCATTTCCGGCCACCTTTTTCTCCGTACAGCTCCTCTACCATCTTTTCGATCTCGGGAATAGAGAGCTCCCCGTCAGAATCCTGATCATACATATCAAACGCAAAGTTGCTGAGAGTGTTGATCTTGAAGGTACACACATTCCAAACGGAGACCATGAACTCTAAGAAGTCAATATCGCCACCTCCAGTAGTATCAAAATACGAGAAACATCGTTCTGTCCACGGCGTCCAGTCAAGATCAAAGAAATCTAAAAATTCGTTCAATTTTATCCCTCCATCGCGAGATACATTGATTTGGCAGAAGAGGCGCCAAAACTTTTGGATTATGTGGCGTTTCCAGCCAAGAGATGCAAATGTGATTTCCCAGTTGCGATTGGTCGGACGGTAGGGCGGGATGTAATATTTGTCGTGAAGATGCTTTTTAATTCGGTCCGAGACGCTGTCAGCTCGTTGTCTGATAGTTCTACCTCTGTTGGCCCCGAGGGGGTCCCTTCTGAGCTCTACTTCTGGCATTGTTGCGAAGTGTACTTCGAAGGATCGTCAGATCATGTCTTCAGTGGCACCTATCAGATGCTTTGCAAACATAAAAATGGATGAAAAACCTGCGACATTTTACTTATTAAGTTCTGTCCGATGCGTTTCCATCACATTCCAGAAAAAAACGGAAGAATGGAAGTTAATGAGCGAGTTCTGGGATTTGTCGCCGAATGGTTCGACCCTCATCCCCAAATCATTAAAAAGTACCTTCTGAAATTCTACTGCGAATCATGTGAGGTGGAAATGAAAGACCTGTCAACGAACAGGAAATTCCTCAAGAAGACCAAGATTCCACCCTCGATCAAAGCAACAGATTTCTTCGTCGGAGCAAACATTTTGCTCTTGTCGAGAGATTTGAAACTGATCGACTATGCTGATCCGATGACTCGAAAGTTATTGGAGGATATGGATGAAAGAACGGTGTGTCTTCTTTCACCGACATTGTATGATTCAATTGGAGACATTGTGGTGTTGATAGAAAAAGCGGGATTTACCTTGGTTGACTTGAAATCCACAAGCCTTGTCAACATGGAAGATATCGAAGTGGCCGCTGCTTTGATGCCGAGTGTAGAATTCGAGGACTTGGCTAGGCCGGAGCCATTGGTAGCCATGTCCTTTCGTGGAGCGGATTCGATCGTCGGTATTCACAAGGTCATCAACTCGTCTTCATGGATCGGTGTGGCGTGCCCCAGCAATGTTGAGGAAGTAACGAAATTTGCAAATTTCTTTCTTCGGCAGCGTCCGATATCTGCCACACTTGAAGAATGTACATGCTGCGTGATTAAACCTCATGCCATCAAGGAAAGACTGGTCGGTTCAATAATCGACAATATCATATCTCAGGGATTCATAGTGTCCGCAATTCAGATGTTTCGCCTGGAAAGGGCCGCAGCAGCTGAATTCCTCGATGTATATGACGGTGTTGTCCCCGAATACAAAGAAATGGTTGATGAAATGTGTTCTGGACCAGTGGTTGCAATGGAAATCCGAATGAATCCAAATGAACCATATGATACTCGTCAGAAAATCGTGGAAGCTTTCCGCTCTCATGCTGGTCCGTGGGATGTGAACATGGCAAAGGAGTTGTGTCCCAAATCCATTCGAGCATTGTTTGGTCGCGATCGCATTCGTAATGCAGTGCATTGTACTGATTTGCCGAAAGATGGAGTTATGGAAGTGGAGTACTTTTTTAAGATTCTGGCAGATTCTCATTACATTGACGGCTGGAAATGAGATTATAACTACACAATGATATCAGGTTTGGACAGGTGCAATCAACGTTTTTGAGTTACATATCCTCTCTGTACATGAGCAATATGCGAAGTGAGAATCTGGACATGTAGTTCTCGAGCGAAACATCTGAAGTCTTTGCCAAAAGAGTTGGAAAATAACATTGTTGTCATTACCAATTGAGCGAAAATTATGAATACAGTTACTAAACAACACAAAAAGAACTAACTTCGTGATCTTTTATGTTCAATACCCGGTTCTTCGTCCACTGATATCCCTCAAGCTCGAATTAGTCTCAAATGCACCCCTATACTTCTCCGTGTACACATGCACCGTCTTGGCAGTTTTGGCCACCGCAGCAAGGTAAGACAAGAGCATCGTATCATTGTAATCACTCTCCAATTCCCGAAGCGGTCTTCTCTTGTCGTCGCCGCCAAGATCCCCCGTAGAAGCACGCGATGCCATCACGCCCTCCTCTAAAGCAGCATACACCAAGGGCAACTGTTGCAACAATCCATCTACACTTCTCAACAGGGCGTCGTCTCGAGGCAATTCACCCTTTTCGACCTTACGCAAAAACTCAAGCAACACTTTCATCCGAGCGTTCATGGCACGGATACTAGATTGGAGCGAATCGAGCTGTGCATCCAATTCAGAGGGTGGTCGTGCAATCATCGGTTCAGGAGGCTTCGAAGCGGTTTCTTCCTTCTTACTCTTTTTAACTTTTCGCGTCTCCTCCGTCTTGGAATTGTTGGCACTGTCCTCGACATTTGACGAGACAGATGCCGATTTGGAAGGAGCCGTCTTGAAGACCTTTTCGACGGCGATTCGCTCAGGTTCGTAGGTTTCCAATTCGAATTGTACATTGATAAATACCGCATTGTTTCTCGATCCCCGCTCCTGCGAATCTAAGGCAACAGTCTCATAGACCATCAGAGGAAGCTGATCATCATCCAGCACTTGATCATCCGCCGAAGGCTTCTTCTCCCCCGTATACTCCGAACTAGCCGCATTCATCACTAGGAACAACGGATCGGCGCAATACTGCGATATCTCCAACTGATTCCTCCGTAAATCGTCTTGCGTCGGTTCCGCCGATCCCTCCTTGTTGACGCGATACCAGCCCACGACGTCATGGCGGGAAAACACTTTGCGATGCAGTTCAATCTTTCTTCGTATCGATTCGTTGCTTCCCCCCTCGCCGCTTGGATCGTCGTTGTTGGAGGTGGCAGTGGGATCCATTTCCTCCGCATCCACCACGGAAATGGTGTTGTCGTGTCGATGGCCGAATAGGAGGCCAATCACGGGGGAGGAGGGGGGCAACGCGGAGCCGCCGGAGATGATGCGCGTGTGATGGTCGGAGATGGTGATTATGGCGAGTGGGTGGATTTTTATTTGCTTTTCCAGAGGGGGCGCGGAGGCGGCGGAGGAGGAGGAGGCCGTTGCTGGGGTGTCGATTTCCATTGTTGAGGTGATCGGCGTTGATTGATAATCTTCGATGACAATCTGGGATGATGCTTGCGTCTGGATTTCAATGCCAGCCACTGCAAGATTGTTTTGAAGCGAGCTGCCAGGAGAAATATCTCCGAAACAGAAAAAGTATTAGGATTAAAAAATAGGGAAGATGCGGGAAAGTAGTGGTTTACATCAAATGTGTTAAAAAAAAATAATATGTCGTTTGGAACTCGAGAAGTACCTAGTTCCTGTGCATGAAATGACCCTTGTCTAAAAACTATCTCAGTAGGAAATAATCCTTGGAACAAAAATCTCAGTAGGATTCTTCCCGGAACAAAAAGGAGAAAGAAAATACCAGTAGGAACACTACTATTCATTATCTTAGCACTGTCTTAAATTGTTTCATGTGAGATAGAAAGATGCAACCTTGTTCCTCAAGACATAGAACATATTCATATTGTTACTTTTCATATCAAAAAAATGGATTTTGGTTCCATATATTATGACAAGCTGTGTTTTTGTTCCCTGTGAACACATATTTGAGTTTTGTTCCTACCAAAATTCAAGATCCAAAAAAGATGTGGTGCAAATTTTTCCTGTTGAGAGAGAAACTCAGAAAAGTCATTGCAGATCCACGCATGATTGCATTAGGGCCTATCACTTCTAGACATATGTATCCTGCAACTCCAGGGGCTTGTCCAAGTACCATAAACCTAGCTTATATGTGCTGTCAGTGTATCACCTTATTGGGAAAAAACACGGTCTCATGTGTTTAAACAGGTTAAAAATTTAGAGGAAGCAGTTTACATACCCAATGACTGATGCCTATTAAGAGTAAATTGTCAAATTTTCAAGTCAAACCCAGAGACTACAATAACACCATGGATTTAATCTTCCTTGGCCATGCTATTCATCGCGGCATTGCTGAACCCATGTCATTGATTAAAACAACCCCAGCACAGATTTACATTACACACAAGGCAGCATTGTATTTGGCATGGTGATTGAACATCCAATTGTATCTATCCTTCAAGCGATTTGGAAGTTTGTGCTGATATTTGAACCCACAAGATTGACAGTATGCCGCTTCAAACTTGTTGGGAATCCAAGGATAGAATCGACCATTGACATGTTTGCAAAACCAACTCAATTCGATCATCTTCACTGTAACACTGTATGCCTTCATGTTCTTGCAATATTACAACCTCCCCTTGTCAGTTCCGTTATTGTATTTAGCTCCTGCTGAAGCATGCATCCCTCAAGCTAGATCGGGTATTGACATGAGTTGATTCATGGCATAGGCCAATTATCTACTCTACAGTAGTCTACTAAGGTAACATTTAAGATACCTTTAATTTCTCAGGAGATGCTCAACATCCCTCAAAGATCCAAGTCTTACTAATAAAGCAAGAATTGCTTCATTACCCAAAAATGCCATTTGGGACAAATGCTCTATGTCATTAACTAATGACATTGGAGCAATACCAGATGCATGTGGAACCTACACAACATCTCTTTGTGTCATTAGCACAAAACATACCAAATCCATGTAGAATCCTACATGGTCTTGTTCTTAGTTTCACATGTCTGCTGTGTCCCCGTCCAAAAATTGTTGGAAAAGACTCTGTGCAGGACATGTCCTGGACATGTCCTGGACATGTCCTGGACATCTCGTGTTTTTAGTGTTTTCAAACGAGGACAAAGGACATTCAATTTTTGACACAGAGAACATGACAGGATGTGAGAGGACATGGAGTGTTTACTTCATTTATAGGGTCCTTTTTGATACTTTCAGGTGAACATATCAAGAGTCTTGGTTGTTGCAGGTACATTACATTCATTTAAGTGCAATCCATAAGGATTGCAGTACAAAAATACTTAAGATACCTTGACATGTGCCTTGATACTGTTATGTAATGTATGTGAGTCAAAACTTCTGAGGACAAGGGACAGACATGGGACTCAACACTGACATATGTCCTCGTGTCCACAAAAAAACCGCCTCCTGGAGAAATTAAGGACATATGACACGTCCAAGGACATGCCCAGGACATGTCCAGGACATGTGAAACTAAGGTCTTGTTTTGACATTATGAAGCATGTTTTCTTCATCGTGGTGTTTTGATACTTCACAATTGGAAGTAAAGCAACTCACACACAAAAACAAAAGCTGAAAAGCATTCTACAAGACTTTTTAAATACTTTTTGGCTTAGATCACTAATCACTGTCGATTGATAACCTACTCGAGTGAATTTTTCTGGACCATCTGTCCATCACTGCACTGTCCTTTGACCATCTCTCATTGTTGAGCCGACTCACGCCAGTTCAACATCTTTGCATCTGTCCTCCACCAGTCGAGTGTTCAGCATCCGCATGTATGCCCATCAAGCTATCATCTGTTGAGCATCAGTAAGTAGTAGCCCCACGTCTGTGCTGCGTGATCCTGTTGCCAACAAGATTCATGCAAAGCATGTCTCCTTTGAGGCCGAACCACCGCGAAGCTCCTACAAGACCCATTTCCTGGTAACAAGCCTCGTAGCAGCCCTCTCAAGAATTTCTTCTGAGAAGATCACGCCCATCAGGCTTAAACACCAAGAATGCAAACGCAGAAGGGGTGGCAAGAAAGCCCCCTATCCATTACATGCCCAACCGGGACCCAGTCAAAGAAGCTTTGGACCTCAAGCCCAAGTCCCTGAAGTGCACCCTTGCAAATGGGTCAGGAACCCGAGTCACGGTTTGGTCCGGACACAGTACCAACAAGCAGTTTGTACTGCACATGAACAAGGCATACAGTACTGCCAAGAAAATGGGGCTAATTCCCACCTGTAAGAATGCCAAAAAGGCACATGACTCAAAAAAAGGCAAATGGAATGCTGTTCTCCATGTACTCGCCAAAAAAACCTCAGTAAGACTGAGAAAGAGCAAAAGACGGCTGCGTCGCTCTCCCTAAAGGCTGAGGTACTCACCTTAAGGAAAAAATGATTGACTCGGCCCTAGCAGTTTTTCAACTCTATGCCTACCTTCTCACTGAGGAGGCTCATCAGCCCTGGGACTTAATTGTCAAGGAGCAGACGGAGTCAATGCCCTTTCACAGCATCTTTAGAGTTGACAGGAAGAAGTCACCTGGCAAAACATCCAAATCATTTAAAAGGTGTCAGAAACTCCACCACCAATCGTGTTTTGCACGTGACACAGGCAAGAATTTGAGATTCTACATCTCCAATTGCCTCAAGAAGCCCAACAAGGTTTGAGTGTGTCAATTTGTGCAGCGCATGATGCAGTTGAACAACTTTGTGGAAGATCTCCCTTGCTTGTACTACAGCCCACGCACAAGTACGCAGACCCTCCAACAGGTTTAGTCCTTCACGGATTTGGATATCGCATGCCACATATTGTGCATGTGCCTGTTGAAGTGGCAGGACCAGTACCACTTGCTTGAAAAATGCCATCCCAAAGGGGTTGAGCCTTTATTCCTCATTCTAGAGCGCATAGAGGTGGCACACCCTGTGGATAAGAAGCAGTCGTCTGCAAGGCCTGAAAAGGTTCAAGCAGCCAACCAGCCCCCCAGGAAGTTCGCACCCGGTATGCATTCCCAGGAAGCCCAAGCAAGCGCACATAGAGTATACGTGCACTATGTTGGGTTTTACTGGGACACGACATGTCTTCAAGGGCTCTCAAAAGTAAGAAATTTGTCAAGTCATATGACACGGGAGACATGTCCCGAGATGTCACCAAGACATGTGGTGACATTAGGGTTTTCCAAGGAGGCCCTGGTGACATGACATATCGCGACATGGCGACATGTCATCCCATAGTAGTACCTAGTAGTAGTATAGTTAGTAATAGTAATTGTTTGTAGTTGTCAAAGACATTAATTAGTTGCTTACAATAATCCAATAGTCATGAACTTACTCATTTAACTTCATTTTGATCTGCTCTTTGTGTTCCCTCTCTTCTCTCCTAATTATGATTCTGCTTCATTATCTCTCATTGCCATTTGTTGCAATGATGTTCTCCTCTAGTAATAGCTGGTAGTAGTAACAGGTAGTAGTAGTGTTACACAACAAGAATAAGTTGCTAGTTACTAAAAATGATACATTTGACATGAACATACCTATTGAACTACATTTAAATCTGCTAGTCTTCTTCCCCCTCCTCTCTTCATAATCTAATTCCCTCAGCTTGTGGTGCATCTACCATGTCATTACACAATTCATCCTCGATTGCAAATGATTCCGATACATCATCTCCATGTGTTCCTATGAGGTACAATCCCCCATTAATTCCCATCTTCCTGTTGCTCGGATACCACTCCATAATTTGTAGTGGATTGTGAAGGTCTTGTTTGTTGAAGCCTGAACAAAACAAGATCCTTGTACTTCTCCAGCAACCTCACCTCATTACTCTTGATGGCCTCCTTCTCCCAATCCTCTACCCAAGCCCTGAATACCCGAGTTACCTTCCTCTCCCTCAAAGCCATATAATCAACTCCCCAATTCTCCAACTGCAAATCAAAGCTGTTATAAAAGGTCAGTGAGTTGGCAAATTGGTCAAGACATACGATGATAACATATATAACTCACTTGTTTTTGTCATCACAGAACATGGCAGAAGATCTTGTCGCATCAATACGCTTGTTGGCATCACACTTCTCCCTTGCCACAGACACTAATGCCGCTGTATACACAATACTCCTCTTTTTAAGAGAATCCGCTCCCAGAAGTGTATGGTTGCCAAATTTGATTCCTTTCACTCTGCCCCAATTCCTCTTGCATGGTCCAATTCCTGGATTTGGGGAGCATGATAGACATGCCACCACACCAAGCACCTTTGTGTAATCCCTTGAGTACTTCTCATGCCAAAGATGAGACTTGCCCTTGGTAGCAGTTTGACTGTTCCAACACAAAGGCTTGTCGTAGACACCACTTTTGTTACGGAACATCTTGAATTCATCCCAAAAGGTGTCCATTATCTCATCCTCCAGCATACCTTTAACAGAGGTAATATGGTTAGCATAAGGATACTTGAATAAGTTTCTCACCATGCATTCAATAGCCTCCCGATGCTCTCCAGAAATGCTAATTTTGGCATCCTTGTATACCTCAGGATAAACACTTAATGCCCACGCTATGATGGGATAGTCATGATGTAATTTTTTTGCTCACAAACTCCATGCCTTGGCAACAGCATCACCAAGGCCATTGGTGATGCCATCCTCCTCACCATCTTCTTTGTCTTCACTCTCCAAAGAGTCACAGAGCTCAGCCATAATGACATCTTTGTTTCCAGCATCCCTACAGAAACATGAATGAATAATGTGAGATGACATCATCCAATGTGTAAAAGCAATGCATGATTCACTCTTCCTCTTCTTCATCGTCCTCTGTTTGGCTCTAACTCCCATACACATCGGCTGCATATTCATCCAAGAGCTCGTCAATCTCAAAATTGAACAATCCAGTATCATTCAAGAGATCCTTTGACTGATCAAATGCAACCGTAGCATGTTTTGACAGATAATATATCTTGTCTAAGCATGGCTCACCATTGTCACAGAAACGTAGTGCACGAATTGCTGGAAACACTGCTCGAAGTACGTAATACATTGCCTTGAAGAACTGTTCATCCTTAATGTCAACGACGGTGGCACGGACAACATCAGTCTTGGCTAAGTCTTTGAACGTTGCTTAGTGGACTGTCACTAGGAGTGCATCCCTTAGTTGCAAAATCCTCATCATTACATAGAAACAAGTAGCAAATCATGTCCTGGCTCCTCGCAAGAAACCAATCTTCTTTCCCTTGTTGTGAACTGCAGCCTGTGCAAAAAATTGGGCATAGATGCC
The DNA here is from genome assembly GCA_013187285.1 of Cyclotella cryptica. Classification (NCBI taxonomy): domain Eukaryota; phylum Bacillariophyta; class Thalassiosirophyceae; order Thalassiosirales; family Thalassiosiraceae; genus Cyclotella; species Cyclotella cryptica. Next base: position 149,390 of record JABMIG010000054.1, on the reverse strand, counting down.
ATGCATGGCACCTGAACCAAAAACGTTGTATAGGTGACATGCCTTCAACACAAGAGCCTTCAAAGAGATCAAAACAAAAGTTAGAATGGTGTCTATATACATACAGCTGCATGAGGAACTTACCTTAATCTTGGGATGTTTTGAAATATCACTGAAGAATAGTGAAACAACATGCTCCCCACCATGGAGTGAATAAGCTCTTGGGAACTTTTGCCTCAGAATCTTGTCTGCTTTTTGGACATTGGATGCACCGTCGAACCAAAAAATGATTGTTGGAGTCTTGTCAGGATCGTACTTGACAACTATATCCTCCATCAGGTTGGCGATGTATGTGGCATCCTTTTTGCCACCCTTGGTCATGTGGCGAGCAAAATCTTCAATGGCAACACATGTGGAGGGAGTGTCAGCACACAACCCAAGGACATTGAACAGAGGCATTAGTGCGATGGTGGCTCCGTTGCTGAGCAAACATAACCAGAACACATCGGATTCACGACACAAGATCTCCTGGTTGTTTTCAACTATGTTGTTGTAGTGGATATCTAGGAGGGCCCCCCTATTCCCTTGCGTGTTGGAACGTTGTATTCTTGGCCAACAAGATGAGCATACTTCAACATTAACTTGAATGATGGAGATTCAACTGCTCAATTGGAGATGTTGTTCTCATGAAAGAATGTTGCGACAGCCATATCCATCCTTGCATGATTGACAGAGTTGAGGTCTGTCTGCTTCATTTTTTTGAAACGCAGTGTCAATGGCACACTGGTCAGATGACTTGCTATTCCTTCAAATCGAAGTACCGCTCAATCTCAGTGGCAACCTTTGGTTTCATGTTCCGTTCGACCATTAACTTCTCTGCCAAAGAACTGAGCTTTTGTTCCTCATCTTCAAGGATTGACACATGCATTATGTCATCTCCAGCTTCCCCTTCTTCATGCTCTCCCAAAGATCAACATAACACTTGAATTAAAACTCAGGAAGCAGGGTGCTACAAAGAGAGACCCCTTGATTGGGGATCTTTGCAAAATGCACCACTGCTCGAGTGTGATGGCATGGCTTGAACTTCTTGCCACATCAAAGGCACTCCCATCCCGGGACATTATCAACGATGCACTGATTACAGAAATGGTCTTCCCATATTTTCTTCAATGGTGGCAATCCTGTGGTGGGAGCAACAGCTCCACTCCTGCATCAGGAGCAACAGTTCCCAGTCTTGCAGTGGAAGCAGCAGTACCCCTAGCCAACTCGGCGAGAGTGGTGTTCTCTTTGCTATCACTGTTGTCATCACAATTCATCATGTCTTTCATATAACATGGGGAGACAGGAGAGATGCAATAATGAAATTAAAAAATATTAGTTCATGTGTTGGCGGTAACAAAGGATGAAACATAAAAACAAAATGATATCTCACCTTCGAGTTGGACTGGAGGCTTCTATGGGTGTTGGCATGTGGTTGCTGGTAGAGGCAGGCCGTAGTTCCTGCTGTGGGTGGAGATATCCCAGGTCCAGCAGGGAGGGATGTAACAATTCAATTGGAAAAACTTAGTTGATGTGTCTGTGGTGGAAATGGTGGAAACAAAAAAACAATTGGCTTCTCACCTTGGGAGTTCAACTGGCATCTTGCTATGGATGCTGGCTAATGGTTGCTGGTGGGGGCAGGTCTTAATTCCCACTGTGGGTTGAGATATCCCAAGTGGGTCCGGGAGGGACATAACAATTTAATTGGAAGAAAATAGTTGATGTGTCTGTGGTGGAAATGGTGGAAACAAAAAAACCAAATGACACCCACCTTGGGAGATGGACTGTTGTCTTGCTATGGATGCTGGCTAGTGGTTGCTGGTGGAGGCAGGTCCTAATTCCCACTGTGGGTCAAGATATCCCAGGTCCGGCCAGGAGGGATGTAACAATTTAATTGGAAAAAGTTAGTTGATGTGTCTGTTGTGAAAATGGTGGAAACAAAAAAACAAATGGCATCTCACCTTGGGAGATGGACTGTCATCTTGCTATGGATGCTGGCTTGTGGTCACTGGTGGAGGTAGGTCCTAATTCCCACTGTGGGTCAAGATATCCCAGTTCGGGTTGGGAGGCACATAACAATGTAATTGAAAAAATGTGAATATGTGTCAGTACAAAAAATGTTGAAACAAAAAAAACAAATGGAATCTCACCTTGCAAGTTTGCCTGGCAGCTTGTTTTGGGTGTAGCCTAGTGGTCACTGGTGATGGCATGTCCTAATTCCCACTGTGGGTCAAGATATCCCATGTTGGGCTGGGAGGCACGTAACTTTTTAATTGAAAAATGTGTATATGTGTCAGTGCAAAAAATTGTTGAAACAAAAAACACATTGAATCTCACCTTGCAAGTTTGACTGGCAGCTTGCTTTGGGTGCTGTCTAGTGGTTGCTGGTGGTGATGCATCCTAATTCCCACTGTGGGTCAAGATATCTCAGGTCAGGCTGGGAGGCACATAACTTTTCAATTGAAAAAACGTGTGTATGTGTCAGTACAAAAAAATGTTGAAACAAAAAAACCAAATGGAATCTCACCTTGCAAGTTTGACTGGCGGCTCGCCTTGGGTGCTGCCTAGTAGTTGCTGGTCGTCCAAATTCCCACTGTGGGTTGAGATATCCCAGGTCAGGCCAGGAGGGATGTACCATTTTAATTGAAAAAATGTGTGTATGTGTCAGTGCAAAAGATTGTTGAAACAAAAAAAACATTGAATTTCACCTTGCAAGTTTGACTGGCAGCTTGCTTTGGGTGCTGCCTAGTGGTTGCAGGTGGCAGCATGTCCAAATTCCCACTGTGGGTCAAGATACCTGGGTCGGGAGGCACATAACAATGTAATTGAAAAAATGTGTGTATGTGTCAGTGCAAAAAAATGTTGAAACAAAGAAAACCACATTAAATCTCACCTTGCAAGTTCGACTGGCTGCTCGCTTTGGGTGCTACCTAGTGGTTGCTGGTGGCGGTGCATCCAAATTCCTACTGTGGGTCGAGATATCCCAGGTCAGGCCGGGAGGGACGTTACAATTCAATTGTAAAAAATTAGGTTCTGTGAATGCAAGAACTGTGGAAAAACAAAAAACAAAAGGTTTTCTCACCTCGCCGAGATCACGTTGCGGGCAAGTGGGCGTTGGCAGTGGCGCGGCCTAATTCCCTCTGCCACCTGTGATATCCAGCATCAGGCCGGGAGGGACGTAACAGTGCAATTGAAAAATTAATTACTGTAAAATGCGCCAGTAGGCAAAACTAATACAAAAAATAGTGGTCTCACCCCGCGAGTTGTATGGTTCAAAAGAGAATGCTGTGGGCTACTGGATGTCGGCAGCGGCGCGGCCTAATTCCCTCTGTCACATGAGATATCTGGTGTCATGGTGGGAGGGACATAACTATTTAATTGAAAAAGCTTTTATTTCTCGATTATGGAGGTGGGTCTGTTACTCATAAGAGAACACAGAACTTGTCTCCATCCTACATAATTCTCACATACCGAGCAAGGCAACAGACAGACTGGAGCAGACATGTGACTCTGACCTGAGCCGAAAATCGTTGTAAAAAATATCACGCAAAAATTATAGGTAGTTTCGACAGGTGTCAAAGATTTGATTTTATGAGCTATATTTGTGATTATTGTGAGGATGGAAAGGCAGTGGAACTGCACTCCAGTCCAAACGATGCAAACAATCGTTGTGTAGACTTCTACACAATATGGTATGTTCATACCCTTCTTAAAGATGTTCAGATCTTCCTCAAGCGTGTTCTCTTGTTTGGGGTTCTGAACTTCCATGTTGGGGAGTCCATGCCGTCGGGAGGTGGACTCTCCTACTTGGGGTCCTGAGAATGCTCCATTTAGGTTTTGTACCCAGGGGTACAAAAAAGGCTGATTCATGCTCCATTTAGGTCTTGTATCCAGGGGTACAAAAAAGGGCTGATTCTTGGCCTATGTCACTCGCCCCCACGAATGGAGTATCAGGTAAAAATGGAACCAAAAAACCTAAGTGTTTTTAGGTGAAAAAAATGGGTTCTAATGAGAGTAACAATAACGAACTAAAGAGTTTGTTAAACATGTGTAATGAGTAAGTGTTGTTTGAAGAGGGGAGTCCGTTCTTGTCATTTTGAAACTGACATTTAATACGGTTTTAAGTTTGGTTGTTAAAACAGGTGTAACTCTTTGTATATTCAGTCTTTCTGATTTGGTTCCGCATTGAATCCTGATGGTGCCATTCGTATGAACTGATGTGATAGTCCAAGGATCACTTTCATATCTACTTTCACCTTTGCGGAGTATACCATCTTTTCTAAGAAGTACTTGATCACCAACTTTGTAGTCCCAATCACGACGTGAGCTATTTTCCCGTTTTGTGTTTTGGTCTGTTTGGTGTTGCCTATATTCTCCAATTTTATTCCAGTCGGCCAGGAAGGGGATGTCGAACAACATGTCCCGTCCAAAGATGGCTGCACCTGGGGAGGCTTTTAGTACTGTGTGGTATGTTGAGTGAATGGCCCAAATGACATTCCTCATGAAGGTATCTATATCGCTTGTCTCTACTGAAGGGGCCATGTCTATTTCAGCTGTTTGGAGCATAGATGATATCACCTGATGCACTCGTTCTAGAATTGCATTTGCTTGTGGATTCTTGACACTGGTAGGCTTACTCGTGATCCCATATGAGTCACATAGGGCTTTGAAGTGAAGTTTGAATTCGCTTCCATTGTCATAAATTATGTATTGACAACGTGGATACCTACTAAACCAGGTCTTGTTCACTAAGTTGCTGATCATTGCTGATGATTTATCAAAGTATGCTAACTTAGGTTCCTCATGGGTCCTTTTACCCTTCCGCCCTTTTGTATCCAGGGGAATAATCGCCTCAGTGATTACCGGTAGTTCAACTATTTCAAACCAGCTAGAAGCTGGGTCAATCATAGTCAGACACATGAAATCAATTACTGTCCCATCTTTACCTTTGATTGTATACGGGCCAATAAGGTCCACACATAGTACATCCCAAGGGTTTGTGATGGCAAATTTAGTAGGGAGTTTCCCGTACTTATGCTTATGCCTCTTGTTGACTTGGCATGCATGACAGTTTTTGACATATTTCGGACGGTATTTTGCATACCTTTCCAGTACATCGCAGCACGAAGGGTTTCTTCGAGTCTCGTGTGTCCAGGGTGCTGTAGATAGTGGTGATACCAACTAACTGCACGGTGTTGAAGATTTTTTGGAATGACCATTTTTCCGTCCTTACATAGGAGATGTGTACTTTCGACCAATTGTGTCGAGTACTGGTCTTTCAACGTCTTCAAGCTGGCATCAAGCTTTTGTGCTTCTGCAATCTCTCGTACTGTTAACGGGTAGATTACATCTTCTTTGCTGCGGTTTGCAAATACCAGATTCATTTCCTCTTGGTATGCAGAGGTGTCTATCGCACTCTCTTCTTGCATGGTGTAATGACACCAGCATTTGGTGAACGTCATCCAGTTCTCGTGCTCACTCGGTATTGGTCCGATGTCTAAGCAAGAGATGGCGTCGGCAACAGTGTTATGTATGCCTTTAATGTAAACAATTTCGGGGCCAAATTCCTCGAGGAGCAATCTCCATCGGTAGACACGGTCAGAGGTTAATCCGAGGGCGTCTTGGATTAGATTTTTATGGTCTGTGTAGACTTTTAATCTTTGTCCCCACAACATGCCTTTGAACTCCTTGAGTGATTCCACTATGGTCAGTAGTTCAAGTTCGGTCACACTGTACTTCTGCTGCATCGTCGACAGCTTCCTGCTGAAAAACGCAAGGGGCCTATTACCCTGGGTGATAACTGATCCAAGTTGTTTAGACGAGGCATCAGTATATATCTCAAATTCCATTGAATAATCGGGATAGGCTAAGACTACATCCTTGGCAATTGTAGTCTTTACATCGTCGGATGCTTTTTGATGCACCTTGTCCCAGTACCATGGACATTTCTTGTCTTATTGGCTCTGGTGACCTTGGTGTGACCGCACTCTCCTACCAGTGAGGTGAGTGGGGCAAGCACTTTGCTGCGTCTTGCCCAAAGATCTCTATAATACTGGACCATGCCCAGGAACTTACGGAGGTCTTTGACATTTTTCGGCGATGAAATCGCGAGAATCGCCTGTACCTTTTCTGTTGTGGTTTAATCCCTGTTCGTGTGAGGGTATAACCTAGATATTCTGTTTCAAAGGTGCAGAATGACGACTTTCGGGCGTTGATTCGCAAGCCCGCCTCGCATAGCCTGGTAAGCACCATTTTCAATTTGTCAAGGTGGTCTTCCAGGTTTGCCTTTGTGATGCATAACAAATCATCAAGGTAAGCTCGTACGAACTCTAAGGCTCCCATTAGTGTTGACATTTTTGCTTGAAAGATGTCTGGTGAACCTGCGATGCCCATGGGCAATCGGAGGTAAGAATATTTGCCCCATGGGAAAATGAGGGTACATATTTTGGATGAATCGGGATCCAGTCTAATGGTATAATAACCCATGTTTAAATCTAGGGTTGTAGCATAGGTAAATCCTTCTAGCTCTTGCAGGACTGTACTGATTTTGGGTAATGGAAACGGCTTTCGAACTAGTCGTTTATTTACTTCTCTAAAATCAGTGAGAAAGCGTACAGTTCCGTCTTGTTTTCCAGTGATAAATGATGGTGACGCCCATTCCGATTCGGGCTGAAACTCTACCACTCCCAGTTTGCATAATCTATTCAGTTCTTTGATAGTTGTTTCTTTGCAAGATTTTGGTACTGGGTATGCCTTGCCATGATATGGCTTTGCGCCCTCCTTAAGTTCGAAGGACACAGGCTCTGTGTTCCAATCACCCAGTGTTCCGTCAAAAAGTTCCTCAAATTCTGTGAGTAACTCCAGCAACAAGTTTTGGTCTTGGAGACTTAGGTGAGTACAATTGGTGCTAACAATTGATTGGAGGTCTGCCTTTTTATAATTTGCATCTAGGATTTTAACTACGCGCTGTGTTGCTTCCTGCGTACTTTGCGGTTCATTTGCCATGCTGTTGTTAACAGCCCAGGCTTTATCCAAGTTTGATGAGGTCAGACTATTGATGTCTCTCATTGGCAAAATGATGTGATCAATGGTAATTTCTTTTGTTCGAAAATCTAGAACAATTCCAAGCTCTTTCATGGTTTGACATCCAAGAATGAGGTCGAACGCTGGCTTTGCCATCTTTTTCTTATCATACTCTACTACATCAGGAGTCACTGTGTACTCCTTACTGTTCGAATACTCAAAGAACTTTAAGTTGACTTCGCTCCTTCCTTTGGTTAGGAAGCTCCCATTCGACGTGCGCCAAGACTTTGGCACCTGCCTAGTCAAGTAGGGAAAGCGTTTCTCCGTTCCCTTTGCATGGAACAGGAGATCACCATCAGATCCACTGTCTAGTAGGATCCTGATGACTGTGTTACTGGTACGACGCCCTGTAGAGTGTTCGATATTCTTACGGGCTGGATTTTCAGTCGCTTTATAGCGTGCTTGTGCTACTACAGTAGTGACCTGCCCTTCTTTACCTGTCAAAGGGGGTTCACACTATTGAAAAGGTCACCCGACAGTTCGGGGTCCGACAATTCGGTTATTGTTTCACTCTGTGTAAGGTTGGCTGGAAGATTTCCTAGTTCTTCTGCCAGGTTCGAACATGTCTTGTTTGAACCAGAAAATGTTATGTTGGCACGTGGGGAAGTTTTAATCGGACTAAGATAAGTGTTCATCATTTCATTACAATCGATTTTACTACACAATTTCTTAGTACTCCCCAACCCATCATCTCAAGATGAGTCTGAATCATCACTGTCACTCATGTCGTGATGCTTACGCTTCTTTTTCCGATAGCGCGTTTCATTTTCTTGTTGGACTTCGTAAGTTTGTCGATTTTAGCGGATAGCTGCGCATAGCTACTTCCTCCTCGAGCAGGTCTCTCTAGTCCACGAGTTTCCATTTGGTTTTCTCCCCTTGAAGCTTGACTTCAGGGTCCCATTGGAGTCATACTTCCGGCAATCCGGAGTGTTGTGGGTGGTATGTGCGCCCCCATGTTTCTTGCAGAGAGAACAGTACTTCTCTGTGCGACGTTTCTTCGGAATCCGGTCACTAAAAGAGACCATCTTCTTCCTAGATGAGTCGTTAGCCTTGGCTACAGTCTTGGGTCCTTCTCCAACCTTCTCGGTGGGGTAGGCCTTCTCGATGCGTTCAAGGACTTGAGAAGTTCCCTGACACTCTGTGGTACCAAAGCTCCACTGAGCTCATATTGGTCCTGCCAGTTCCTAGGAACCATCCTGAGGATGTGGCTTGCCAAGTCGGCATCATCAAATGGCCCGCATACTTTCGTAGACTTTGCAGCCTTTGAAGAGTAAAACAGGCACGGCAAGAGTTCCACATACCCGTTAAGGCGTTGGATCCTCTGCACAAAGTCCCTGATGGGTACCCTGTTTGGTTTCTTCAGCCCATTGCTGATGTAGAAACGTTCCTGCTCCGCTGCATCAGTCCTGAAGACGGTCTGCAGGTGCAACTGGACACATTCCTGAAAGGAGGTCCAAGATGCCGGGCGTTTTGTGGGATGCTCGGTCCCATACACATCTGTCCAGGGTTCGCAGTTGATTTGCTCCCCGGCGATGGTGGTCCAAGGACGACGGGCAGTCTCCGACAATTGAGTGGAGTACTGCAGGAAGATCGCTTGGCCAGCGGACACTATGGCCTCACTGGTGTGGATTTTAGCAGCAGTTGCTTTGTTCCACGACTGGAGGACGGGGGAATTTTCATCCGTCCCTTTGAACTTGGCTTTGGCCGCAGTGGCCGCAGTCAGTTTTGCCTCAGCCTTTTTATCTGCCTTACAGGCTTCCCCGTAGTCCGTGTCTAAGCCTCTCTGGGAAATTATTTCCATCAAGGTCTGGACATGGTTGAGGAACTGTTCAGGACTTCCCTCGTGGAAGACGGTGACAGACAAGGTCATTTTGTTGGAGACTTTGATTTTGTTGATTACCTTCGGGGTGTCCATGGCAGTGGGAATGTAGGAAATGGGTGGCTTGGACCTCCCTGAACTCTGTTCACACTCCTGCGGCTTGAGTCCTTCTGGGCTTGACTTGCTGGTCAACATCCTCTTAATTGCCTCGCCAAGGGCGTATTATAAAACAAGGCCTTGAAGAAGGTCTTGGGTGCCCTGTTGAGGTTAAATTTTTTTATTTTTAAATTTTTAAATTTTTCTTTGTCGGCTTTATTTCTGGAAAGTCTTGCTTCCAACTATTTTGCGAGAATTCTCGATCACGAAATTAATCCGACTCGTAGGAGTCCCCGATTGCAGAAGTCGATCGCTCGAAGTTTATCGCTTAACTTGCTGATCGCGGGAGAATTTTTGGAGAGCTCGTAGATCGCGAAACTGTAGGAATGTGTCGATCGCGTAGCCGATTTTGGATAGATCGTCCATCGTGCAAAAAAATGTATCGCTGGTGCAAAAAGTTAAAAATTGCCGCTCGCGATTAAAAATTGTTAGCGTACCTCGTGTCGGAAGGGTTGGATGTCAATGGCTTCGGTGCACGAAGGTTGCACCACGGTTATCTATAGATAGTGACCTGAGCCGAAAATCGTCGTAAAAAATATCACGCGAAAATTATAGGTAGTTTTGACAGGTGTCGAAGATTTGATTTTATGAGCTATATTTGTGATTATTGTGAGGATGGAAAGGCAGTGGAACTGCACTCCAGTCCAAACGATGCAAATGATCATTGTGTAGACTTCTACACAATATGGTATGTTCATACCCTTCTTAAAGATGTTCAGATCTTCCTCAAGCGTGTTCTCTTGTTTGGGGTTCTGAACTTCCATGTTGGGGAGTCCATGCCGTCGGGAGGTGGACTCTCCTACTTGGGGTCCTGAGAATGCTCCATTTAGGTTTTGTACCCAGGGGTACAAAAAAGGCTGATTCATGCTCTATTTAGGTCTTGTATCCAGGGGTACAAAAAAGGCTGATTCTTGGCCTATGTCAGACTTGCCCAGATGACACATGACTGTGGGTGAGATTCCACCTAAAAATATCACCGACATATGATATGTCACCCAATTTTGACAAATTGTCATGTCATGGTGACATCATGCCAACATGTCCCCATAAAACCCAACATAGTATGCCCATTGAAAAGAAGTGCGAGCTATGCAAGAGCATGGACGCATGCACATCATGCACAACACCATGGAGTGTCCCAGTTACAACAAGGATGGATCTCCTACGCGGGGCGCAGGCAAGCTGTACAAAAGTCTTGCAAAGATAGCCACCCCAAGAAGTCCTATGCCCAGGTCTTGGCTCACATAAAGAAACTTGAAAAGTCTCTCAAGAAAGCCAACAAAAAAGGCAAGAAACATCGCCATTGCAAAGAAAGTGACAGCAATTCCAACTCCTCCTGAAGCATTGGGTCGGTTAGTACCAGGGAAATTGAAAATAGTTGTAAGAAAATTAAAACTAACAATGAGTTAGCTAATTATACCACCCCTGGTCCAATGAAAACTACCGGTAAACAAAAATTAGAATTAAACAAAAAATAATAATTAAGGATTATTCAAATCACCTAGTGGTCAGTGGTGGAACCTATGAGCTATGACACATAGTCCAAGACATACTTATTCCTATCTCATTTTCTATGACCTATGAGGACACCTATGAGTCATTTGTTAGTCGTTAGTTAGGCGAAACCGATTGGCCATAAAATGATGAATTTCCGAGCCCAGAAAAAATTCTTTCCTCTTTGGGTCACTACTTCTACTGTCGGAACTAATATGATTGTACGTAAAAATCTTTCATTGTTCAATGGCTACCAACGACTGCAAATGAAACCTCATTCTGGTGGGCCTTTGCATCAGGACCATCAACCTTGGATAGCCCATAACATCCCGAACAATTCCCGCTCATCAGATTGAGGTTACCACCGTGGGAACCATACTTTATCTTTGAACGCGACAACAGTATGTTGGGCTATGGACAGGACTATGGACAAAGGTGCTCTCATGGTCTCCACCACTGACGGCTAGTGGACGCAACTTTGAAAAATCTCAAAGACATCTCGAACTTATCCACCAACATTGAAGTAGACCCCAACTCAGAGAGGGGCACCCTACATAAATCAAAGACAATTGAGTCATCTATCCCACAAAACTCAATGGACTCAGTAACGACAGTATTAGCTGTGCAAAAATTAGCGACCAGAGGTCAGACCTCAACAAAACTCAAACATTTGTACAGGAGTTGCAAAAACAACTTCTTGAGAGTGCTATTAGACACTGGTTCTGATGATGACCTCATGTTCTATGAAAAAGGAACCACCAATCATTTTTCCTACTTGACTAGGCAGGTGTCAAAGTCTTGGCACATGTTGAATGGGTGCTTCCAAACCAAAGGAAGAGGCGAAGTTACTGTGAAATTCACAGTAAAGTCTGATGTTGTCGAGCATGATGGAAAAAGATGCCCAAGCCAGTGTTTGACCTCATCTTCAATGTAAAAACACTGAGGGAGCTTAGGATTGTTCTGAACTTTTGAACAAATGATATTACCATTGATGAGATCATCTTGCCGAAGAGAGACATCAACAGTCTGTCAACTTGCTCTAAGATTGAAAAGCTTGGTCTGTAAACCACAGCATGATTCATGAACCACATAGTACTGAGGAGGCCGCTCAGCATGCTGTTCACATCCTAAATGCATAATATTCAAAAGCAGACCTCCAATCAGTTGTTGACACCAACTGACCTCACCTCATCACCAGATCAAAATAAGTTGTTGGAGCTCCTCCTGAAATATGAGGACCTCTTTCATGGTACACTAGGTGATTGGAATACTGAGCATGTCTTCTTCAAACTGAAGGAAGGTTCCAAACCATACCATGGCAGAACTTACACAGTGCTGCATTCTCTTAAGGAGACTCTCATGAAAGAGCTGAAAAGACTATGCAATCTGGGGTGGCAGCCCGCATCTGAATGGGCTTCACCATCGTTTATAGTGCCCAAAAAGGATCAGACTGTACGTTTTCTAAGTGATTTTAGAGAAGTAAAAAAAGGATTGTTAGAAAACCATTACCGTTACCTAAAATTAGTACAGTCATGCAAGACTTAGAAGGTTTCACTTTACGACAGCCCTTGGTTTACATATGGGCTACTACACCATAAGGTTGGATCCAGATGCATCCAAAATCTGCACCATTAACTTTCCATGGGGAAATTACTCTTACCTCAGGTTACCAATGGGTATTGCTGGTTTAGCAGACATTTTTCAATCAAAAATGATGGAACTAATGACCACCCTTGAGTTTGTAAGAGCTTACATTGATGATCTACTTTGTATCACCAATGGAACCCTGGAAGACACCTGGCTTTATTGGAATTGGTCCTCTCCAGACTGCAAGATGCAAATTTAAAAGTAAGTGTTTGCAAATCAAACTTATGTGCCATTGAAACATAATATCTTGGGACATCCTCTCACGAGATAGAATCAAGCCACAGCAGTTGATACTTGCACTGTAACTGCAAAAAAATGTGAAAGACCTCCGTAGATTCCTTGGCATTGTCCAATACTGCCAAGATCTTTGGGCAAGATGCAGCAAAATGCTTGCCCCATTCACTAGCCTTGTAGGCAGTGTGATCATACCAAACAGTCCAAACTTCTCAAGGTTCTGAAAAAAACCTTGGAAATGGACTGAGGAACATAAAAAAGCATTCAATGACATAAAGACCACTATCACCAAAGATGTGTCCTTGGCCTACCCTGATTACTCAAAAGGGTTTGAGATCAATACTGATGGATCCAAGAGACAACTTGGAGCTGTCATTACTCAGAATAACCGGCCAATTTCTTCTTCCAGCAGAAAACTCTCTGTATGTCAACAAAAATACAGCGTAACAGAAATTGAATTTCTAGCCATAATTGAAACACTCGAAGATTTCAGAAAGATTCCAAAGGAATGCTGTGGGGCCAATCAATTGTAGTCTACACAGACCACAAAAATCTCATGCAAGATGCGCTTGGTTTAACCTGTGACAGGGTTTACCATTGGTGCTTACTGCTAGAAGAATATGGTCCTGAAATTGTGTACGTCAAGGGAATCCACAACACCATTGCACTTTCATGCCTTGACTTTGGTTCGATAGGGGATGTCAAGGAAAACTGGATGACATTCACCAAATGCTGGTGCCATTATACCATGCAAGCAAAAGGAGCAACATCCCCTTCCAAGCACAGAGACCTCATGAATTTTCTGTTTGCAGACCACAGCAAAGAGAATGCTATCTAATATCCCCTGACAGTTCGGGGGATTGCCGCAGCTCAACTCACGGATAAAATGCTGGACAAACTCAGCCTGCTTGAGGCATACACACCTCAGCAGGTAGAAAATGTTCAAGTACTGTGCAAAGATGGCAAGCTCATCATCCCACAGGACCTACAACAGCGGTCAGTCCAGTGGTATCACCACTACCTGCAACATCCGGGGACAACCCATCTAGAAGAGACTCTTCGTGCCACGATGTATTGGAAAGGTTTGCGACACTCTGTCCGCACCTTTGTCAAAAAGTGCCATAAATGCCAAGTCAACAAACTACACCAACACAAGTGTGGTAAATTACAAACAAAACTTGTTGTGTCAAACCCCTGGGAAGCACTATGTGTAGATCTGATCGGATCATACACTCTCAAGGACACAGACAACACTGAAATTGACTTTACGTGTATCACAAATGATAGATCCAGCTACCAGTTGGTTTGAGATTTTGGAACTACCGGTAACTGAATTCAATTCTGTTACTCCCACGGGTAAAAAGGGCTGCAAGGGTACTAACACACATAATAATCCTAAAGAAACTTACTTTGATAAATCATCTGCACAAGTTGGATCTTTTGTAAACAAGATCTGGTTTAGCCATTACCCACGTTGTCAAGTAACCATCTACAACAATGGAAGCAAGTTCAAGCTCAATTTTGAAACCCTCTGTGATTCACACAGTATCAAGTGTAAGCCAACCAGCATCAAGAACCCCCAAGCGAACGCAATACTAGAACAGATGCATCAAGTAATCACAACCATGCTACGTACCGCTGAATTAGACTTTGCAAATACAGTGGTGCAGACTTCCTCACGGATGCTGCATGGGCCGTTTGCTCCACATATACCACACAGTACTCAAAGCCTCTCCAGGAGCAGCAATATTTGGCAGGGACATGCTGTTTGACATTCCCTTCCTAGGTGACTGGAACAAAATAGGAGATCATAGGCAACACCAAACCGATCGTAATACCAAACGTGAAAACAAGTCTCATGTCAATTGGGATTATAAATTGGTGATAGAGTACTTCTTTGCAATGAAGGTATCCTCCACAAATCAGAAAGTAAATACCATAGTGATCCTTGGACTATATCAACAGTCCATACAAATGGTACAATCAGGGTTCACCACGGAACAAAATCAGAGTGATTAAACACTAGGTGAGTAACACAGTATTTTGATTCTACAGACACTTAAAATAACGAACTGTATGTTAATCATCTGTACCCCTCTCTCCACAAACACTTACGCTTATAATATTGCTTTGTAGTAACTACTAAGCCAGAAAGTCTTGCCTCAACTAGGGGTTAAAAAAGTGTCTTCCTTATCAAAAGCCTACATGTTTTTCCCTCTTCCTTTGTTGGGGCGAGTGACATAGGCTAATTATCTACTCTACAGTAGTCTACTAAGGTAACATTTAAGATACCTTTAATTTCTCAGGAGATGCTCAACATCCCTCAAAGATCCAAGTCTTGCTAATAAAGCAAGAATTGCTTCATTACCCAAAAATGCCATTTGGGACAAAATGCTTTATGTCATTAACTAATGACATTGGAGCCATACCAGATGCATGTGGAACCTGCACAACATCTCTTTGTGGCATTAGCACAAACATATCAAATCCATGTAGAATCCTACATGGTCTTGTTTTGACATTATGAAGCATGTTTGCTTCATCATGGTGTTTTGATACTTCACAATTGGAAGTAAAGTAACTCACACACAAAAACAAAAGCTGAAAAGTATTCTACAATACTTTTTAAATACGCTTTGGCTTAGATCAATTCATCATCAAGAGCTTCTGGAACATCAGCCCATCCCATAAAATCACAGGAACGCTCAACAAGAAACTCCAGACATGTCCACTTCTTTGGCATTGAGGACAAATGCTTTTTCACCTCTGCATCATACAACTTTGAATACATCACAAAGGCATTGGTTGCTGCAACACCAAGACTCCAGAGACAGATAAACCACCACCACTTTCAATTATGAAACCAGTGGTTAAACCAATAGCAAGTCCACAACTGATCCCCCAAGTCAACATTGTTCATGTTTTCATTGTAATTGTTGATTAGATTTAGCTCAAGGTAGCTCATTGTAACCTCCTTCTGTTCACTGGTTGCCCAAACTTTCTTCTTCATTTCCATCCACTCAATCAACTCGACCACAGTTGACATCTTGTGAACTGGTTTTGTATCATAGACTGAAGCCACAAGTAGATCTTGGCATGCTGTACAGTTCTTGATCAATGCTGCCTTAGTCTTGCCTCTCATCTTCTTTACCACTTCCTTTCTCTTCTCTTCTTTCATAATCACTGCATCTGCTATTCCACACCCATTCATTCTCACAACTCCATGACAAAGCATGGATACAGAATAAGCAGCAATAAAAAGTCTTTGTGAGTTGAACAAGTTGTCCATATAAACACAAGTCCATTTGTTTGGCAATTGCATCATCAACGATATTACTTGTTGGGCGGTTGGAGACAAATCCATGTTTTTCAAAGAATATGGTAGTTCGGGCGGATTGCAATGCATGAGAAAGAGAATATTTATCCCTTGTCACACACTGCATTACAGTGATAACCTTTGCCCTCTCTCTTGTATGAGATCCGAAGAGCCAACCCGTGTTGACCTTTGAAACAGATCATTTTCTTATCAATACTCACATGCTTCCCTGTCACCCAACAGTGCTGTGCATTTTTACGAAATTCCTCCAAGACAGTAGCCACCTTCCAAAGGGGATCCTTTGCTAATAACTTCTTTGGACACTTCCTGAAATCATACAGACACATGTAACATCAAAAATGCCTCCAGCGTTGCTTGCCATTTATCTTTGTAGAACCATTAATTCTCTTCTCCAATGCATGAAATAAATCATTTCCAAATATCTTGTGATCTCTTGTTGTTTTAAACCGCATGTTCAATTGGGGCCTGGAAGAGACAGCATCGGCAAACAAAGGCCATTGAACTTGTAAATTTCCTGTAAGTCAAAGGGAACAAAGTCTTTGTATTTAATACTTTCAGCTCCTTCTGCCGCTGCACAAGCATTTGTACATGTCAGTGATGTTTTCTCAGAGAAGCCCTTTGGCAGTTGGAGATCAAATAAGTCCTTAGATTGGATCATGCCAAAGTCTTTCTTTACTGGGTGATTTTCCCGAACTCAGATGGGCCACCACAATCTGATGGCTGTGAAACTAGCAATGGATCATCTGCTTTGCCACTTTTCCTTGGTTTTGGCCTGAATGCTGGTTGCATGATTCTCTCTTTATCTAGAGTTAAGTAATTCATCTTGGGTGCCCTGGGAACATTGTCTTGGTTGGTTGGATCATAGTAGCCACTCTCTAGTTTGGAAGTACCAAACCCATCTGGCAATGGGCATTCCATGCCACTAAAAATTACCCAGTGTGGTGCAGTCCCATTATCTTTATTTTTCTCAGACTCCTCTTCCATCTCATAGCTGAATGAATTTTCATTTATCTTCTGAACTTTGCTGGAATCAAGAATTGTGTCAAAAAGAACTATTTTCCTTGCCCCAGTCAATGGTTTCTCTGCAACACCCAGATTGATA